>VDFB02168118.1:206903921-207503921 GCA_007258455.2 Sequoia sempervirens | reverse complement strand
GTTAGATGCAGGATTCATCAGATGTATCAATTATGCCAAGTGGATTTCTAATATTGTACCTGTATCTAAACCAGATAATAGTATCAAAATATGCACATATTTTAGAGATCTAAATAAGGCATGTCCAAAGGATGATTTTCCTTTACCAAACATTGACATTATTGTGGACTTAATAGTAGGACATGCCATGTTGCCACTAATGGATGGCTTCTCAGTGTATAACCAAATCAAGATAGCACTTGAAGATCAGGAAAAGACAACATTCACATGTCGATGGGGAAAATTCTATTGGAATGTCATGCCCTTTGGGTTGTAAAATGTAGGTGCAACATATCAACAGGCAATGACCACTATTTTCCATGACATGATGCATACTTTTTATGGAAGATTGCATGGATGATATATTAGAAAAATCATATACCAGAGAAGGACATCTGGAGATTCTGGGAAAAATATTTACAAGGCTAGAGAAGTTCAATGTTCGATTAAATCCTAAGAAATGTGTGTTCGGTGTTACATTGGCAAAGCTTCTAGGCTACATAGTTTTAGAGGAAGGAATTGAAGTAGATCCTGCCAAGGTCAAGGAAATAATGGAAATGTTGCCACCAAAGAATATCATTTAACTAAGATCTCTACAAGGTAGGATACAATCAATCAAGAGGTTTATATCCCAATTAGTAGATAAAAGTCATCCCTTCAATCATTTGCTACATAAGAATGTCTCTTTCAAATGGGATCAAGGATGTGAAACAACTTTCAATCAAATAAAGAAATATCTGATGTCACCTCCCATATTAATGCCACCTACATAAGAGAGACCATTGTTACTATACATTGCAACAACAAACATTTCTTTAGGAGCTCTATTACCACAAGAAGATACTGAGGGAAGGGAACAAGCTATTTATTATATCAGCAAGACTTTGAATGGTTATGAGATAAATTACACCTTCATCAAGGAATCTTGTTTGGCAGTGGTATTTTCTACCCAGCAGTTACAAAATTATATGTTAACCCACACAGTCAAACTCATAGCAAATATTGATCCATTAAAGTACTTACTGAGTAAGGTTTCTCTAACAAGAAGACTAGCCAAGTGGGTCATGATTTTAAGTGAATTTGACATCTAGTACGTAGATCAAAGAGCCATCAAGGGTCAAGTGATAGTTGATCACTTTGCCAAAGCTCCACTACCAGATAATCATCCAATGAGCATTGAGTTTCCTGATGTAGACATTCTTACTATGACAACACAACAATGGAGGTAATATTTTGATGGGTCATACACACAATGTGGGTCTGGTGTGGGAATTTTGTTTGTTACACCTCAAGGACACACCATCCCAAAGTCCTATAGACTCATTTTTCCATGTACAAATAATGTAGCTGAGTATGAGGCATTAATTATTGGCATCAAAGTGGTAGTTGAATGGAAGATCATGCAACTACAAGTATATGGAGATTCACAACTAGTCATATATCAAGTAAATGATGAATATCAAAGAAAAGATGAGAAGTTAATGTTGTATAAGAAGATGATATATGATCTTAAAAATTATTTTGTGGATATCAAGTTTGAATAGATTCCAAGGGAAATGAACAAAGTTGTGGATGCTATGGTGACAATTTCTTCTCTCTTGTAGTTTCCAGAAAAATGAGGTTGTTATGAGTTTATGGTGGAAAAAGTGTCTAATCCTACTTATGATAATCTAGAATCTCATACCATATGCCATTTAGTTGACATTGAATCATCAATTTATGGAAAGACCTACGCTTACCTGAAAGACAATATCTTTCCTCCCGATCTTTCCAAAACCAAGAAACACAACTTCATTCACCAAACCGCACGCCATACCTTAATTGATGACATACTTTACCACTGAGGTCTAGATGAAACTCTTCTTCAGTGTCTATAACATAACGAGTCTAAGACAACTTTACATGAGGTTCATGAAGGTATTTGTGGAACTCATTCAAGCAGACTAACCTTAGCGAAGAAACTCCTTTGTTTGGGGTATTACTAGCCGAACATGGAGATGGAGTCTTTTCACTTTGTGAAGAAGTGTGAAAAATGCCAAATACATGGTAATTTTATTCATGCACCAGCACAAGAATTACAACCGTTCACTTCAACATGACCTTTTTGTCAGTGGGGACTAGACCTGGTAGGAAAAATTAATTTGTCTTCATCCAATGGACAAAAATTTATAATCACAATAATAAAGTACTTTAAAAAGTGGATAGAAGCAGTTCCCTTAACAACCATCACTGGAAAATAGATTTCTTCTTTCATACTAAATTACCTCATTGTAGGTATGGAATTCCTCAGTCCATTGTCATAGAAAATGGTCGACCTTTTAAGAATCAGGATGTGTAGGAATTGTGTGAGAATTTTCATATCCAACATCATTTTTCAACACCATACTATCCTCAAGGAAATGGCCAGGCAGAGGCCTCAAACAAAACTATTTTGAAAATCCTGAAGAAAACTATCAACGATGTTGGATGTGATTGGCATGTTCAATTGAACCTTGCTCTTTGGGCATACAGAACCAGTATTAGAACACCTACAGGAGCTACACCATATTCCTTGGTATATGGATCAAAGGCCATATTGCCTATTGAGGTGGAAATACCATCACTCTATGTATCACTGAAGGGTATTATTATAGATGAGGATTATAGAGTCTCTAGACTTCAGGAACTTGAATTGTTGGATGGATGTCGTCAACAAGTTGTAAACCATTTAAAGGCATATCAATAGAGAATGTCTATAAGCTACAATCACATGGTAAAGCCTAGAGTATTTCAAGAGGGTGACTTGGTCCTAAAGGAAAACCCTAGAAATCAATAGGACAGAGAAAAGAAAGGGAAGTTTGAACCTAACTGGCTAGGTCCCTTTGTCATCATATCAATCTATGGATCTGGAGTCTATCGGTTGTCTACACCTGAAGGGGATCTGTTCGATGAACCTATCAACAACATTCATCTCAAGAAATTCTATACCTAATTCATCTAGTGCACGATTGAAATGGTCACCTTGATGAAAACCTAGAAAATAGGCATCTTGGTGATGGAAAATAAAAAAATAAATTAAAAAAAGAGAAAATACAAAAAAAATCAAAAAAAGAGAAAATACAAAAAAAATAGAAAAAGACAAAAAGACAAAAAAATCATAAAATCTAAAAAAGTGCAATAAAAACATGTAGTGAAAACATGGAAATAGGCACTACTTGTGATTTAAACCAACTTTTCCATCTATTAGATGCATGAATTGGTCATTCACTTTCACCAACATCTTTCTGCCAATCATTTGAAAAGAGATCATGTACATATCCTAGCAAAGTGATTGTGTCACACCCTAGCTTGGGGGAAAAATCCTAAACTCACTAGGGGCAATAAACTTGAGCTTAAACAAATAGACAAACAATAGTATGACAACACAACAAACACAATGATCATTGGGAAACTCAACATGGAACATACATCAAACATCGGATCACTTCAAAAAATCAACCATCCACATCAAGACAGCTGAAATCAAACCAATCAAAACAACTCTAGATGGATGGTACTCTTTTGAATTATGATTTTATCACTTTAGCTTGAATGTTCTAAATGTTGTACTTTGATTATTGATTATCATTTCTTTGGAGAAACCCGATGATGTATTGAACTAGAGAAGCTAGGAAGAAGAATGGTATTTTCTTTGTTTGATGTCTATGAATTGGTCATTATTATTGTGAATTGTCACGAGATGTGATCTACAAAGTATCACTGATGACATTCTAAATTCACATAGTAAAATGATTGAATCTTTTTTGTTTACACAAGAAAAATTCAGGTCATCTTGGTTTAATTATACCTAGATGCTTGTGTTAACTTGCATTATCAAAAATCATGAAAGTAGTACTCAAGTGATCATTGGTGTAAATTACACCATTGACACTTGTACTCACTTTCAACATTCTAAAAGCTTGAAATGATGATAAAAAGCACAATTTAAATGGGTTGTTAAGATGACAATGCTTGCATGTAGATTTTCATCATAAATTAGATTGCATTCATGTTAGTTTTACATTTGTAGAGTATTTGTTACAAAGATTGGTGAAAGAATTCAAAAACGATGTTATATTTTCTCATTAATGGATTAAGTATACTTGACATTAACAAAATAATCATCATTATCATATAATGCATAATCTTTTTCATTTGCATAAATTAAAAAGCATTATTATATCATTTGAATCATTCAAACATTCCATCATATATTTTGCATCATATCATATTTTTCATAACATCACATCGTCTAAATTGCATAAGGAAAAAAAAATCATCTAAATAATTACATTTTCATTAACACTATCATATAATACATTGACCGTTTGAGGTATCATCATATTGATCATTCATTCATCCATTCATTGCATCATATATTTGCATTTGAAAAATCAAAAAATATAGTACATCATATTCATCTTCATCATTATGTCATATATCATTTAAAACAACACATCCAAAATAAGACATATAGATGCATTTTCATATCATTTAGATATATCCATTATCATACAACTATCATCATCCATCCATACATCATCATTATAGGCATTATCACGTATAACATTATCTATAAATCATAACATGTCATCATGATCATAAATTGCATCCATAACATCATAACATAAATCATCACATGGCATATAGAAATAGACAATTAAATGCATCCATCATTAGAACCATATAAGCACATATAAATCGATAAAATCCACCACATATCATATAAAGCTCAAAAATCATAATGTCAAGTATACAATGATGTCTAAAATTTAAAGAGATACAACATAAAAAATGACTTTGAATCAAAAACCTGGAGTATACATCATGTCTCAAAATATATCAGATAAAACAATCATGGGGCTATTTGCTACTAGCCCCAGACAATGTTAGCATCTCTAGACCAGTACCTCCCCCACTAGATGTACTATAATCTCTTAGATCTCTCTGTGGAGGCTGTGTCACACCTGCACTAACAATCTTGGAACGAGTCCTGCCTAATCGAGACTGGGCATAACTAACTCTCTGCTCGGAGGGAACAACATCATGGTAACAACCCCTATAATAGTCTGCCTCTCTACCTACACAGAGGACCTCTCTCATGTAATCAACTACAAAGGTACCATCAACTAGTTTCTGCAATCTCTCAACTGTCAACTATGCCTGCTCTGCAGCCTGTCTAGCTACATCTCTCTCATCTGTCAACGAGGCTATCTATGCCTAGGCAACTGTCAACTATGACTATACCTACAAAAGGTCCTATGCATGAGACTGGGCCTATGTCTACATCTTCATATATGTCTAAACTAATAAACCATGAACTTGAACCAGTTGACCCTATAAGGTTTGTACCTACACCTATAAACTCACAATCTGAGTCTGTTGAAGCTGAGAAGGTATCCAAATTTGAACACACTGCTCTATAAGGGCTATCAATGATTGCCTCTTATGAGGCACCATGATGTCTCTGACATCCAAAACTGGAACTGATCCACTAGCTCCAGCTGACCCACTGGCCCCACCTAGTCCTCCACCTCCTCCACCACCATCTCCTCCATCATCTCCACCCCCATCTCCACCAACTCTATATACCTCCTCATCATCACTACTATCATCCTCATCACTGCTCCTCACATCCTCCTCCTCATCCACATCCTCCTTCCCCTCCACATCCTGCTCCTCCTCACCACCCTCCTCTCTCCTCTTTCAGTGACCTTGTGCAACAACCTTCTCCTCACCTAGTAGTGGCACTGGCGCATCAAAAACATAAATATATGGAAAAGGATGTAGGGCCAGGTACTCTACATAATCAGCTATGACCGGTGCCTCGGTAATCTCAAGATGAATCTCCCAAACCAAAGGTTGTAGACCAAAGTACTCCTCAACTACAGTATCATATGATAGGTTGGGTCCCCACTTAGTATAATCAATCTAACATTGGGCATAATGTGCAACACCCTAGGGCATGCCCTAGACGATGCCATACTGTCTAAGAATCCTCTGAAACAAAAATCTCTTGATCATAAAACGAGTCCTACCAATTAGAAACATAGAATGACAAAGGTATGGCATCTTTGTATCATCATCATCCCAATGCTCACAATCTAGATAGGGACACCATGTAGCGGCCTCTAAATCATCCAAAATTCTCCTCCAATGCTCCAACTTACCCATTCTAGGCTGAGTAAGACAACCTGTATATCTGTGAACATATGACCTCATGGTAGGTCTCTATCTAACTATCACTAGACACGTAACAGCTATATGCTCCCATGCCCACACCTAAAGTAATGAAATACTGAAAGAAAAATTGTGACCTCGGAGGTAGACCACTTGATGCAAATCATGGTAAAAATGAGTGATCATGAACATACCCCATGCATATCTAGTACCGTGAACAATCATGATCTCCAAAATGTGGCCCCACCCAATAAAGAGTCCCTTTAACTTGTGATCAGGACAAAGGAACCCTCCAATGAAACCAACAAGTACCGTTGGTAGGGTAGGATAAGCATCCACCATCTCTTGCCATGGGATCTCGTACCCACAAATCGAATCATCTAAGAAAACTCCGTGTAGAGTGTTAGTCTTGCCCTGCTCTGAAGAATCATAAACAACCTCTCCAACAATGGGTATCCTCAAAATATGCCATACATCCTTAGGAGTGGCTGTCATCTCACCGGTAGGAAGGTGGAAGGTATTATGCTCATTATGCCATCTCCCTACTAATGATATCAGGAGATCCCAATTAATCCTAATCTAGGGCATATCTAAGAGGGAGGAAAAACCACAACACACAACGATTGTTGTCTCAGGATACACTAGTTGCAGTATTAAATCAAAGGTCCTAGGGAACTGCTCTCTAATTTGTAAGTTCGCAAATGACTTCTATCATCATGAAATACAAACAGTTAGTAATCTTTGTCAATCATCAATATCAATCAGCCTATCAACATCAATTAGTCTATCAGATCTAATTAGCTCTGGTGAGACTTCACTAAAATCTCATGAGCAATTATCATTGAACGTCACCTATCATGAGGTCAATCATCAATCTAAAATTGAACCTCACCTATCATGAGGTCCATCATCAACCCAAAATTGAACCTCGCCTATCATGAGGTCAATCATCAATCTAAAATTGTGCCTCGCCTATCATGAGGTTTATTAATCCAACTATAATTATTCCTTGCCTATCATGAGGATAATTATTATCAATCAATCATTAGACCTCGCCTATCATAAGGTTGGCCATCATCTAATCTATCAGGACCATCAATCAATAGCAACTCAAAGGCTGACGTGATAAAAAATCATCAAAACTAAGGAGTTAATGACAAATTTCATCATTCTGGTTTGGATGTGCTAAAACAGGCAATTAATGCGCTAAAATAGTGGATGTGCTAAAATAGGTGGCAAAAGCGTTATTTGATCATATGCGCTATTTTAGGAGGGAAATGTGCCACTTTAGATGGTCAATGCACAATATCATTAAATGTGATACTTTACCCTACATATGCACTACACTTTTTGACCTATGCACTAAAACTCAGATGTGCTATTTCATCCTATCTATGTGCTAAAACAACTAACCTATGTGCTATTCTAGTAAATGCACTAAAAAAGAACTTACATGCGCTACTGCAGCCTACAGATGCGCTAAAAGAATTCAAAAAGTTTAAAACCAAAATAAATGTGCGAAAAATGAAAAATAAGAAAAATGAGGAGGTTCACGGGCACATACCGGAGGTTCGTAGGCAACCAGGCGATTGTGTCGATGCACTCGCTCGAAACGGTGAGTGTGGTAAGGGATTGACATTATCACTCCAAATCACTCTCTCTAAAATATCAAAACTCAACATGCACAAATGAATTCAAAATCTTTTTTCTTTTTCTTTTTAATAGAGTGATTAAGGGGGTATTTTGGTGGTATTTTATTAATTCTTTTCTTGAAGGCTTAATTCAAATTTCATCACAAGGGCATCTTTCACACTATTTGTCAGGAGATAAATTATTTCATCATCAAATCTTTGTCAAATCATCAGAAAATCATAAAAAATTCAAAAAAATTCAAAAAATATCCTAAAAAAAAAAAAAATTCATCAATTTATCTCTCGAGGGGGCATATATCCATCATCACAACAAAATCAACATCTGGGGCATACTAAAAAAATTTCGCCGGTACTAGCAGTAACAACAAAATTTTCTTTGAAGCAATGCATAAACACATCACTTCAAAGAGGGGAAAAATGTACCCAAAAATGGTCTGGATAATCTAATTAATTAAATATGATTTATTTGATTAATTAACCTTTAATTCCTCTACTATTAAATAAATAGAAATATTTATTTATATAGTTCACATTTAATTCTTCTATCTTTATTATATTATTTCCTCTTAATTAAATAAACAAATTTAATACTTTGTTTTATTTAATTATTATTATTGAATTCTTCTATAATTATAATATATCTTAATCACATCATTTCATCAAATTAAATAAACAAGTTCACATACTTTGATTTATTTAATCATCATACTTCCTCCATATTTATTTAATAAACATACACTTCTATAGTTTGTTTTATTAAATTAAATATTTTTTTTTCTAAATTGAAAAAATCTAAATATTCATTTGGAATATATTCTATAGCTAATCATATCCACCTACCAAATTAAATATGAAATGTCTAATTTAATTCATTTCAACCTTCATGGAAAAATTTGGAGACAAATTGGAGACAAATTTGCAGCCAAACTTCTTCATCTTTCTCCAATGATTCTTCCTATCTTTTGGCTGAGTGTTTTTCTAGGGAGGAACAATCTCTATAATCATCTCAAGCTTCTTCATCCTTTACCATTCAATCCTCTAGATCAAATCCAAACCTTTGTTGTGCTACCCATTCACAAATGTGTTGTCAAGAATTTATAAATACAACCTCTTTTCACAGGAAATGGATCCCAATTTTGTGCAAACTTACTCTGCAGAAATACCAATTGAGAAATTATCATTTGGAAATACCAGTTATCATTTACCAATAGCAATCAAAGCATTTTAGAATAGAATCAATATCATGGCTTTTCATTTAGTTGCATCATAGTTTACTGTAGCTTCTTTTATCAAGTTTCATGTCAATTTAGATTATAGTAGTTTCATCATTATCATTTAGAAATCACTATATAGGATTAGATTATTGCATTTAGCAATATCTCATTCTCTAGATTGACATTTTAACAATCATAATGCTTACCAAATCTGAGAGCCCTATGACTTAATAAATCTTTGGAGATAGAGAACAATATGACGCTTTCAAGAGTTTTCCTGTGTTAATTAGATTAATTATTGTTGATTTTCTTGATATAATGTCTTATTAAGAAGTGTTTTTTGTTATTTTATTCATTACTTATTCCACACTTACAATACAAAACATAAAAAATATGCAAACAATTTAAAGGGTATGTGCAGGATCATGATGGGCCAAAAAGTAGCAATATAATGGGTATGTGGTTGACGACTATTTTTTTACACAAAATTGATGAAATGAAAAGGGTTTTTAAAGGAGATTCTCAGCATTCCACCAATATAAATTATGTTTTACTTTGAATTTAATAAGTAATTATTATTCATTTTCTATTCAAATTACGACTAAAGTCCTGATTGATAGGCTGATTGAAAAATATCTATAGCTTTCAAATGGTATCACACTTTTTGAATCCAAAAAATTGGTCACATTCTATGCTTCACATACTATAGGATTAAAAAAATAAAAATTGAATTTCATAAATTTTTGACCAAGTTAAGGTGGTCAGACATACGAGTCTTTATATTTTTTGAAAAGTTGTAATTAAAAAATTGATAATTAATTATTTAATTGGAAAAAATTACAAAAAAAATGCATCACATCGGGCATGAGTCCTCTACTTATATCTAAAATCTTATAAAAAATATTATCATTTATTGTGGTTAGGGTGGTCATGATACTCTTATTTTTTCCCTAAAATTTAAGTACCATTGCATTGAAATTTCAAATTTTCACCAAATAGATTTTTTTTTTAAACAAACCTAGTAGTTTAGAAACTACATTCAATTCGCTACAGATTCTATTCTTACATATTTTTGAAATAATATAGATAACTTATTCAAATTTTTACGTCAAGTTGCCTAACTTTGATTTTCTAATTTTTTTGCCACTTAAGTGCCTATTTCTTCCATGATGATCTTGCACATACCCATAAAAATAAAAAAGAAAATGTATAAATATAACCATAAAATTTAGAAAGCAAATATAATGACCACCAATAAATAAGTAAATGAATAAATTAACTCAAAAAATTGAAGCACAAAGACCATAAAAGAAGAATTAGAGGAATTGAAACACAAACAAATAAAAAACTAATTTGAAAACTAAAATAAAATAAAAATAAATAAATAAGTAAAATAACTCAAAGAAAGAGACGGCCTATATATACTTTATAATTACTCAAAAGTATTCATAAAATAAATTAAAAACCAAACCAAAAAATAAAACAAAATAAAACAAAATAAATTAAAATCTTTATAATTTTCTTTATATTATTCAATATATGTGAAAATATAAAAGAAATATATATTAAATTTTTTTTAAACAAATAGAAAAACAAGAAAAACATTAAAAATAGAAACATAAAACAAAAATAAAAATAAAAAACAAAAAAATAGAAAACAAAGGATTTAATACATATATAGATATGTACTATGATGCATATGAATATATGTATTAAATACAAACCCTAATAAAAATGCAATCACCATATACTACAAAATATATACGTATTAAATATTAACATACAAATTTGAAAACAAATAAAAGACCACCAAAAGGAAAAAAAAGAAATAAAAATAAAAAATAAAAAGAAAGAAAAATTAGAGCCAACACTAGAAATAGAATGAAGGGACGAGAAGAAAGAATTAAGAAGAAAAAACATGTAAAAACTTGAAAATGTAAAAAGAGAAGAAAATTAATAAAGACAATAAAAGAGAAAGAGAAACATAAAACCAAACTTAATAGAAAACTGAACCAACAAAGACACTAAGGAAGGAGGGAGGAAACAGAGGCACCAAATTGCACCTGGAAGAAGGATGAAACCAACAAGGGTAGGAAGGAAAAGAGAAATAAAGAAAGAAAAAGGGGAATCAAGAGGTACCAGGAGGACGGACGAAACAAACAAGGGAGGGCTCAAAAAGAGAGAGGGAAGGAGAGGAACAGGGGAGGGATGAAACAAGGGAAACAATAAGAGCATGGAGGAAGGATGAAACAAATGAGGGAGGGCACAAAAAGATAGAGGAAAAGAGAGGAACGAGGAGGGGAAGAACACAAATATTAGTGACCAGGAGGAAGATGATAGGTACCCACGCTGGTTAACAAAGGATGCCAAGGAAATCTTAAAACCCCAACCTTCATCCCGATTCAAGTTATGGGGATGGTTATTGATTTCAATGGCTTCTTTCAATTTCCTCTTGAAGAAGTTATCTTCTTTAAAAAGGACTTGGGTGCTTTCAAGACAGATATGATGCTAGGTTGAACAAGAGTGGTTAGCAAGGGCTGACTTGTGGACCCATTCATGTTTGATATCAACACCATGCTCTTTGATTCTAGTGATAAAAGAGTGAGCCATTTCACCTATGTATGGGGTGCCACAAGAACAAACAACTTTATAGACTCTAGAGTCAAGAAGGATGTCCTTGGAGTCTTTGAGAGAGGGGATGCAATTTTTTAAGGTTGATCGGGGCTTGAAAGCACAACGAAGGCCTTTTTTAAGAAGTATCTTGGAGTGTTTTTGAGAGATACCATCAACAAAGGGTAGAGAAGCGAAAGGTGGGACTAGAGAATGGTTAGGTTTAGAGATGGAAAGGAAGCTCAATTTGGCTTGGTTAAAGGCATGAGAGATTTGCTTATTGGAGTATCCCGCTCTTATCCTAATGCTATTCTCTCATCCTTGTGCTCTTCTCTCAGATGGATCATGGAGTGTGATCTGAAACGTTGATGCAAAAAATTATCACACAATCAAATTCAGAAATTGTTCAGCAAACATCAAACTATTCAATTCAATTTTTATTTTTATTTTTGTTAAAGATAGGGGTATCCTACGATCTAGCCCAGCATCCAATGGGGTGAGCTGAGGTGAGACTAGTCTCTTGTGGGGGGACCCAACAGCCGGAAAGCTAGTCCCAACTAGGTTTAAATCTAGCCCAACATCCAACAGGGTGAGCTGAGGCGAGACTAGTCATCTATGGGGGGACCCAATAGCCTGCAAGCCAGTCCCAACTAGGTAAACCTGGTAGCATAATCGAACCTAAAACCAATGGGGAGAAAACCCATGGCCCAAGCCAATTCTGCTACCCGTGCAAGAAACTACTCAATTCAATTAACATTATTGCATTTATTAACTTAATAAAGCTCTAGTTTTGTTGTTTACTTAGCATTGTGTTGTTTGAATTTTTTTTGGGTAAACTTTAGTTTATATTGCTTCCATAGAAAAAATTATGATACCTTTTTCATAGAATTGATTCATGATTTGTAAAATGCAAGAATTTATGTAGTTTATTTATGGATTAAAACTCTTTGCAATAAATATATAAAGCTATTATATATTAGGATTGAAAGATGTTAATTGTTTTTGTGTAACATATCATGCCAGGATTCATGAATGCATTTACTTGAACCACCTCTATAAGATGGTATAAGTAGAGAGGAGACATATACTTGTGAGAAATAAGGTTAGTGGACAAAAGCTACATTAAGCCAAATTATGGAAGGTGGTTGAAATTAGAAAAAGTTATTTAAACATTATATTGTGATTTATATGATTGGATTGCTTTGCATGTGATAAATCTTCTTTGATATTGTTATAAATTATAAGAGTTGTAAAGTGGGAGATAATTACACTTTGAATTTTCTAAGGTGTATCAATTCAAACACTAAGCAAACAAACCATGATAATCAATTTTTAGCTTTCTTTTATGTTAATAGTTTGGTTGAGCTAAATATAGTGTTTTAATCAAACTTGGAAGGTTTTGAGTGTTTGCTAGTAGAATCGACACTTTTGAAAAATTGAACTCGAGAGAAAATAATTTGTATCTTATATTAATTAACTTAGTAAAAATGTACTTATTGTTGAGTTGATAATACTTGAGTAAAAAAATAAACTAATACTTTTAAGTGATAGTTTGATAAATCTTATGCTTGCAATTTTGGTTAAAATAATTAAATCTACTAAAATTCCAACATATCATCATGATACAACTTATTGTAAGCTTTTTCATTTCATATGATTCTCCTTACCTTATCATTCAATGTATTTGGATTTTTTTTCAACTTTTAAATGAAACAAAGGAATACCAATATGCTATGAACCATCAGTTAGGGAAGTAGAAATATCAAATTGATTAGTTGGAATAGGTCATTTGGTTCTTTCCAAAACACAAAGGTGGCCAAAATAGGATGGTGGGAGGCACCACCTCATTTAGTTTCGAAAGCCCATCCCATTTGCATAGACGCCTTAATATATATACTATCTTATGACATGGATATTTGTCACTATTATAAACATTGATCTTATGATTTTAATTATAAAAGAAAGAAAAAGGTCTCGATCTTGAGAGTTTAAAACATTAAAATAAGATTAAAGAAACAACAGGTGGGCATGCAGGCCTGGCGAAACAACTAAATACATGTAGGCTCAATGAAATAGTAGAACATAAAAACACAAAACTAGACCAAGATCAAAACATAGAAATTGGCTAACAGATCATGTTTCAATCGTCCAGGAGAGCATCAAGGGATATTTTCCATTCCTCCATATCTTTCTATTCATTAGCATTCTTAATATGCATTTTCTCCTCCTCATCTTCTTGAGCTCTTTTTTTCTTTTTTTTGTAAACATTGTCTTATGTTATCAACATAGAATAACATTATTTACACGATCCATTAAAAATTTAAATATTGAACAATTTTTTTCTCAAAAGAAAAGCACACATATCAATAGAACTATAAAAGCCTCCTATTAAATAATAAGAACCTTATATGGTGATTTTTCAATACTATTATTTAATCTTGGTAATTATTTTAGTACAAATTGATCTTTGGAATGTATTTTGTTATTACCTTTGTTTTATATTTTTAAATAGTTTCCAACATTGATCTCAATTGCAAATAAAAGTGAGTACACAATATTCTAACCTAATTGGTTGAAGAGATTAGAAATATAAATGCAATCAAGAGCTATAATAATAGGTTGATGGATTGTTGACTAGGTTTAAAAAAATTATGTTAGTGTGTGTTTTAGGTCTTCTTTAAGTGTGGTTCCACATTGAGGACAAGTGTCAACAATGAGCATAAATTACTTGGTTAAAATTAATACAACTAATCTAAAGTATTTCATCCTTGACCATTGAACTTATTATGTATTTTCCCTACTATTGATGTTTAACATGGTCTATGTATCATAATTGAAAAAATACTTGTAGGGATTAAATTAACATTTTCACTTCATAAAAATAATGGTTAAGGACCCATTTTACTATGAATAATAATATTTTTCTTGAATGTTGTCCCATTTACAATCTTAGTGAAGAATTAATGGGTGGTGTTTTTACTTTTATATACCTATAATTGGTTTTGATGTTTTATATCTTCCTATCTCTATCAATAAACACTTGATATTTTTTATAAAAATTCAACATGAGAATGTTAAGATATCCTATGAATATGACCATGATATAGAATTATGTTTTCACTATATGTGTACTTAGATATAGTACAAGTTCATCTATGTTGGTCAATTCTTAGTAAAGTGAAAAAAAACTAATCTCTCACATCCCATTGAATCAAATTCTCACAATTTTTATTAGAGTAAATAAGTAATCGTCTAATAATTAACTAATCATTAATTAATTATTGGGTCTCCTTTTACTTTATTTCACTTAAGCTAAAATTAGGAGTGATTTTCTATTTTCAAGTCATGTTGTCTCATAGTATAGGATGAGGATATTTATCATGATCTAATCTAATCCTCACCTAGAGTTTGATCTATGGTTTTATTTTTTATTTTATAAGAATTCATTCAATATAATCATTCATTTATGAGGATTATTGCATCAATATATTTCTTAGGTTTCATAGCAAATCCATCTTTCTTTTTTATCAAATGTAATAGGTGTTTCAGTTGTAGTTGATTTCAAGGAGCTATGAGGTTCATTATAAATTTCACCATGGTATCAAAGCACCAAACCTCTAAATTTTCATCCTTTTTTTGAGAGATCCAATCTTGAAGGAAAAATTGGTTCATCTTGAAGCAAAACATGCACCATGATTACATTCAAAATAGCCAAAAGCCCTAAGATTTCCTATCCAAATGCTAAAATTAGAATAGTTGAAAAGAAAGAAAATATTGTTTGGTATTAGGGAAATCTTGCATACAAATCCATTTCAATTGTATGGATTTGTATAGTTGTATGATGTCGTACAAGGATCCATGTAGCCATAGTATATTGTACATTTCCTTGACACCATTAATTATTATTCTTGTGTTAGTGGTATGACTACAAATTTTTATTTTCAAATTTTAAATAAAAATAAAAAGATCAAATATAAGCTAGGGTATAGGTCATACCCTAAGTTCTATGTACCACTAGGGTTTGTAGAAAAACACCTGACATATTAGGTAGTACACAAACTTGGGAGGTATTTAAACCTTTAGAGATAGTTGTTTTTATTGGCAATACTATTTCTTTCTTTCCACCCACACAAACCTTCAACTTATTCAAACTAGTGATTTTAGCACTTGCAACAACCACCTCATACCAACAAAACTAAACTTATCGATGATTTTCCTTTTGGGAATTGGAAAATCCTTACCATAAAAGTATCTAGCAATCACAAAAAACCTTATGTCCCACAAAAATATTTTGGTTTCTTAACATGATCTAGTTAATATTCAATCCATCAAGAATATACTCATGTGTTGACAATATATTTCATCTATTTCTATGAATGACATTTTTCACAACATATTCTAGAATATTATTAGCATATTTTGATATAGGGAAACATATTCTATTTACAGACACTTAAAAAAATCCTGATTGATATTATGAATCTGATTCTGATAAATTAATAATGTTTCTTCCTAAATCATCTCGAACTAATCAATTAATTAAATAATCAACATTACTTAGTTAAAATCAGCAAATTCAACTATTAATCAAATAATTAATTTTATTAGATTAATTCACCCTTCTTCTAACTAATATTCATCATATTTAATTAAATCAAATCATTTAATTAAATCCCCCTAAGTCCTCTCATTTGATTAAAATCAATCAAATCAAATGTCACAATCTCCTAACCCATTCCAATTAATTAATTTTGAATCAATTAATCCTAAATCACTTTCTAATCAACATTAACAAATCCTCCATATTTTAACTCCTCAAGAGTTAAATCAACCCATGGTCCACTAACTAGGTTGCACGTGAAATTCATTTATTTTGATTAACAAATTCCCCTATTTATTCTCACAAAGGTATATTCCAATGAATATTCCTCCCAACCACCTCCTCATTCAATTTCCCTCCAAAGGTTTCAAAAACCTTTCACATCCTCAATAACTCCTCTTACATCATCAATAACTTATCTTACATCCTCTCACATCTCCAACCACATTCATTCAATTCTTCTTGCAACCTTTCAAATCCTCAACCATTCTCATTTATTCCTCTTACATGCCCCATTCCTCAACACATTTCCCAAAATGTGCTCTACTTTCCTCCAATAGAATTGTGACAAGTGGCACATTCTCATTGGCTCATATTTTATCCCACATTCGCCAATTTTTCTCATTCTTCAACCCTTGAGTTCTATAAATAGAAGCATTCTCTTCACAATATGGATCCACAACTTCAAGAATTCTTACTATAAACATTTCAACTCATAGCTATCACCATTTTCATCACTTTTGAGCATAGTTTCATCACTTAGCATCAATTCCACACTTGGAATCATCTTCAATCACCAAAGCTTATCAAAGGTATTGGGAAATGGATTCTTTCCACATCAAAGGAGCACCACTCCCCCTATGGGATGAAGGTTTAGCTACTTCAATTTTATTTCATGTTATCTTTACTTAGTTTGCTCTTATTTTCATGTTTTCTCTTTGATTTGGTTTTCTAACATGATTAACACTTGTTTGTTGTCTCTTGTTAGTTTATTATAGATTATAAACTCACATTTTGGTGCTAGAGGGAGGGATAACCATGTTATTTTGACCAATTTTGCTTGAGAATTCTATTTTTTGCAGATACAGGGGAGCGACACCACATTTGATAGATACAACGTCGCCTTTGCAGATAGCATTGCGTTCATTTTCTTGCAGAGCATCACATTTGAGTACAATGTTGCATTCACCATGTTGCATTGCATTTGCTCACTGTTGTCACATCACATTTGCTATAGCATCACTTCCATCTATTCTATCATCTATCTAATTTATTCTTCTAATAGAGCATCACTTCTAATTGTTTGCTGCATATGCACTCTATGTTCTCTGTAGAGCGTCACCTTTGTTTATCAATAGAGCATCACCTTTTTTTTCAACATTTCCTTTGCTAGTTGCAGAGTGTCACATTTGTCATCTAGCATTTCCTTTGCAAGAAAGGAAGAAAAACTGATTTGGAGACCTAAAAGCATTTTTTAATGCTCCTTGTAATAGCTTAGGCTTTCCAATTCTACTTTTCATTTCTATTTTAGGACCAACTAAAGCTACTTTTGGGCTTAAAATTAACAAACAACTCAAGCTTTATCAATGTTGGATTAAAATTGAACATTAGGAACTTACTAAACTTTTATTTTGAGCTAAAATTCAACAAAACAAACTCACATTTAGCTTGGTGCTCTAAAAAGAATTCATCTTTACTTTGGGTTTAAAAAGAATTTGTGCTTTCAATTGTTTTGTGATGGTTTGCAATTTGTTTCATTTGAATGCATATGCACTTCTTTTGTGCCTTTTGGTGATCTTCAGAATCAAAAGCATTCTAGTGACATTAGTTGTTTAAAATTACCCACACATTTCAAATTTGGATCTAAAATTGAACAATCATGCGAGTGTGAAGGAAAGGCATTGTGTGTGTTCCCTCCTCGTGCTTTAGGCAGCTGAACTACAAATGTACTTCTTCACTTTTTTTATCTTTATGGGGCCTACCTTGGTAGGAAAAAGTACTCACCCCAAGGGAATCACCTAGCGGTAATGAGCTAATGCCAAGCTCTTCCAAACCACTATATAAATTTGTGATTGCATGGAAAGTTTGCAATCGATAGGAAGCAGTACATGATAACTCTCCCTCAGTATCTTTATGATGAATACATCCCTTGTTCTAAGGTTTGGGAGACCTCTTGAAAGAGTTTATCATTGTACCCCTTAAACTGGATGTCCTTACTACAACCCTTTGTTTAAAGGCCAAAATCCTTAATACTTGTTGGTGCAAGATCGGTCATTCTAAAGCTGCCCCAAATTTGTACTATTAAAAGTTGAAAAAGAATAAATCCTTAAGGTCTTTGGATCTTTAAGATTTTGAGATTTGGTGGCCTTGAGAAGTGTGTGTTGTGGAGGGGAGCCAATGTCACCAAATCTCTAACTGTTTGCTTTGTCTCAGTGTTTGGAGAAATACGAGTGTGGACTCAACAAAGTATAGTGATTTCTATCCTAGGATTGTACAATTTGTGAGTCAGTTAAATACATTGCTTGGATCTTGAACTTTGAAACAAACATTCAACAAGTCATCAAAATTTCAAACCCTTTGGAAGAAAAAGAACCCTTGAAGAGTCCAAATATTATTGCTTGTCCCTAGGGATTTTATCCTTAGAGGCTTCTAAATATTTGGGCCCATATTTCAATTTGTTCTCTCCAAAGTCAACCTAGGAAAACTATGCCTTTGATTCTATGATTTTCACATAATGGACCTTGTGGAATGAAAAGGAGTTGATACATAAACATTCAATTTGAAAGTTAACCAAGAAGTGTTGATGTGGTAAAAATAATCCATCTAATCAAGATATAGGAAAATTGAACCCCACATATGTGTTTGATCTCATGATTTCTTGCAAAGTCAAAATCCAAAAACCTAGGTCCATTAATCATCATAAGCGTCTTAGTCTAAGGCTCTCAAGAAGAATCTCTTAGCACTTTACAAAACCAAGGATAGATTGGTATACAACTTTTACAAATGTGCTTCAAACAACAATCCAAATTTGTATTCATTCTATTATTGTCAAAATCCAAGTCTTTTCCAATGTTTTGAATTTTTCACATAAAGTTGAAATTTTTAAAGATATGGCATGTTCTTCAATACCTTGGTCTTGTAAACAAAGTTTCTCTAGGTTAATCTAGGATCAAATCAACCCTTTCATTTGTCACATCATCGATCAAATCTCCTCTCAAAAACAACTTTTAGAACCTTGGAAAAACCATTCATGCTAGAATTTTGGTAAACCCTTTAACAAAATGAAAATCACTTTGTTTGGTTAAGTGTGTGTGGATGAATCCTTCCTCACACATTTAGTTAAATTATCACCCTTGTGGACAAATTCACCCCAATATAACATCTAACATCTTGGGATTTACAAGTCCATTATCCAAGTCAAAACAAATCCAAATCAATATCCAAAAAATCCTAATGTCTATGATTCCTCCAAAGTTCTCAAAAGTTAAAACATCCATATCATTCACCCTTCATTTATCTCATCACCTTCATTTTATCCTTAAAACATCCTAGATTTTCTTTTTGTACCTAAATTTTAGACCAACCTAAGGAGTTAGAGGTTTACCTCCCATATTCATAAAATTTGATCCAAATTTTATGGTCCAAGAAAGATCACAACACAAGAAGATCATGGAGAAAAACAAAGAAACATCTACTTCAAGCGATTTGAGTCAAATTGAATTAGAATTCAACCCTATGGAATCTACCAACCCTTCACTTAACCCCCCTCAACAACCACAATATCTTCAAGAGGGAGTGATGCAAGAGCATCTAGGCTCACAAGCAATCTTGCATATATATTTTATTTATTTAACCCATTTGTTTGTCTTGTAGGTTTCTAATCAAACTTGGAGTAAATAAGATAAATATTTTTAATTCTCCTACACTCCAAGGAAAAGACAAGGAAAATTGCATATGGAAAAAATCCTAGTCACCTACATGCTAGAAGACACATGTTGGACAATGAAGAGTCTTCAAAGCACCCAAGTCATGAAGGAAAGAAACAAAGGAAGCCTAAGAGTCATATTTCCCCAAGTTGGACACCACCAAACAAGAACAAGAATACCAAGAGTCATTGGAGACCAAAAGAGGAAGATGAAACTTGGAAAATGAGATATTATAAGTAGATGGGAGTTTGGCTCCAAAGAAGGATTGAAAAAAGAGAAGAGCCCAAGTCTATTTCTGATTTTTGTAGGTCATCAAGAGGATGTCCATAGGTGATATTGAAAATAATTCTCCAATGGAACTACATCAATTTTGTTGTGGAAAAGAAAGTGGACGTTCATGGTGACTTGTTAGGTGAAAATTTTCTGAATTTTGTAAGTTTGTAAAAGTGGATAAGTGGAAAGTTTGTAAGAGATACTTTCTAGTTGGATTTGTGAAGGTTATGTATGTGTGTTACCATCTTGATTGGCAGAAATAAAACATTTGGGTTGTGATTATTTTCTGTTATGTATGTTTTATGAAATTCTCAAGATATAATGTTACTTCATCACTGAAATTGTTGCTACAACATTCACAAAATATATTCATTTAAGGGATGCAAGCTTAGAAGGTTAATCCACATTTATTTTGCTGAAAATAAAGGAATCAAAGGGATAAATTTGAATCCTTAAGAGTTGGAATTTATCAAAGTTAATTTGCATCTAAGAGAAGAGTAATCTTGACAAATAACAATCTTAAGGATGAAATTTAACAAGGATATGTTAGCACATACAATTTGCTACAATATTTGAATTTTTTGGAACATGATTATAATTTGAAGGCATGAATATTGTTGTTATCACAATGTACATAAGTGAAGTTGATTGATCTGCATCAGGGAGGTTGTCAAGTGGAGGTTGTCACTAGGTAAAAGTACAAAGTTGCGTCACACTTTATAAAGGAAACGACCAACACTGATCCAACTTTTAAGCTTGAATCACTAAAAAGTGGCATATATGTTGTGAATTTTGAAATGATGTAAACTAGTAAAATATGTATATTTTAGTATATTTTATGTTTGCATTTAAAAAAAAAAAAAAAATTATTTTAAACTAGTTTTTAAGTTAACAATATGATTTAGTTGTTGATAAAATTCTAAAAAATCAAGTTGCATGAGATGTCAAAATTTTTATAGTAATTTTTTTTTTCTTTCAAATTTTTGTGTGTATTTATAACTTGAAACTTTAGTGCATGGATATATTTTTTTCCAATTTTGATAAATATATATTTTTAAATAAATATTAAAATGTGTGTGAATCAAAAATAGTTGTTTCCATTAGACATCAACTTTCATATTAAATATTTATTTAAAATGGAAAAAAATTATACCATCTTGAAATAGATTCTTTTATCTAGTGCATCATATTTTTTTAAAATTATTTTAATAAGTTTTAATATTTTTCCTTGGCATGGTAATCAACCTAATATTTTGTGTTGATAATCTACTTTTAGTAAAAATAAAAAAATATAATATAAATAATAATTAAATAATTAAAATAAGTATATTTTTGAAAACTGCACTTATGGATCTACAAAAGGGTATTTTTATATGTTTTAAAAAATGTTATTTACATTAGGAGTTATTAAAATTTCAAGTTTTCAAATAATTTTAATTTTTGGTAAATTGGACTCAAAGTGGTGCTCCATATATTTTTATCCAACAATTTTAGTTGAAAAAGTTGTGGAAGTATCTAACTTAGCTAGAATCTTATTAGATCATATGTTTGACAAAAAATGACTTTTAGTTAGAAATACTTAAATTCAATTGTGCTAATAAGTTGGTTGAAAGTGTGGCACGACTTTGTGCTTTTAACCCACCAAAAAATTCCAAGGAATGACCCAAGATGAAATAATTGAACTAGTCAAAAATCTCAAAACACACAAAACTGTCAACACAGTCATGAGACTCAATCCCACACAATACATGTTGGCATTAGCAAAGGAAGGGGCTACACTCCCTTCTGATTTTGATGTGAGCACTATTGTTGAACAACCTCTTGGGAATATGTCACCCACATCATTCACAGCTTCATTCCCAAGCATCGTCCAACCCATCATACAACCCACATCATCTCATGATCCAAGTCAAACCATGATTACTAAGGGAAGTTCATTACTGCAAGCCCTTCAAGGGCATCCACTTATTAGCACTCAAAATATAGAGGCTAACACAATCTTGGGTATACCTAACACCATCCCACAAGATCCAAAAAATCCATATGTACAACTCATTTTCCATGATACAAACAATCCCTCCACCTTTTTCGTAACACCAGTGTACCCTCTTAATACACAAGTCTCTCTCCCCATGATATCACAACTTGACAAGTGGATTCATTTGGACAAGGAGGTACTTTCAATGTTTCCATCCCACAAGGGAACACACCACCAATCTTTGCATCATTCCCTCCTTTGAAATCAACATCTACACCAATCCAAGGTATAAGGCAACCCCCTTTATCCAACATACCAATCCAAAACCAATCAAATCAACACGTTGGTCATACCAAATCCTCTGAGCATGCCATTGATATTGCAACACCAAGTGGCACCAATCCAAACATTGCAACCAATCATTACAACACCTTAAACTCTCCAAAATAAGGTCTCCCAAGGACCTAGCACATCAACCATACCATCTACCACACAACCCCTTGTCATCACTCAACAAGCTCCTCCACAACCACCCTCTCGCACAATCCCACAAAATCTACCACCTCCACCATCAAATTCAAACATATCAAATTAATACAACATCACATTGCAATTAGACCAACAAGTGTATCAAAAGGAACTTCAACAATTCCAAGCTCAACAAGCCACACAATAAGCACAACAAGATGCCCAAGCACAAGCACAATATTTGCTACAATAGTAACAATCTGCACAAGCTACACAACAATTGCAAGATCAAGCCCAAGGTCAAGCTCAAGCACAAGCTCAATACCAAGCGCAACAAGCCCAGGCACAAGCCTTGTTACAACAACAAGATTATTAGAAAGCCTTGCAACAATACCAAGCACAAAAAGAAGCAGCTCAACAACAAGCATTGTCAACGCAACAACAACATCAACAACAAGTGTTGTTAGCTTAAAAACAACTACAAGCATACTAACAAACGTTGCTACCAAAACAAAACTTACAACAACCTTTCACAAACTCTAGAAAAATGCCTTGAACACAAACATGCAAACCGACACACCCATCACCCAAGTAACCATACCATCCCAAAACACATACATCCCACCACTTGGTCCACATAATGATTTTCCTACACAAGTTAAATTTCTCTCACAACAAATACTGGACATACAATCAAGAAAGAAATCACACACACAAGAGAATTTGTGTCCCTACTCATTTTACAAAAGCATTGCAATGGTTCCATTCCCACAAGGATTTAAGATACCAAAATTTAAAAAACCTGTGGGAATGGCAATGCTGAAGATCATATCAGGGAATTCCACATACATTGTATGGAGGTCACATATGACAATTCAGATCTAATGTGACTCTTCCCTAGATGCTTGGCTAGTCTAGCAATGGAATGGTGCTCCCATCTCCCCCCTAGCATTAATTTTTTTAAAGAAATTGTGGACTTGTTCGTATAGAATTATTCATTTAACATAGGTGTGGAAGTGATCTTGGAAGAACTATCTGGACTAAAACAAGCCAAGGGAGAAACATTCCTAGCTTTCTTGTGACAATGGCGATCCAAGGCCAGCAAGAGAAAATGGTCTATGACGAAAGAACAACAAATCAAGACTATCATTTCCAACCTCGAAGGGACCTTGTCCTTTCATTTGAAAATGCAATGCAGAGAAAAATAGAACCAATTGATTCCCAAGGCTCTCAACATCAAAAGAGCCCTTATAGCATAGGGGGGCACACCCACATACCAAGGAAATTGACCATTGACAAGTTACAATGATAAACCTCACACATGGCCCAAGAACAAGAATGTTACTAATGATGGTGTCATTGACACCAAAGTTGTTATTAGTGCCCCAAGGTAGAATACACAACAAAAAATGTACCAACAACCACAAATCAACCCATCATCTCAACAATAACCCAAAAGTACAACTATCAACAACATAAATGCTCAAGGAGGACCACCCCCAAAGAATAGATATCCCCCTAAATGAAAATACACACCACTTGGGGAACCAGTCAAATTTGTCATGCAAAAATTGCTACAAGAAAATCTCATCAAAATCCCTATCTACAAAAATTACCAAGAGCCTCAAGTTAAACCACCATGGTATAACAAGAAACACTTTTGTGACTTTCACAAAATAAAGGATAACACGATAGCTAGTTGTATGAGACTCAATAATCTAATCCAAGATCTCATTGATGATAAAACCATATCCATTGAACAACCAGTCAAGAATCAAGATCTTAAAATATACACGAATTTGATGCCAGATCATAATAAAGGAAACAACATTGGTAAAGGAAAGAGTTACAACAATGTGAACCATATCTATGACCATGTAGTTTCATCCTTGGATGAATGGGTAATGGTTGTGAATATCAAAGGACCTAAAGTTGAGTTTGGAGTCACCACATGTGGCAATTGAATCTCCATCCCAGGACCTTCACCACTACCCAAAGAACCTACAACCAATCTGAAATCAATCCCTAATGGTTACAATGTCCTAGATCAAATAAAAAAGATCCCGACCCAGATCTCCATCATTGAGTTGCTAAAAATCTCGCTTGCGATAGGAACATCCTAGAGAAAGAATTGGTTGAATCCTCCATCCCAATAGATCTTGATGTTGAATAGTTCTAAGCTATGATTGGACATATCAGTACATCACATCTCCTCATATATTCTTAGCATGATCTTCCAAACTAACCATCTCATAACCACACACTCCATCTTGAAGTCTTAGTCCACAAGAACAAAGTCAAACGAGTCTTGGTGGATGGAGGTGCAGGTTTTAATATTTATACTCTACAACTAATAAAGAATCTAGGATTCTCAGAAGACGTCATTTAAAAAGGTAAAGGTATCACCATCAAGGATTATGATGATCAAGAAAGGGTGTCTCAAGGCACCATTCAACTCCCTATCCAAGTAGGGCCAACAATCATAGAGACCACTTTCCAGGTCCTAGACCTTGAACTACCCTTGTAAGCATAGGAATGAGGAAACTAAACTAAACATGCTTCTACACTTCTAAATAAGACACTGCATCTAAGATTTAAGAAATTTAAACTAATTTAAACTATAAATCTTCAGAAATCTATCCTATTGCTCTCTAACTCTAAAGATTTCTCTAATCTACTTAGCTCTCAGATTTGTAAGCTAATTAAACTATTGAAATGACACTTAGAGAATGAGAATTAAACTATTATGATTCTATAATGCAACTAAGATGATTCTATAGTAAAATTCATGAGAAATAAACTACTATAAACAGCCATGATTGTAAACTATGAAATACTAAAGAAAGCTTGATGGATGCTTGATAGATTGATCCTAAAACTAGAATGCTTGAAAGCTTGAATGTCTGGAAAACCTGCAGAGTAAGATTGCACAAGTTAGGATCCATTTCCTGTAACCCAAGAGCTGTATTTATAGCTTTCACGGTAGCACAATTGCACAGGGATACAGGATAAGGGGTTGTGATTCAATCTGGAGAATTGAAGGGCATGGGATGAGAAGATGGAACTGATCATGGAGAATGTTTTCTCCCCATGAAAACACCAGGCAAGATAAGAGGGAAGGTGGGTGGAAGGTTGTTGAGAGAATTTCTTGTAGGTTTGTCCTGGAAGCTCTTCCCGTGAATGACAGTGTAATTAATTAAATTTTGAAAATTTAATTTTTATTGGTGAGTGAATAGTGGTAAAGATTTATGCATAAATTTAAATAAATTTAATTTATTTAAATTTAGCAAAAGAGGAATAAATAATTTAATAAATCAAACTATAGGGTTTGTTTATTAAATTGAAAGGAGAATGATAATTAAATAAAAGATTTTAGAGATCTTTATTTAATTAAGAAGAAATGTGATTTAAATAACACAAATTATTTAAATTGTGTATTTAATTTTAAGATAGAAGTATCATAATAACAATTAAATAAAACAAAGTTTTTAATTTTGTTTATTTGATTAAGAGAGAAATAATATGATGAAAAAAAATGATAATAATTAAATAAAACAAAGTTTTTAATTTTGTTTATTTAATTAAGAAAGAAATAGAAGAATTAATAATGAACTTAATATAAATAAATATTTCTATTTATTTACTAAGTAGATGAATTTAAGATAAATTAATCAAATAAGTCGTATTTAATTAATTAGATTCTCCAGACCATTTTTAGGTGTCTACATTTTGCCCCTCTTTGAAGTGATGGGTTTACATTGCTTCAAAGAATGACCCTATTGCCATATTGACGAAAAGTTTAAAATATGCCCCAAACTTGCCTAAAAATGAATTTTGAAATGATAGCGATATATTACGGAGATAAATTGATGAATTTTGGAAATTTTTATGATTTTTCAAAAATTTATGATGATTTGATGATTTGATGATGATTTGATGAAGAAACAATTTATCTCCCGACAAAATTGTCCAAAATGCCCTTGTGATAGATTTGTAATAATTCCTCAGAGAAAAAAAAAAAAAATTCCATGAAAATCCCACAAAAATAACTTATAAAAGCTGAAAAGGTCATTTTCAAAAGTCATTTGTGCATTTGACTTTGACAATCTTTTGATAGAGACCCTCAGAGTACCAGAGCTTCAGGATGCCGATCCCTTACCACACCCACCGACTCGAGCATGTGCGACGTCACCAGCATCCGACTGACTATGGACCTCCGGTACGTACCCCAGATCCTCCTCGTAATTCATGCTTGTACTTTTTTTTGGTCTTTTTGCACGTTTTTTATGTTTTTAGCGCGCGACAAATGCAGTTTAGCGCGTCTGGTATCTGTTTTAGCGTGCCGTATTTTTGGCGCCCCCATTGACTTCTGTAGCACGTCCATGCATTAGTGTAGCACGTCAGGAGTTTTAGCGCGTAAGGTCAATTCTGTAGCGCGCCCATAAGATTTTGTAGCGCGCCAAATTTTCTAGTGCTTTAGGTTGATGTTGTAGCACTTTAGGTTGATTTTGTAGTGCTTGGAGGTATAGATTGATGAAAAATTGTGTACTTTGATTTTTATTTCGATGATTTGTTGCTGACTTCATTCATTTTAGCTTGATCTAAAATAGATGGTAAATGATCTCATGATGAGTGAGATCCATTGATTTGATAATAATTACCCTCATGATAGGCGAGGAATAATTTAGAATGTCTGAAGGAATGAACCTGATTGATAGATGAGGGTTCCTTCTTGATAAATTGATCGTTTGATAGGAAAAGCACAATTTTTAGTAATTGATGACCTCATGATGTTTGATATTCTGATTGATAATGTATTGATCTGTAAAATGTTCTCTTTGTATGATAACAGAGCATTTAGACGTTATCTAGGTGTGAGAGCAGTTCCCTTGGCCATTTGATATGATACCGCGACTCTCACCAGATGAGAGACATCATATTACCGATTGCGGTTTAGCGACTTTACTTGATATGCCCCATATTAGACTTAATAGGGGTCTATTGACAGCTTTAACAGAGCGGTGGTATAGTGACCACAATACCTTCCACTTACCTACTGGCGAGATGACTGTGACACCAGAGGATGTATGGTGTATTCTGCGCATTCCTTTCGTTGGGGAGATTATTGTGCATGATTCGAAGGAGGTTGGTGGGGTAGAGGCTATGTGGAGAGTCTTTCAGGATCCCCAGATTGCGGGAGAGTGGATTCCTTGGGTAGAGATGCATGATTCATATGCTCCACTTCCTTTAGTTTTGGCCGGCTTTATTGGTGGATTCCTTTGTCCTGATAAGAGGTCAAAGGGTCTATCTCTCAGATGGGGTCAGGTATTAGAGGGTCTGGTGGCCCACAGGACAAGATATGCTTGGGGCAAGTGTATGCTTGCCCAGTTGTATCATGATTTGCATTGGATCGTGTACCTCGGCGGCAATAGTTTATCGGCAGGGGCTACACTTCTTCAGGTATGGGCATGGGAGCATATTGTTGTTACGCGTCCCGTGCCAGTGTTAGCGAGACCAGCGACAAGGCCTTATGTGTTTCGGTATAGAGGCAGGCCTACCCAGCATATGATGGGTAAGCTAGATTATTGGAGGCAGACTATCGATGATGTGGAGGCAGTGACCTGGCATCCCTATTTGGACTGTGATGACTGGGATGATGATGATATTGAGTTGGGGTTCTTGTCCGATTCGATGTATTTGATCGGGAAGAGCCCCAAGATCTTGGAGCGATTCCTATTTCGTCGCGTCTATAGGCAGTATGGTATCGTCCAGTGTATGCCACAGGGAGTAGCGCATTACGGGCATTGACGGATAGATGTTAGTGATTGGGGCCCTAGTTTGCCTTATGGGGCACTCGTTGAGGGTTACCATGCTCTGTAGCCATCAACATGGGATATTCAACGAGACATTGTCAAGGCCCCTATTACTCCCGAGTATGGAGAGTACTTGGCTCTGCACCCTCCTCCATGTATTACCATTCCGGATGAGCCAGCACCAACACCAGCACCAGCACCAATAGCAGCACCAGCAGTGGGTGGTCAGGTTGGTCAGCGACGGGGGAGAGAGGAGGATGTAGATGTGGATGTGGAGAGCAGCTTAGAGACTGACAGTGATGAGAGTACCGATAGCAACGAGGATAGAAGTGATGATGATGGTAGAGATGGGGGGAGACCGAGTGTAGTAGGTACCACAAAGCCATCTACTAGTGTGCCTCGTAAGAGGCAGGCTATTGCTTCCTCGTCTGTAGAGCGATAAGAGGTGGCAAGTTTATAGGTGTAGGTTCAGACCTTACAGGGATAGCTAGCACAGGTACAGGGATTACTAGCATAGACATAGGCCCAGATGCAGGCACAGCTAGCTACCACTCAGACACAGATTACCGCCCTGATTGGTGAGAGAGATGGGACTCTATAGGTAGTAGTGATAGCATAGGCTCAGCTAGCAGGTGTATGAGCACAGTTGACCACTTCCCAGACATAGATCACAGCCTTGACTGCAGAGCGAGATACTATTAGACAGACGGCGGAGATAGCATAGGCTACTGCAGAGAGATTGCAGAGAGTAGCAGATGGGACCTTTGTGGTAGACTATATGTGAGAGGCTATGCGGGTAGGTGCCAAGATTGAGTTTTACAGGAGCCACTATCATGAGTTTTTCCCCCCAGAGTAGAGAGTCAGTTATGCTCAGTCTCGCTCAAAGAGGACTCGTTCGAGGATAGTGAGCAGAGGTGTGACATAGCCTCTCTCGAGGGATCCGAGATATCTGAAAGATCCTGGGACATCTAGTGGTGGTCCTGATACTGGCGTGAGACCTACTCCTTCTGGTGCGAGTACTACTTCATATCAGTTGTGTGCCCTTTGGGGGATATATACAGCCATTTTTGACATGATGTTGTTTTTATCCTTTTCATACTTCATTGTATACTTGACACTTGATGAGATATATATGTGCAGCGGTTCGATTGATTGATGATATGTTTTACATGATTTATGTGATGGATGCATTGATCTTATGATGTCTTCTACATGATTGATGTGATGGATGCTTTTAGTTTCCATGTTTTATGATAATTTATTTTACTAGCTTGTATGGATGTATTAATTATGATGTGATATGATATTGATGATGTATTTCTTTTCTTAATGAGATGCAATGATAAATAAAATGTGATGTAAATAAATGATGAATGAAATGGAAATGTAATGAATGATGTAAATGAAATGAGATATTAATGAAATGTGAATGGATGAAATGTAATGAAATGATATATATAATGAAATGTAAATGAATGATGTATGTGAAATGAGATATTAATGAAATGTGAATAGATAAAATGTAATGAAATGATATATATAATGAAATGAAATGAATGATGTATGATGAAAATGTAATGTAATGAGATGTAAATGAATGATATATGTGGATGAAAATGTAATGTAATCAGATGTAAATGAATGATATATGGATGAAAATGTAATGAAGTGAGATGTAAATGAATGATATATGTGGATGAAAATGTAATGATGTAAGATGTAAATGAATGATATATGGATGAAAATGTAATGAAGTGAGATGTAAATGAATGATATATGTGGAAAAAAATGTAATGTAATGAGATGTGAATGACATGATGTAAAAATTCTTTCTATATGTATGCAATGAATGATGATTTTGCAACTATATGATAATGACAATGTGATGAAATGTAAATGAATGATGTAACATAACATGTATATGACGTCACGAAATGAGATGTTTATTGTGAAATTTTTGATGAGATGAAGAAATGATGTTATATGCATGCCATCATGAAAATTGTATGTGTCAAGTATACTCAATCCTTTTAAAAAGATAACATAATTTGCGAATGAATATCCTAACTTGTGCAATCTATTTTTATAGTGCAAACCTATTTTATCAATGCAAACCTAAGTGTCATTTCAATAATCTTTTTATTTTGCTTGGTATCATCACTGAGCTTTTAAAATGTTGAAAGTGAATACAAGCATCAATGATATGAGATAGAACAATGATGACCTGAGTATTTCTTTCATGAAATTTGATATTGCAAGCGAACACAAGCATCATGGGATAAGATAGACCAATGATGACCTGAGCATTTCTTGCGTAAACAAACAAGAATTAATCATTTTCTTAAGTGAATTGGAATGTCATCCATGATACTTGGTAGAGCACTTCCCGCGACAATTCACAAAGTAATAATGACTAACTCACAAACAGAAAACAAAGAAAAGTATCATTCTCTTTCCTTGCTTCTCTAGTTCAATACATCATCGAGTAGCTCCACAGAAATGATAAGCAAATGATAAAAATAAAAAGCACAACAATTCAAATTCTACTTAATGTATTTTCAAATCATTATTCAGATTAGATCATCGATGTTGAAATGTGTGTGCTGATGTTTGCATGATATTCTCAGATGTTCGACCAAATGATGTAACTGAAAGACCTATCCTAGGGGTCTCGGGGACTGATCAAAGATTAGTCTTGCCTACGTTATACACGTAGAGACCACGTAGTTCGACTAACACAAACTCTACTTTTAATTGATGTAGACTCTATTTTTGTGTTTTCAATTTTTTGATGTTTTTGGATTTTGATTTTCTGATGTTTTTGGATTTTTTCATTTTCTGATGTTTTTGGATTTTTGATTTTATGATGTTTTTGGATTTTTGATTTTCTGATGTTTTTGGATTTTTTCATTTTCTGATGTTTTTGGATTTTTTTTCAAGTATCGTCACTTGATGTTGTCATGTTTTGCTGCCTTTCCATTTAAGCTGAAAGTCCATTTGTACCAGATAACACTAGGATGTTGCCCCCAAGCCAGGGTAAAACATGATATCTTTGCTATGATATGGATAGTGATAGTGATTATCTTAAATGATAGATGGAAATAATATGAATGGAAACAATCGTAATAAAACTGTACCTAATAGATAGAGGAGTTTGGTGAAAATCACAAGTAATGCCTATTTGCCAGGTTTTCATCACTTGTTTTTATTGTGTCCTTTTTCTTTTTCTTTGTATTTTTATTTTTATATATATTTTTGTGTTTTTCTATCATCATGACGCCTATTTTCCAGGTTTTCATCAAGACAACTTTATTGACCGTGCACTAGATATCCTCAAGTGTAAAATCGCCTGAGATGAATGTTGTTCATGGGTTCCTCCAACATGTCTCCTTCTGGTGTAGACAGCTGGTACGCTCCTGATCCATAGACTGAGATAATGACATAAGGCCCTATCCAGTTAGGTTCAAAATTTCCCTTCTTTTCCATGTCTGCTTGATTTCTAGGGTTTTCCTGTAGGACCAAGTCTCCGATCTGGAAGACTCTAGGCTTAACCCTATGATTATAGTTCCTAGACATCCTTTGTTGATAGGCTGTCAAATAATTAACAGCTTGTTGTCGACGTTCATCAAGTAGCTCTAAATCTTGAAGTCTAGAGATCCTATAATCTTCATCTATAATGAGTTCTTTTAGTGAAACTCGAAGGGATGGAATTTCTACCTCGATAGGTAATATTGCTTCTAATCCATGACAAGAGCATATGGTGTAGCTCCTGTTGGTGTTCTGATGCTAGTCCTGTAAGCCCAAAGAGCAGGGTTAAGCTAAACGTGCCAATCATGCCCTACCTCATTTACAGTCTTCTTGAGAATCTTTAGGATTGTTTTGTTTGAAGCTTCTGCCTGTCCATTACCTTGAGGGTAATACGGGGTTGAAAAGCAATGTTGGATGTGGAACTTTTCACATAGCTCTTGGATGTCTTGGTTCTTGAAAGGCCTGCCATTATCTGTGATGATTGACTGGGGTATCCCATATCTACAAATGAGATAATTAAGTATGAAAGATGATATTTGCTTCCCAGTGATTGTGGTTAAGGGAACCGCCTCCACCCATTTTGTAAAATATTCCATTGCTGTGATAATGAACTTGTGTCCATTAGATGAAGATGGGTTAATTTTCCCTACCAAGTCTAATCCCCACTGACAAGGCCATGTAGTTGTGAATGGATGTAGCTCCTGTGCCGGTGCATGTATAAGATTGCCATGAATCTGGCATTTTGGACATCTCTTGACAAACTTATAAGATTCTTGCTCCATGTGTGGCCAGTAATACCCCAAACGAAGGAGTTTCTTGGCTAAAGATAATCCACTTGAATGTGTACCACAAATTCCTTCATGGACCTCATGAAAAGCAGAAGCGGATTCGTTATGTTCTAAACAACACAAAAGAGTACCATCTAGACCTCGACGGTAAAGGGTATCAACAATAATGGTATGTTTGGCGGATTGGCGTATGAAGTTGTGCTTTTGGTTGCAAGATAGATCTGCCGGTAAGATATTATCTTTTAGATAAGTATAAATGTCTTCATAAATTGAAGATTGGGCACTATCCAAAAGGCTTATGGTTTGGGATTTGGGATTTGTGTATGCAGGATTTGATACTTGTTCTATAATAAATCGATAACGATCTTGCGTTTCAGGCATTTGCAGAAGAGATGCTATTGTGGCCATGGCATCTGCTGCTTTGTTCTCTGATCTTGGTATCTGCTCAAATTTGATTTCTATGAAATATTTCTTTAGATCATCTACCAGTCTCTTGTATAAAATCAGTGTGTCATCCTTAGTTTGGTAATCATTGTTGACTTGATAGATGATTAACTGGGAGTCTCCATACACCTGTAGTTCTGTGATTTTCCAATCAATAGCCACTTTAATTCCAAGGATCAAAGCTTCATATTCTACCACATTGTTAGTGCAACGGAAGGTAAGCCTGTAAGATCGTGGAATTGTGTGCCCAAGAGGTGTGATAAATAAAATTCCTGCCCCTGATCCATGTTGTGTGTAGGATCCATCAAAGTAGAGTTGCCATGGTTGTGTTGTAATGTTGAGGATATCCGCATCAGGAAATTCCATGGTCATAGGATGAAAGTCTGACAATGGAGCTTCTACTAATTGGTCGACGATGACTTGTCCTTTGATAGCTCGTGTTTCAACATATTGAATGTCAAACTCACTAAGGAGCATGACCCACTTTGCCAATCTTCTTGTTAAAGCTGCTTTGCTCAGTAAATATTTGAGGGGATCAATTTTTGCAATGAGCTTGACAGTGTGAGTGAGCATATAGTGTCGCAATTTTTGTGTTGCGAATACTACTGCTAAGCATGATTTTTCAATGAAGGTGTAGTTTACTTCATGTCCATTGAGTGTCCTGCTGATGTAGTATATTTCCTATTCCTTCCCTTCTCTATCCTCTTGTGCCAACAAGGCTCCTAAAGAGATATTTGTTGTTGCAATATATAACAATAATGGCTTGTCTTCATTGGGTGGCACCAAGATTGGTGGTGTCATCAAATAATGCTTGATTTGATTGAAAGTACTCTCACACTATTCATCCCATTTAAAAGACACATTTTTATGCAAAAGATGGTTGAATGGATGACACCGATTTGCTAGTTGAGAGATGAATCTTCTGATGGACTGTAGTCGGCCTTGTAGAGATCTCAATGTGCTGATATTCTTAGGAGGTGGCATTTCCATAATGGATTTAACTTTTGCTGGATCTACTTCAATTCCTTTTGTAAAAACTATGTATCCAAGGAGTTTTGCTGATGTTACTCCAAAGGCACATTTCTTGGGATTTAATCTGACTTTAAATTTCTCCAATTTGTCAAATATTTTGCCTAGTATCTTAAGATGTCCTTCTCTGGTGTAAGATTTGGCTAAGATGTCATCCACATAGTCCTCCATGAAGGTGTGCATCATATCATGGAAGATTGTTGTCATAGCTCGCTGGTATGTAGCTCCTACATTCTTTAATCCGAAAGGCATGACGTTCCAGCAAAAGGTGCCCCATGGACATGTAAATGCTATCTTTTCTTGGTCTTCAGGAGCTATTTTGATTTGATTGTATCCTGAAAAATCCATCCATGAGTGATAGCATTTGATGGCCAGCTGTTAAATCGACAATCATGTCTATGTTTGGCAAAGGAAAATCATCCTTTGGACATGCTCTATTTAAATCCCAAAAATCAGTACATATTCTGATGGTGTGATATGGCTTTGAAATAGGTACAATGTTGGATATCCATTCAGCATAATCGATAGATCTGATAAATCCAGCATCTAGTAGTTTCTTTAAATCATTTTTTACCAATAATGCAACATGTGGATGCATCTTTCTCAGTTTTTGTTTTACTGGTTTAGTGCCAGCTGGTAAGGATAGGTGATGCATAATGAGATTTGTGTCTAAGCATGGCATGTCAGAGTATGACCAAGCAAAATTGATGCATCGTTCTTCAAAGAATTTGATAAAATCTAGTTTTTCTGTATCTATCAGGTATGCTATCAGGTGGAGTATTCTTGCTTTCTCTGCTGTGCCAATATCAATAGATTGTGTGGGTTCTATCAACACTGATGATTTTTCATGGTAATGTTGTGGGAGGATGTCAAGCCTTTCATCCTTTGGTGCCTCAATGAGGTTTTCACCATTGGATGCGTTCTTTGTTTTTACTATTTTGGGATCAAATACTGCCATAGATTGGTTTTCACCATTAGATCCATTTTTTATTTTCATATTTTTGCAACTGAAAGGCTTGGCATCCTCCTGCCTAAAAGCATCGTTAAAAGAAGTATTGGTAGAACAAGTATCAGATTCTTCACAGCAAAGGTAGTTAATAATGGCGGAATCATTTTCAAAAATAGGGAGATCAATAGGGTGTTGGGGTTCCCATTCGATAAGCTCGGGATTCAGTAAAGGCAACGAATCCTTAGATGGGTTGAGGTCAACAATTGTGAAAGCTCAGACGGAAATGTTGTCTAGGTTGTTAATGGTTATGTCGAGGCCTACAAAGGTATTTTCTTCCACATCATTTATCTCAATCGATTTCCGTTCATCTTCACTTGAGTCATCGAAATTTTGTGTTTCAAAGACAATAGGATTAAAACTCGAGCTTTGACCCTCCTCGCGTTTGGGGGTATACTTTTTGATAATGTCGATCTGAATATCTTCATAGGAAACATCTGATAAGTTGTCCCACTCATACTCATTTGAATCTATTTTAGAGTTATCTCTTATTTTAAGAATACACTCCACAGTTTTATTGGTGATTTCTGCTCTTGCTCCTTCGGTGTATCCTGGTCCAGTTCTGCCATTTTGCTGAATTGCGAGGACTTGGATTGGTTCTGTTACACTTCGTTTCCCTCGATCAAGAGATCCTTGTTCTACTCCATATCCTAATCCTATTTTATCCTTATGTTGGAGCATAAGAGGTTGGATTGGTTCTGTTATGCCTTGTTTCCTTAACCCAAGAGGTCCCTGTCCTGAATATCCCATCTTCTCCAGAATAGTTTTTCCCTTTCCATATTGATTTGTCTCTATGATATTACTTGTGGAAGTGGAAGCTTCCTCATCCTTATAAAGCCAATTTAGTATGGCCTTATCTTTTGATTCTTCATCTAAGTTCCTAGCTTTTACAAATCTACCATCTAATGCTGTTGTAGATTGTTCTAAATTTTGGGTGATCGTAGATGGCTGTCCATATGTTTGTAAGGAGGGTAACATTTGTGATAGATGAAATGAGTGTCCAACACCATATTCACTTATTCCTTTGTCACTTATCTGTACTTCCTTGGTGAATTGATGTGAGAGTGGAGCCAATTGTTCTTCAACATTTGAAGGGATAGATTGTGCCACCCTTATCTCTTGTGATTTTTGTTGTTTTGGAAGCCACTTTGATATGAAGTTCTGTTGTTGCTCATCATCTGATGTGCTAACTTCTCTATTGTGAGGTATGAATGTATCCTGAGATGTCTTCAATGTATGACAAGCTTGTGTGTCATTGTAGTCTGCTATGATTGTTACCTCCTATCCATTGACGGGAAATTTCAGGCATTGATGATAGGTAGAAGGTATTGCTTGCATATCATGTATCCAAGGGCGTCCCAACAGTATGTTGTATGTTAGTTCCCTATCTAAGACTTGGCAAACCACTTTTTGGACAATAGGTCCCACTTGAATGGGTAATATGATCAACCCTTTAGAGGACCTTTCTTCCTCATCATATGCTTTGATTGTGATTTTTCTTCTTGTATCAATGGCTTCCTCTGAGTATCCTAGTGCACGAATCGGCTTTAAGGTACAAATATTTAAACCAGCCCCTCCATCTATTAGGACACGCTTTACACAATGTTTATGGATGAGGACTTCAATGTGAAGGGCGGTATTATGCGGATGGGTGAGTGATACATCATCATGTTCAGAAAATGAAAGGCAATGAGGTGCAGATAGATGTCCCACCATAGCTTGGAACTAACATACATCCAAATTGTTAGGTACCGTGGTTGATACAAGAGCTTGTTCAAGAACCTCTTTGTGTGATGGGGAAATCTTTAAAAGTTCCAAGATGGATATTTGTGCCGGTATTTTCTACAATTGATCGATGAGATTATATTGATTAGAGGGAGGATCCACAGATGGGGATGATATTGATGCTCCTTTCAATATAACTTTGGATTGTGCCCTTGTTGTGGCATTAACCGGTTGGTACTCTTGTTTCCCTTTGAGTGTGATTACGTTAATTTGGTTTTCAGATTTGTCCATATGTTGTACCAAATTGGTAGCTGTAATGTCATTGTTTCGATTGATTTGGTTGCATAACTCTTCATCCTCCTTGGCAGTAGAAAAACAAAGGGTCGTTGTGTCATAAACATAACCAACGTTTTTACCTTTGGTGTTTGCGGAAGAGGATTCTCCCTTCTGATAATTGGGTAGAGGATTTTTGAACGTCATATGATCTTTGTTTTTTTGGTGTCCCTCTACAAATACTTTCTTTTGATCTATGAGGTCTTGTACCGCATGTTTTAATTGCCAACAATTTTTAGTCATGTGGCCTTTATTTTGATGGTAGTGACAGTAATGTAAGTCATTCCACCATGATGGTTTGACTTGAGGGTCCCAATTTCTAGCCTCTTGTACTTGAATGAGTTTTTCGTCTAAAATTTCTTTAAGGACTGATTCCAATGATTGTCCTAACGACGTGATTTTTTGTTTATTGGATGGTTGTTGGAATGATTGAGTTTTTCTTTCTCCACTGTTTTGATTATTCCCTTGATCACTACTTTGTTTGACATTAAGACCATTGTTTTGTTTGTTTGTAGGGGTTGGCGTCAAGGTGAATACTAGTTTAGATGTGTGTGTATCGATCATGGTATCAGTATTCTTGTTCTTTTGCCAAAATCTTGGCTTTTCGTTGTTGTTGTTAGAGGAATTGTTATTGTTTGAACCTTCAATGAAGTGTTTGATTGTTCCTCTTTTGATGAGATCCTCTTCGATTTTGAGCCCTTTTTCGATAACTTGTTCAAAGGTAGATGGACATTGTAAGTCCAACCTGTAATTCATGTCATCCACTAAGTTATCAATGAACATCTCTATCTTCTCCTCTTCAGGAATAGATCTGGGGTATTTAGCAAATAGCCTTCTCCATCGTTGGAGAAAGGAAAGAAACTTTTCACCCTTTGCTTGTTTGGTGTTGTAGAGTTCTTTTAAGGTTACCCAATGTTGGATGTTGAATGAGAAGTGCGTTATGAACCTATTGATCAGTTCTTCAAAAGATTGAATCCCAGGTTCCAATTTAGAAAACCACTCCATGCAAGTGTTTCCTAAGCTTCTTGGAAATAATTGTAGTAAGAGTCCTTGTGTGTAAACTCTATGCTCATGGCTCGAAATTCCCGTACGTGATCAAATGGATCAGTTCTCCCATTGTATTTGTTGTATGTTGGGTACTCACAATACCATGGAAATGGTATCATGTTAATGCTTGGGTCGAATGGATAAGGGAAAATGTCTTGTAAGGAATATCTTTTTGTTGGCCCTTGTTGGATATTTTGGAACTGCAATTGTAATTGTTGGATTTGTTTTGTCAAAGCATCTATTTGATTTGGATTTTCTTTACTAGTTGAGTTAGGTGTGGTTGTTTCCTTGAGTTGATTGACATCAAAGTCTTTAGGAAGCTTAGCACCTTTGTCAGCTAATAATAGAAGATACTTTTCCATATCTTGTTCTAGCATCTTTTCCATAAATTTATGGAAATGAGGGTCTTGTTGAACTTTCTCGATTTCCTCTACAGTTATTTCTTTGTCATGTGAGTTAGTGAGAGGATCAGTGTTGCTATATCGTCCCCAAGGGTTTTCTTCAGCCATGGCTACTATTCTTTCATTTTCTTCTTGTTGTTGTCTTTGATATGCTGATCGTGTGAAAATAGGCATACAAAGGTTAGAGTTTTACTCTAGACTTTGATCTTGGATTGTTGATTGGATAAGTGTCGAGGTTTTTGATTTAAAATCTGATTTAGTCTTGTCTAGTTTCGTGATGGAAGGATGATAAAAATCCTTGATAGGGAAATTTTGACAGAAAATCTTAGATTTGGTGATAATGACACTTTGCAAGATGTTTCAAGATCTAGGTGTAATGGTAAAGTTTTCCTTTTGTATGACCCAAGTGTTCTAAATTGTGAAAAAAAAAAATGTTCTAAACTGATGAAAACCTTGTTATCGATGTGGGAAAACTGATAAAATATCTTGTCAACTCTCAGTTTTTCTGACTTTCTGGAGTGCTAAAACAGAGCTAAGAAGCACTAGAACAGAAACCTAAAGCACTGGAACAGAGACCGTACGTGCTGAAACAGAAACTGTACGCACTGAAACAGAGACCGGATGCGCTGAAACAGAGACCTAAAGCGCTAAAACAGAGATTGGAAGCACTAAAACAGAGATTGGACACACTGAAACAGAGACCTAAAGCGCTAAAACAGAACCACGAGGTTCCAAGACATACCTATCTTATTCTATGGAACTCACTTGGTCTGGTATTGTATTGTATGGCTGGTTGTGGGATGTATTGTGGACGAATTCTTTGACTGTGATTGTGATGTTGCCTAAGAGCCCTTCTTTGATAAAATGCTTGTGAATCTAAGGGAGCTACAGCATAGTCGTCTGTATAACCTCTAGAGAAATCGTGATACCTATGAATAAAAGTCCTATGTTGGAGTAGAACTTTCCTGCTTTGATATAGAAATCGTTGCTTTCTCATAAGTTGTTTGTATGCAAGTGTTTTCTTTGGTTTTCTGATTCGATTGACAAGAGATTTCTTGACAAACTTGGTGGATACCCAATCTTGAATCATGAGAATTCCACAAGTGTTTTGATTTAGATGATTTTTGTGATGATCTTATCTGAATTTAATGAGAGAAAACACAGCAAGCAAGAATAGAATGGTTGATTTTAAAATTCTAGAATCTAAATAGATAGTGTATGTTCTTAAGAATCAATGATTCTTCTTGATTTTCACTGGTTTATAACAGATAAGACACTTCAGATAGACTCACTCCTAGAGACAAAAGGTCATCGTTATATACTCGAACAGCCCATAGCTTGGAATTGCGTCGACTCACACAGCCAGGTCACCCCCTAGAGGGTGCCCGTGTTTTTATCTTTTCTAGGTGTGTACTCAGAGTGATGGAAGTGGATATCGGATCCCCTGAGCAAACAGTCCTTGGTAATTATATGGTGAGTGCTTGAGGGTAGATTCTTCCCCGCCCCTGCACCACCAAGTATTACAATGTTTAGAAACTGACAAGCATGCTTCTAGTTCTAGGTTCTTAGATAGGGTTTCCGTTCAGAGCGGAAAATGGATAAACTCCCTTGAGAGACCTCCCAATCTTTAGAAACAAAGATTTTGGGGATGGTTATCCTGCACACTTCCGTTGAAAGAGGGTTTCCCCAAATTCACATAAATTTTAAAGTGGGTTGGAATGCCATGGCTTTTGGCTGTCCCCACTCAGGTCGTTCCCGTAGGGTGAGTACTTTTTCCCACTACGGCAGGCATGTCTAAAGGTTTTAAAAAGCTTTAAAATGCATAAAGAAAAGTGAGTCTGGTATTCTGATGCACCCAGTAAAGGGGAGAGCATAAACCTATCACCTAATCACAGCAGAGAAATTGTTCTTTTTAAAACCCAAAAGACAAGTTAGCTAATCTATCTGGAGATATTGCTCCATAACAGCATAATGTTCATTTTTAATCCCACAAGAAATGATGAAGTTTCTATCCTAGGATTGATCAATTTTTATCCATTTCTATCCTAGGATTGATAAATTTTATCCATTTCTATCCTAGAATTGGTAAATTTTAATCAAGAAAATAGACAAAACAAGATCTGGCTGCGGATGCGTCAGATCCAGATAAAGAAAATGATATTTAAAGACAATTAAGCGGTGCACTGAAATATAAACTAGGCACGCTGAGACAGAAACCCAGCGCGCTGAAACAGAAACCCGGCACGCTGAAACAGAAACCTGGCGCGTTGAAACAGACCACCGGCACACTGCAAAAAGTCACAGTTCCGTGAAAACTTTCACGCCGATACCTGTAGAACACAATTTTCAAAAATTAAGCAACATATGGGGTTAGGCCCCATGGTGGGCGCCAATTTGTAAGCGTAGGAATGAGGAAAATAAACTAAACATGCTTCTACACTTCTAAATAAGACATTGCATCTAAGATTTAAGAAATTTAAACTAATTTAAACTATAAATCTTCATAAATCTATCCTATTGCTCTCTAACTCTAAAGATTTCTCTAATCTACTTAGCTGTCAGATTTGTAAGTTAGTTAAACTATTGAAATGACACTTAGAGAATGAGAATTAAACTATTATGATTCTATAATGCAAATAAGATGATTCTATAGTAAAATTCATGAGAAATAAACTACTGTAAACAGCCATGATTGTAAACTATGAAATACTAAAGAAAGCTTGATGGATGCTTGATAGATTGATCCTAAAACTAGAATGCTTGAAAGCTTGAATGTCTGGAAAACCTGCAGAGTAAGATTGCACAAGTTAGGATCCATTTCCAATAACCCAAGAGCTGTATTTATAGCTTTCACAGCAGCACAATTGCACAGGGATATGGGATAAGGGGCTGTGATTCAATCTGGAGAATTGAAGGGCATGGGATGAGAAGATGGAGCTGATCATGGAGAATGGTTTCTCCCCATGAAAACACCAGGCAAGATAAGAGGGAAGGTGGGTGGAAGGTTGTTGAGAGAATTTCTTGCAGGTTTGTCCCGGAAGCTCTTCCCATGAATGACAGTGTAATTAAGTAAATTTTGAAAATTTAATTTTTATTGGTGAGTGAATAGTGGTAAAGATTTATGCATAAATTTAAATAAATTTAATTTATTTAAATTTAGCAAAAGAGGAATAAATAATTTAATAAATCAAACTATAGGGTTTGTTTATTAAATTGAAAGGAGAATGATAATTAAATAAAATATTTTAGAGATTTTATTTAATTAAGAAGAAATGTGATTTAAATAACACAAATTATTTAAATTGTGTATTTAATTTTAAGATAGAAGTATCATAATAACAATTAAATAAAACAAAGTTTTTAATTTTGTTTATTTGATTAAGAGAGAAATAATATGATGAAAAAAAATGATAATAATTAAATAAAACAAAGTTTTTAATTTTGTTTATTTAATTAAGAAAGAAATAGAAGAATTAATAATGAACTTAATATAAATAAATATTTCTATTTATTTACTAAGTAGATGAATTTAAGATAAATTAATCAAATAAGTCGTATTTAATTAATTAGATTCTCTAGACCATTTTTAGGTGTCTACAACCCTATAATATCCTCCTAGGGTTCCCATCGATCCATGGGATGCAAATTGTCACATCGACGTTCCATCAATGTGTCAAATTCCCTTATTAGAACCAAGAAGTCACAATCCATGGCGACCTTGAACTATTCTATCATTGCAAAAATCTAGAGGCCAAGTATTACAAGATCCCACAAGTCCCAAAAAATGATGAGGGACCCACTTCCCCTTATGTTGACCCATCTAACCTAGCCTCCACTTCTGAGACAAAGAAACCTTCCACTCAAGACATCCCAGAGGTTAAGGTTATTATCCAAGATATTGGGTGTGAAGACTATAAAATGAAAAAGAGTTCCTTTGTGGTAGGAGAGTTACCTCAATCTCCTAGATCTCATGGGAAACCACAACCAATTGACACAACATCTTATACCTTCAAAGTAGATCCTTCCACATTCAAAAGTTGGGGAGACCTAAGCCAGGAAGTGGTAGATGAGAAAGATGTATCAAGCCTATTATATCAAGATGAAAGACTCGTACCTAATCTTCCCATGGAAGATGATAACAAAGGACTACATCTAATGTTTAACTTGGGTTATAACAAAAATGAGAAGCTCGGGAAAAATGAAAATGGCCTATTAGAACCTATCATTCCTGAGAAGCGTCTAAAGAATCTTGGCCTTGGATGTACCCCTACAAAGCTAACCATACTTGGAAAAGGTGCTATGGTTAAAATAGTCAAAGCTTCCCTATTGGTACCTGTATCAATTACTTATCCTTTTGAGGATCCCCTCTTTGACCTAGCCATGTTGTTTTAGGACTCCCTTTTTATGATCACCACCATGTCCTTCAAGTCAAGTAACCAAACCAATGAACTAAAGCTTGTTTACCCCAAATTGATTGAATGTGACCAACAAGGACCACCGATCTTAGACACATTAAAAAATGATGAGGCTCTCTCAAAATTCATGGGACTAATGGGTACTATACTATATGAAGATCATAAAATAGGGTTTGATATTGAATTGGATACACATGCATACTATGGGGAAACAATTTAATCTGTTAGTCGCAAAATAGAAAATCAAAGAGTAACATCTAGGTCTTTAAGTGAAAACCACACTGTGGCACTTTCTAACCCAAAAATAGTAAAAAGAAAGGACATATTTGATGGTGAAAACCTCTCTAAGGTGCCAAATGATGAGGAATTCAATCATCCCCTTAGTTCCATCCATCAAGAAAAAATAATAGTACTGGTAGAAAAATGCAATCTGGTCAATCTAGGAACTGAAGAAACACCACACATCACTTTCTATGCAGAGTCACTTTTGACTGAAGAACAAGAAAAGGTAGTAGAATTTTTGAAAGAAAGAAGAGTAAATTTTGGATGGACCTATCCTGACATGTCAGGCCTAGATCCAAAGGTAGTCATGCATCATCTAGCTACCTATCCAAGGGAAAAACCAATGAGATGGAAACTAAGAAAGATCCATCTACAGATCACATTGTTGGTCAAACTTGAACTGTAAAAACTCCTTGTCACCATTGACTATCCCAAATGGGTTTCCAACCTTGTACCTATTTCTAAGCCCACTAGGGGCATCTATATTTGCACTGACTTTAGGGACTGAAACACAGCATTCCCTAAGGATGATTTCCCTCTTCCTAACATAGACATGATTGTAGATTTGATGTCAGGGCACAAAATGCTATCATTGATGGACAGGTTTTCAAGATACAATCAAATTATGATAGAAAAAAATGATCAACATAAGACATCCTTTACTTGTCCATGGGGCACTTACTGCTGGAACATGATTCCATTTAGGTTAAAGAATGCAAGAGCCACATACCAAAGGGCTATGACCCTATTTCTCCATGACATGATTAATAAATTTGTAGAGGACTATGTGGATGACATATTAGCCAAGTCAAGAAAGTGTCAAGACCACATAGCAACATTGGGCCCTATCTTTGACAAACTTGAAGAATATAAGGTAAGGCTCAATCCTAAGAAATGTTTCTTCAACATGCAATTAGGAAAACTCCTAGGGTATATTGTATCAATGAGGAGAATTGAGATAGACCCTACAAAATTCAAAGCAATCCTCGACATGGAGGCACCATGAACACTAAAATAGTTGTGGGGTTTATAGGGTAGGCTTCAGTCAATCCGTAGATTCATAGCACAATTGACAGAAGAAGCATCCCATATTCTCATTTAATCCACAAGGGGGTAGCATACAAATGGGATCAAAAATGCGATTAAGCATTGAATCAAATCAAGGAATACTTGCTGACACCACCAGTCCTTATGCCACCAATCTAGAAAAAATGACCCATCCTCTACATATCAACTACAACAGTAGCCTTTGGTGCTCTCCTAGCTCAGCATGATGAAACATGGAAATAGAGATCCATTTACTATATTAGTATGACCATGGTGGGACACGATCTAAATTATACATTCATTGGGAAAGCTTGCCTCGCAGTAGTGTTTTCTGCACAAAAATTCAAGAACTACATGTTGGCTCATTAGATAAAGCTCATCGCCAAGATAGACCCCCTCAAGTATCTACTTTCTAAAGCAACACTCAAATGACGAATGACTAAGTAGGCCATGATCTTGATGGAATATGACATTGAATATGTAGAACGGGAATCCATCAAGGGATAGGTAATTGTAGATCAATTAGCAAAGGAACCTATATATTCAGAGAACCCACTAGTATTAGAATTTATAGATGAGTCCATTTTTAACGTTAGTACAACAAATCATTGGAAAGTATATTTTGATAGACCATACGCATAGCATGGGTCATGAGCAGGAGTCTTCTTCATCACACCACAAGGGGATTGCATCCCAATATCATACAAGTTGTCTTTCCTGTGCACAAACAACATTGTTGAGTACGAAGCTCTTGTCATAGGACTCTGAATTGCAGTACAGTGGAAAATCATGGCACTTAAGGTTTATGGGGAATTAGCTAATTATCAACTAGGTTAATGATGAATACCAAACTACCCTATATTGTTAGAAACAAATATCAAATATGCAAACTAGAAAAGCATTCCACAGAATAGAAAAATAGAAAAAAGAAAGAGATTTGCATGAAGATGTGCAAATAATATTATTCAGGAATTCATAATTACATGAGATGATTTGTTTTATAAAAGTAATGTATGCATAACCCTAATCTTATCTTCAGCAACAAGATAGCTCAACAAGATAAGGATGACAATAATAAAAATAGGAATTAAAATATTACCTAAGTAAACTTATGCAAGTGTAATTAAATAATTAATTACACCAACACCCCCCCATAAGTGCAACTTAGGGAGACTAAAAAAATATGCACCTAAAACTAAGATGAATGCAAGAAAGCATGAATGGGTCCCAACAACAAGGCTTGATCGGGTACCCATGTACAAATGCAATGAATGAGAAAGAGGAAAACCCAGTGGGAAAAACCCCCCCTTAATGAGATGACTGTTGCAAAGAAGCACTGGAAGAACATTATGGAGTAACACTAGAACCGCAATCTGACAAGAAAGGAAAGATACCTTTGTTTACAAGAAACAATAGCAGAATCATAATAATGCAACAACAGACTTGATGCCACAAAACACTAGAAAACTCACAAACTGGAACAACCCTAGAATCTGTGAAGCAACAGTAGATGAAATGATGACAAAATCTAGAAACTGTGTGTCTCGATGTTGATGCCAAACTGAGACTAAAACTCTTCCATGGCAAAAAGTACCATAAAGAATCTGGAACATTTACCATAAAAACATGGCCCTCAAACTAAGATGGATCTAAACCAATGCATATCAATAACCATAGGCTCCCAATATAAAGGATGAACCAATGTGAATCTGATATGTGTCAAGCTAGAGCAAGATGGTCCAAAAGAAACTAAGAAACCAGATATAACCCATGCGAGTTGTCATCAAAATCAAGATGGAGATAAAAGTGCATGCACACTCTAATTGGACTATTATGCAAGAAACCCCCCTAAAGGAACTTTATCTCAGTTCATTTATTACAATAACCCAATGATTGTAAAATGAGAGAATGCTAAATATACATAAATAGAAAATAAAATGATGTGATACTGAAATGAAGTGCAATGATTCAAGTTTCACCCTTCCAACTACCAAAACATCCAAGTAATCTCTAAAACACCCATCGGGACAAATCTAGAATAATGATCAACCTAGGATAGATATAGAAAAAAGTGCATGGACAACAACATAGAGCTCCTCAATACCTTTCCAATGCTGTAAAGATGGTGAAAATCAGAGATCATGGAAAAAATTTATGAGCTCAGAAGCCATAAATGAACTTCTAACTTCAAACAGCAATAAATGTATCAAAATAGAACAATACTAAAAAATAAGCTTCACCACAACATAGTGCTTGAAACCATATTTCCAACGGTATCTTGTTTGTGAAAAAATGATATCGTATGCAAAAGTTAGGCCCATTTTCATTAAAACTGCTTGAGGAAGGCCAATCTGGCCAACAGGGCCCCTAGGGGGCTCAAAAATATTTTGGCCCCTGGTCCTATGTGCGACTAGGGGCTGGCAAGCTGGGGCTATGGTAGAGCCCTTGGTCCTCCATAGGACCTTTGTTAGCCCTGCAGGCCCAAGCAGGGGTTGGGTGCATAGCGCCTGGTCCCCCATGTGACTGGTTGTGCTATGAGGCTAGACCGTGGGGGCTGGGCACATGATGCCTAGTCACCAATGTGATTGGTGCCCTATGCAAAATTTCCTGTGGGGGATGAGCTCGGCCGACGACATTTTGGTGGCTGCCACCTGGTGGTTGTCGCTCCTGGTGGCCGCTTCTCCTGGTGGCCGCTAGGTGGAGTGGCAGTGGTGGGCATGATTTGCACTGGAGGTGCCAACATGGGTTTCAAAAAAATTCCTTTTTTAATTTTTTCAATTTTTGAGCCTTGGGAAGCATGTTGGGGAGGTTGTACGACCTCCCTAGCAAAATATTTTTTCCTTCTAGACCAACTTCACCAAAATCGACGAAACGAAAGGTGATCTTAGGGTTTTTGGCCGATGCGAACGTGATGGTGGCATTCATTTGTGCCCAAAATGCTCCAAAAAATTGGCTACCTCCATAGCTTCCAAAAAATCAAAGAGCCTAAAACCCTCTTGGATCTAGAAAATGATGACCAAAATTAGTAAAATAAAAGCCAATATTGACTTTTTCCAATGCTCTGAATCCAATGGAAAACCTCAATCTGATCCAAGATGATGCATAGATGAAATCAAGGCATGAAACCCTCGAGGAACCCCAAATGACTCTGAAATGATTTTCTCCAAAAATCTAAGAAGGTGCTGCAAATCAAGGCTCTGATACCATGTTAGAAACCAAGATCAGACATGTAAACCAGAAAAGCCTTCCATAGAAGAGAAAAATAGAAAAAAGAAAGACCTTTGCATGAAGATGTGCAAATAATATTATTTAGGAATTCATAATTACATGAGCTAATTTGTTTTATAAAAGCAATGTATGCATAACCCTAATCTTATCTTGAGCAACAAGATAGCTCAACAACATAAGGATATTAAAATAATAAGCCTAGGAATTAAAATATTACCTAAGTAAACTTATGCAAGTGTAATTAAATAATTAATTACACCAACACGTATAAGAAACTAGTGGAGGATATCAAGGAGTTCTTCATTGACATAACATTTGAGAAAATACCAAGGGTAAACAACAAAGGAGTAGATGCTATGGCTACAATCAGATCATTGTTGGATATCCCACACAACAGACACATGAATTCCTAGTAGAGCAAAGCTTCTCATACCAACTTTCAAGTTACTAGAGTATAAGTTTGTGTGCAAAATCATTGGTCCTGGTGATCCTTGGTACCATGACATTTTCACCTACTTGAAAATAGGAATCCTCCCCACCGACATCAACCCAAAACTTAAGAGAACCTTTATCAAAAATTCATCTCATTTTATCATCTTAGGTGATACCCTCTAGCGTATTCCAGTGTCAAAGGAACCCTCTTATGATGCCTTAACCTCGAGGAAGCTTTGATCACCTTAACTAAGGTACACGATGATATTTGTGGTTCACATTCTAGTGGTATGACCTTGGCCAAGAAACTATTGATGACTGGGTACTACTAGCCTACAATGGAGAAGGAAGATCATAATTATGTTCAATTTTTTTTGCAATTTCAATAGCATGGAGACCTCATACATGCACCATCTCAAGAGCTCCATCCAATTATAACACCTTGGGTCTTTTCACAATGGGGGATCGATCTCATTGGAAAAATCACACCCACCTCATCTAATGGGCACAAGTTCATCATCACCTCTACAAAATACTTCACAAAGTGGGTATAGGCCATCCCCATGACCTATATCACAACGAAGCATATCTCCAAGTTCATCCTAAACTACCTCATTTGTGACTATGGTGTTCCCCAAGCCCTTATCTCAGATAATGGGACACCTTTCAAAAACCAGGATGTTCATGAGCTATGCCAAAAATTCAATATCCAACATCACTTCTCCATTCCATAATAACCCCAAGGTAATGGCCAAGTTGAGGCTTCTAATAAAACCATCCTAAAAATCCTCAAGAAAATAGTCAATGAAGTTGGTTGCGACTAGCACCTACAGCTAAATCCTACCTTATGGGCCTATCAAATGAGCATCTGCATGCTTGCAGGTGCAACCCCTTTCTCCCTAGTCTACGGGTTAGAATCCATCCTTCCCATTGAGATCGAGCTCCCATCCTTAAGAATATCATTGTAGAATCTCATTACTGATGAAGAATATCGGGTGTCAAAGTTGAATGAGCTAGAACTATTGGATGAGCAACACATGGATGTTTTGAATCACTTATAGGTCTATCAGAAGCATCTCAAAATGAGCTACAATAAGAAGATCAAGATTCGGTCATTCTAAGCTGGAGAGCTTGTGTTGAAATAAAATCAAAAAAATGTACCAAATCCAAATAGCAAATGTAAGTTTGAACCCAACTAGTTGGGACCCTTCATCATCATCACAAGTTACAAATCATAAGCATATCAGCTATCCACACCTAAAGGTGAGCCTCTACAAGATCCCATCAATACCTCCCATCTCAAAAAAAATTATGCCTAAGCTTCCATGGTATGAATCAAAAAGATAAAAAAATATAAAAATATAAAAAATCCAAAAAAATTAGAAAAAGGATTGAAAACAATAAAGAAAAAATTGTCCTCTAGTGAAAACCACCTCGGTCGCACTTTGGGAAAGTACCTTGGTGAAAACTTGAAAATCAGGTGCCTCGTGTAAATAAGCACTTTCCATCCACCATGAATCCTTCGGCTTGTTCTGCATCACCTACCATCACTTTCCATTATATTCACATTCCATTGATCCTTCCATCACCCATTCGTGTCTGCATCATAACTTGATCTTGTGTTGGTATCATGTTGCTAGAACTACTTGGCACATTCCTAAGGTCATGTTTTTCTTCCCTATATTAGAGTAGTCTATTGCATCATGTGAGGGGAATTTTCTTATACCTGCATTGGACTAGATTTGTGTATATTATTCCTTAAAATCAAAATATCCAAAAACATTCATAAAATTGGAAAAATCCAAAAAAATCCAAAAAATCTTAAAAAAATCCAAAAACAAGTCAAAAACAAAAAAAGAGAGTCAAAAACATAGTTACCATGTCGAACTATGAGGATTTTATGTGTATAATGTAGGAAAGGCTAATCTTTGATTAGCCCCTGAGGCCCCTAGGATAGGTCCTTTAGGTTTCCATCATAATAAACTGGCAATCCAACATTGTTCATACCTCATCAATAAACAAGTATGTGTCAGTCAAACTACATGGTCTCTGCATATATAACATAGGAAAGTCTAATCTTTGATCAATCCCTAAGGCCCCTAGGATAGGTCCTTAGGCTAGGTTCTTGGTCAAAATCTTAGAAAACACCAAAAACATTGGAAATTTGAAAATAAAAACATTTGTATAACATCTCAAAAATCCCAAAATAGCCTCAAAACATTTCAAAAATACAAAAAAAATTCAAAAAACCAAAAATCATTCATCCCATTTCAATGTTCACCCACGATAAAAACCCACTCATAATAAATGAATCGTCACCTTCATCCTTTGGAAAAATAATCAGAAAAAAGTATAGCAAATTAAAAGTGAAAACCCAAGAGTCAAGGTCTCAAGTCTAGGTTAGTAGGTAAAAAAGTTGGTCAACTCTTGGTATCAATAGCCTATCATCTCGTTAGTCTCAAATCACTTGATAACATCATGTGCTATGATGCATCCTTCCTACAATGGACATCAACATTAGACATCACCATAGTTTAGTCTTGGCTAGAGGTATGAAGAACGTTAGCTTGTTTGTTTACTTGATCTTTTCTTTTGATTTATCTTATCGTGTCCATTCCAATTACCTCTTGACGATGTCTAATCAAAATGATTTAGAGAGAAAGGAATGGGGCATTTATCATTATCTTTTTTCTACTATCCTTGTTGGATGTTTTTGTAATATAACCTTAGTCATGCTAATCTTGTTTGGTGTGGAGGGAGGATATTTTGGATATCTTGTTGACTATTACAATTGGAGGTTTTTCCTTTTTATGTTTTTTTCCAAGATGTGTGCAATATTTGAGATACACTCTAGCAAGGTTTCGTATTCCAGGTGTGAATAGGGATACTTCTATTTCATTTTCAAGTCAAAGTACATCTCACTAGGTACAACGCCATCCTATTTTTCTATACCTTGATGCACCATGCCTTAGTATGTTATCAAACATAAGGGAAGTAATGCTCTTTACATCTCCAATCCCTAATAAGCAATGCATCATCATCACTCATCATCATATCCAATAAAGTCTCAATGACTCATGAACTTGTTGGAATTCTACATCATCTCGAACTCAAGGGTTGATCCCTCTTTCCTCTATTTTCTCCACACACTAACATAGTATCATGACATTCAAAATAAAAATCTATTTTCATCCATCCTGCATCCACAAACCATTAGCATACTACATATCATTCGTATCATACATAATAGAAATAATCATCCATCATTGCATTATCATTTAAGGTGTTTAACATAATATAGATTGATTATTCTAAGCATCTCATAACAACACATTTGCATTATCATCCACTGCATAACCATATAAGCATTATCAAAATCATCACATTTCACATCATGCATCTTGCATCATCATATCATGCATAGAAAAATATAATGAAAAAGAAGTTAAAAATACCATTACATGGAATCCATCACATATCACCATATAAAATAGATTTGCATCCATCACATCAAAGTGCATTCATATAGATAAATCATACATTACATATGCATTCATCGATGATATCATTCCACATCACATCATAATACATAAAACATCATAACATAATCATTAAATGCATCCATCCATAACATATACATCCATAACAAGTAAAATAAAATAACATTACATCATATAATCACATCGAGGTCATCTCATATATATATGTCAAAAATGTTGAATGTCATAATACAATTGGAATTAGATATATAATGTCATCATCGGAATATGTAAGAGGCTAATCAAAACTGATCCAATGAATGTATACACATCATAATCAGGTTGTACATCAAAAAAGTGTGTCTAAAGAAATTATCAGTGCCTGAAGCTACCCTCACTCTATCTGTCGCTATGGTGGTTGCCTCAACTCTAGTGGTGCAACCTTGATGGTCTACCTGATGTCCCTGCATGAGTCCTACTCAGAGAAGCCTGGATAATATGGGAGAAATCTAGCTCTTGTTGCTCCTATGACATGACTCAATAATATGAAGTCCTATAGTATGATGCCTCCTGCATCACTCGCCCATACATCTTTGTCAGGATTGTAGCCTGTCCCTATGCCTACTACGTTGCAACCTCCAACTGCTACCTCTGTCTTATCTCTAGGGCTAGACCAATATTGACATCCTACCTCATCTGAAATTGTTTTGCCACCTCTTGTCTCGCCTAATCTCTCTCCTATATTAGGGTCTATATATAGGCCTATGTCTACTATATCTTCCCTATCAACACCTATATCTGTGCCTATACCACTACTATTTGTTCGTCCCTAGCATTGGGGACTAGTGGGGGTTATTGCGGTGCCCTCTATTGCATAGGTGGTACTAGAGGTGGCATCTACCTACCATCCCCATAACCTTTGTCTTGTCCATCATGGGTCTATTGAGGTGGCTATTATGGCACCTATCCTATTTGGTGTCCTCTGACCTACCCTCTACCTGCCACTAGCACAACTAGTAATGTCATTCTAATGGGAGCGTGAGCCTAAATATATGAATCGTAGGCCTATGTAGTGCCCACATGTGTAGGACCATCAAAGTACACCCATGGCTACATCACCAATTACTTGAAATCATCAATAGCCTATTGGGGCTAGATCCGTTGCCCCTACATTGTCTCTCATGATCTCTATGGCTTTGTGTACATCATCTGGTGCATCTTGCACCTCCCCAAACTATTGAGAAACCCTATCTAGAAGAAATGACTCAATCATATGGTGCTCTCACCCCTACATATATCTAGTTTGGCAGTAGTAGAACAACTGATCATCATCGTCATGCCATCTATGGAAATGGAGTTGGGGTCTCCATCAAAATAGTGTCATCTCATTGATAGCCCACCTCCAGTGCGGGGTTCCTGTAATACCTATGTAGTGGAGGATGGTCATCCCCCCATACATATAAACCATTACATCATCATGGTCTTTCTACACATCTGTGATAGTGGGCCTCAAGACAGTTATGTGCTCATATGCCTAGACATGAAGAAGTGTAGCCATGGCCCCCACAATACACAACCTGGTGCATATCATGATATAATGAGGCAAGGACAACTAGCCCCCAGGTGCAAATAGTCATCTTCTCCATCATCCTAGACCAAAAAATCCCCCATCCAACACTATATCCTATGGCTTGCCTATTGGGAATGAGGACTCCCAAGATTAGTGCACCCAAAAAAAGGGTCAAATAAGGGGCAATCCCCTCATAACAAGCAAGGTTAATCTAACCACTATCCATCTCATACTCATTGATGTCGAACAACTGAAATATCACATTGCTAACTACATCGACATCATAAATAATGCACTTGCTATGTATGGGGATCTGTAGGATCTGCCATATGTCCTCCAAGGTCATTGTGGCCTCTCTAGTCAAAAGATAGAATGATGAAGTCTCGCTCCACCATCTCTCCACCATGGTCATCATCATTGCTAGATGAATCCTCACCTTGAGCATTTGTGCCACATGTCTAAAACCAATTGAACTAAGGAAAAATAATGCCTCATCTATCAAGTCCCTCGCTCAGTGTAGAATCTAGCTCCTGTGCTCCTTCGAGTTGAGCACTTGAAGGACCTCCTACAGCCAAAATTACCACAATGTCAAATTTATTCAACTTGGCATGTTTTTGAAAAATAAAAAATCCTTCAAGAGAAAAGGCAAGCCGGTATTTCCAAGGGCGATGCTTTGTGATTTCAAAAAAGCAGTGCTATAATCGAAAGTGATGTTGTATCTCAAAGGTGAGTCATCATTCCTATGTGGCACCTAACTCTTTTGGGGCCACACAACATAATCATGCAAAGGAGAGTTGGAAATTTTTGCACAACTCTAGGACCCTCCAGTGTTGTGTGACACTATACTACAAATGCGAGTCAGCATTGACAAAAGTGACACCGATTGTGACAAAAGCAATGCCCTATAGAGCCACTTTTGACCGACCTAAATGGACCCTAATAAATGCATCAAAAACGTGAAAAAAAAAGAAAAAAATTGAAGGGAGTACCAGGGGTCCTGCATCCTAAGGCCTCTGGAACTCTTGGACCTAATCCATCTAATGTCTAGGAAGCATGCGAGCCACCATTCTGTCAGCACCTTAGAGAAAAATCACCAAAATTCTAGAAGGTTAGGTATGCAAATGAGTTGAAAATGACCCCTTCAACCCTATTTATGCATTTTTTTAGGGTTTTTAGTGGTATTTTTAGGTTTTTTGAGCCTGTTAATCCACTTTTCACCAAGTGAAGCTCATTTTGACCCCTTTTAATCATTGTAAGCATGTTTTGCATCCTGTGGGCTATTTTCCATGCCTGGATCCTTGTTGAACCTTTTCGTAAGCTCAACCCAAATTTTGGAATTTTCGTAGCTCGATCTCTCAAGGGGGCAGTGTAGTAGCGTAATTTCTTCTATTGGGGTAGTAGTGGGGCATCTAGAAAATTAGATTTTTTTTGAATTTAGATATCAACAGTGTTATTCTTTGAACCAACATAGCAGGTACCTTGCTTCAAAGAGGGGAAAATTTTAGACACTTAAAAAAGTCTCGATTGATACTAGGCATCTGATTCTGATAAATTAACACTATTTCTTCCTAAATCATCTCAAACTAACCAATTAATTAAATAATCAACATTATTTATTTAAAATCATCAAATTCAGCTATTAAACAAATAATTAATTTTATTAGATTAATTCACCCTTCTTCTAACTAATATTCATCATATTTAATTAAATCAAATCATTTAATGAAATCCCTCTAAGTCCTCTTATTTGATTAAAATCAATCAAATCAAATTTCACAATCTCCTAATCCATTCCAATTAATTAATTTTGAATTAATTGATCCTAAATCACTTTCTAATCAGCATTAACAAATTCTCCAGCTTTTAACTCCTCAAGAGTTAAATCAACCCATGTTCAACTAACCAGGTTGCACATGAAATACATTTATTTTAATTAACTAATTCCCCTATTTATTCTCACAAAGGCATATTCCAATGAATATTCCTCCCAACCACCTCCTCATTCAATTTCCCTCCAAAAGTTTCAAAAACCTTTCACATCCTTAATAATTCCTCTTACATCTTTAATAACTTCTCTTACATCCTCTAGCATCTCCAGCCACATTCATTCAATTCTTCTTACAACCTTTAAAATCCTCAACCATTCTCATTTATTCCTCTTACATCCCCCATTCCTCAACACATTTCCCAAAATGTGCTCTAGCTTCCTCCAATAGAATTGTAACAAGTGGCACATTCTGATTGGCTCCCATTTTTTCCCACATTCACCAATTTCTCTCATTATTCAACCATTGAGTTCTATAAATAGAAGCATTCTCTTCACAATATGGATCCACAACTTCAAACATTCTTACTATAGGCATTTCAACTCATAGCTATCACCATTTTCATCACTTTTGAGCATAGTTTCATCACTTAACATTAATTCCACACTTGGAATCATCTTCGATCATCAAATCTTATCAAAGGTATTAGGAAAGGGCTTCTTTCCACACCAAAGGAGCACCATTCCCCCTATGGGATGAAGGTTTAGCTACTTCAATTTTATTTCATGTTATCTTTAATTAGTTTGCTCTTATTTTCATGTTTTCTCTTTAATTTGGTTAAGAATCTCATAGGGAGTGTTTTATTTGGTTTTGTAACATGATTAAAGCTTGTTTGTTGTCTCTTGTTAGTTGATTACATATTAGACACTCACACTATTGACTAGTATTTCCTGACATCAACATGCCGTCCATTGAAATTAGTATAATAGAATGTTGTACAACCCCTTCAAGCCCTAGTTTGCATGCCAAAGGAGTTTTTTTTTTTTTAATCATCAATTGGGCATATAATGTTATATTTTTGTAATAAAATATATTCTTACAATTATTTTTGCATGTTCTTTCTAGTGGTGTAGGTCTCATCATTGAGTTTTGTTGCTAGTAAATTTTATCACCTATTAATTTTATATAATCATTTTCTACTTGTAAGATCTTAAAATTTTTCATGTATATACAATTTTCATGATTCTTATAGAATTGAAAATGTATTTCAAATATTTTTAGATCTATCTATGTATTTTTATAAAATCTTCCCTAGGTATTTTTTATTCATTTTTTCATGATTTCACATTTTGGTCAGTTATTTGGACATCTTGGCACTTGTAAATCTTATTTTTTCTTGAGAAGGACTAATTTTATTTTCTTTATAAAAATTTAGGTTATTTTTCTCTAATTTAATAATTTGAGGAAGTATCATGGTTTTTTCTATTCATCCTTTTGTGGTAATCATAAAAATACTATAATTATAAATCATACAAAAATAGAATCCTAACACATATTAGGTGGCTTAATATTTTTCCTTATCTTTATAGACTAATACCTATAGTAGACACATTAGGGAGTAGATTAGCATGGGGTAATATCATTGATTATGTTGTAAGAGTGATTTTCTCAAGTATTTATCATGACACTATGTGTGTTGTATCGGAGATCAATTGTCCGCACACACTTTGGAATAAAATTTGGGAGATCCATGCAGAAAATAATATTCCTCCATTCCTATAGGATCCTACTAAAAAATGTCTCATTCCAAATTATAATGAAAATTATATACCTATTATGCATTTTGTACACACACCCCATGAAATGGGGACACCCTCTTTTATTTTCACTTTTGCTTGTGTCAGCCTCGCTTGTGTCCATTTGGTTTTTGATTTTTTCCTTCAATTTTTGGCCTTTGGTCTGCTTTTCCTTCAAAATCTTGATGCTCCTTTCAAAATCCTAAAAAAATGACTATGTTTCCCTTTGCTGGTTTTTCCTCATAGAATTCCACTTGTAGGATTCCACAAGGTGGATGTCTGAGTCCATGTTGTTTGTGGGTTTTCTCTTATAGGTTTCCACCTATGGAATTTCACTTACAAAATTCCATAGTGGCGGTGCCATAGGTTTTAACTTCCACAAGGATGGATTTTTCATGGATAGCTTTTGCATGGACGACTTTTGCATCCTGATTCCTTGCATTCTCTTGGCTTCAAACCCTTGAGTTTTCACCCTAGGATTTACATGGTTTACAAAGTCCTTTCGCATTAATTGCTACTCTTATGGGGCAGCCTTTAAATATTGGTTTGAATCACTTCATTTTTCACCTTGCAAGCACTATGAAGTTGGCCTTTTAGATTTTCCCTATGGATTCAGTATTAAGAATTGATTGTGGTTGCCTTCGTGTTTTATCAAGTCAAATCAAGGTATGTATTTATCAACATAAGCCTTGCAACAATATTGATATCATGAATTTTGGTTTCTTTTGTGGCTTGGTATAGAATTTTAGAATGTTTTATCATTTGATTTGATGAAGTCTAGGCATATTTTGAAAAACTTAAACACGGATCCACAAAACCTTTACCAGGGAAGTCCTTCCACAAGATTTTGTCTTTGCCTTACCAAAATATGTCTTGGTCAAAGGTGACTCCTGCATGATCAAAGCCCATATCTCCTAGTTTTGTCGAGTCTCTATGAGGTATTTTTGTAGAATTCCATCACATTCATGTCATGACATTTGGCATAGGAATTCCTAAATTTTGCAATGTCTTCTTCCACAAGCAGTAAGATTAAGGGGTAAAATTACAAAGTCGTTTGGGTGGGAAACCTTGGTCTTCACTTAAGGGATCCACCTTATGGAAATTCAAAGGTAGGAGTCCAATCGTGGAGTGTCATCTCGTTCATACCTAAATAATGGCATGAGCACCTTCGACCTCCGCACTAGCGACTTCCACATGTCAAGTTTCCACATGGGTATTAGGAAGCAAAACTATTGAGTAATTTATCCTCATGACTTTGATATCCATTCTTTCCACATGATTGAACTCATTAACTCAAAAATCATTAAGTGTTGGACCCTTGGGGGGAATCCTCCTATGGGATGTTGTCAAACCCATATTAGAATTATGGCATAGACATTAGCGGCTTCCGCGTGGATGACTTTCACATCAAATTTTTCCACACAAGTATAAATGGATGAAAATTCTAAGTGTTAAATATTGAAATCTTCGAGAATTCATTTTCCCAAATGCCTAAACAAATAAACTCAAAATTTTCTAAGTATTTTAGCTTTGTGGAAATTGTCTTGCAAGATGCCACTTGCAGCTTTCCCCCCTAGGTTTCCATTTCCCTAGCATTGGTTTGCTTGGCTTCCACATCCCCCCAGCCCACAAAATTTAGACACCTACATCCCTTTGACCCACACCCTCATGGCTTCTGCATACCTCTGGCCTGCAAACCTCAAAGCCTACAAAATATTAGAATTTCTCCCAAATTGTCGAGTTTAATGTTTTCTTTGACATTGGATGTTCCTATGATGACTTTAATCATGATGATGTATCTCTTGATCAAACTAACCATCTTTTTATCACTTTATCAACATAACTCAAATTTTTTTTCATGCATGTTATATGGGAAAAGGTGATAAAGTAGGAAAGAGTGAGAGAGAAATCAACCAAGATGAATTACGAGTTCTATGGTTGGTGTAGGGGCACCCATAGTGCTTTCATGCCTCCAAGGGGTCAAAAGTTGATATTTTTATTTGTTTGAGTTAATTGCATGTAATAAGGTTTTCTTAGACCATGTCTTATGTTTTTGACTTGGTTTTGAGTCATTAAGGGTGAGTTAGGGTCTAGATGTAAGAAATTGTCAAAGTTGCACAATTTTGTAGAAAACAACTTTTTGCATTATGTTGTCAAATTGAAGTTTGGTTGGAATATGAAAGGTTGTAAGTTGAAAAGTTGGTTGAGAACCATTGGAAAATGGTTGTACAAATTTTTTAAAAATTTCTTGTGTGGTCGAAGGAAAGTTTAACATGATGAAAGGATGAGGAAACATTGTGTATTTGAAGTTTTGATAAATGAAGCCCTTGTTTTTTGTGCATTTTTCCTGTAATAATCATGTTATTTCATATGTTACAGATCTACATAACCTTTGTAAAACCTAAACATGGTATGGTTGAAAAGATAATTGAGTCAGTTTTCATTTAGTTTTGGTTTGGTTAATTTTCATTAAGTTTAGAGAAAGTTATAGCATTTTTTGTAACAACAGGTATAAATCTATCCTAGGGTTTCTAGCGAACAAGAAAATTACATATCTTTTCTTCCATCCATTAAAAATATATAAAAATTGGTGAAAGGTTCTATTTTGAGGGTATATAAAAACCCTTTAGAGGATATTTCATATTTTTATATTTTTATCAAATTACTAATGAAAGTTTGTTTGTGTTTGTGTAGACAATAAAAAAACCCTCTTAGAAGTAAGAGAGTTAATTTTTGAGGCCCTCCGTACAAAGAAACCTTACCTTATTTTTGGATAAGTGTAAGAATGGCCAAATGGGTATCCTAAATGGGTCTCTTTTTTGTAGATCAATTTTGGGTCAAAAGATATGTTTAAAATGCCTTTTTAAAAGGTTACAAGCAAGAATGAGGGTTTGTGAAGAAAAACCTACTTTTTGATAAATAAAGACACTTGTTTAAGGTTGTTTTGAGTTTGATTACCCCTTCTCTACATCAAATTGGTATCAAAACCTGAAGATATGGGCAAGGAAGTTTTTGGAGTTTGTGTATTGGATTTTTGTAGGTTGAATGAAGAGCCTTGATATCAAAAGATTAGGCCAAGGGAAAAGAAAGAGGCCTAAAGTGAGGTATCACGAAGACACGAAGAAACATTGAGAAGAATCAAGGTGAAAGAGACTTTCTTGAGAAAGAAGAATGGAAATATTGAGAAGATTAGTCTGTGGAGACTTGCAGAGTAAGGAGTTACCAAGTAAGAAACAAGAGAAAAGAAGAGAGAAAAGTGAGATGAAGAAGAAAACTAAGAAAGAAAAATAAATAGATGTTTAGCAAGAGATAAAAGACTTGAGACAAGCCTTGGAAAAATGAAAGAAATTCAATCAAAAATGGAAGAAAGAATGAATCTTGAGATGCAGCAATTTCTTGAGAAAACAAACCAAGAAAATGGTTGGCATTGGCCAATAAGGAAGAAGGTTAAGTGGCCTATCAAGAAGATCAATCAGAGGAAAAGAAGGAAAAAGAGGACAACAACAAGAATGGATGAGTTGCAAGATATGTTGAAAGGAAGGGTGCTAGAAGCATCTGAAAAGATAGGAAAATCTTGTGTTTTTGAAACTAAGCTTTTGTGTGAGTATATGTTTACAAGTGCAACAAATGGAAATGAAGATGGAAAAGAGTCTAAAGAAGGAGAAGTGAATATAGTGTATGAAGATGGCTATAGAAATATAGCACACTATGGTGAAGAAGATGTTGCCAAAACAACTGAGGTAATGGTTGTATTTTTTGATTTTATGGATGATGAATATGCTGGCACATTGTATTTGAATGATGAAGATGAAGACATAGATAGTGGTACTGAGGCATATGAATGAAAAACTTGAATTTTGGTACCTTGAAGTTGAGAAGATGCTCAGTAAAAGATGGTACAAGAAGAAGAAAAAGGATCCAAGGAAAGTTGCTAAGATGAAGACAAGTTGCAAAAGAATTGGAAAACCAGGAAGAAAGAGAAAACTTGCACTCAAGTGGACTTGAGTTTTTCTTCCCCTTGGGAGTATGGTGCAGGGGTACCCATAGTGTTTTCATGACTCTAGGGGGTCAAAAGTTTTTTTTTCTCTTTGTTTGAGTTAATTGCATGTAATAAGGTATTTTTAGACCATGTCTTATGTGTTTGAGTCATTTTTGAGTCATTAAGGGTGAGTTAGGGTCTAGATGTAAGAAATTGTCAAAGTTGCACAATGTTGTAAAAAACAACTTTTGCATTTTGTTGTCAAATTAAAGTTTGGTTGGAATATGAATAGTTGTAAGTTGAAAAGTTGGTTGAGAACCATTGGAAAGTGGTTGTAATTTTTTTAAAAAGGAATTTTGTGGCTGAAGACAAGTTGAGGATGATGAAAGGATGATGAAACATTGTGTATTTAAAGTTTTGATAAGTGAAACCTTTGTTTTTTGTAAATTTTTCTTGTAATTGTCCTTTTCTTTCACGTGGTGCAAATTTGTATAGAATTTGTATGACATGCACATAGTATGGTTGGAAATATAATTTAGTTAGCTTTCATTTGGTTTTTTTATGTTAAATTTCATTAAGTTTAGATAAAGTTATAGCATTTTTTGTAATAACAAGTTTGAATCTGCCCTAGGGTTTCCAGTGAACAAAAAAATTCCATGTATTTTCTTCCCTCCATCAAAATATATAAAAATTGGTGAAAGGTTTTGTTTTTAGGGTATATAAAAAACCTTTATAGGATATTTTATAGTTTTCCATTTTGATGAAATTACTAATGAAAGTTTGCTTGCATTTGTGTGTAGACAGTAAAAAAAACTCTTAAAAGTAGGACAATAAATTTTTGAGGCCCTCCATACAAATCAACCCTACCTTAGTTTTTAATATGTGTAAGAATGGATAAAAGGGTATCCTAAATGGGTCTCCCTTTCTGTAGATCAGGTTTGGGTCAACAGATATGTCTAAAAGTCCTTTTTGAAAGGATGCAAGCAAGAATGAGGGTTTGTGAAGGAAAACCCACTTTTTGATGAAAAAAGGAACTTGTTTAAGGTTATTTTGAGTTTAATTACCCCTAGTTTACATCAATGTTGTCAAGATCACATCAAATATCTTTTATGACTGGAAATAATTTTTTGATACTGACATTGGACATGTGAACATTGACGAGTTCTAGGAATGCACTCTTACTGCCCCAAATAATGATATGGAAAGAAGAATTAAGAAAAGTGGCATTGTACATGCATCTAGTTTCCAATCATATTTTTTTATCCTTGAACTCATACATGGGTGTCGTTATTTCTACCATAAGTATACCCAAAGAATAGTTACATCTGAATGACAGGTGGTGGCTAATCTGTCACTTCCATCTATTACAAGAGTCTTTGGGATCCCCTCCTTTGTAAAAATGGAAGTGTGTTTTAAGGAATATGCTCTTAGAATATGGTAATGAAACCCCACTACTTTCCTTCAAGTGATCAACAAGAAGTTGATGCACACCCCTCAGCCTAGTTTAGGGAAGCTTCCCAAGAAGTTGTATAGAAGTGATTTTGTGGAGGAGGTGAATGATCTAGTAATATTACTAAGTAGGATTGCAATACTTCCCACTTTTAATGTATTTGAAGAATGGATGTGCTACTTCATTGAGAAGATACTAAGGGGGGAATACCAAATTTGATTGGGAAAAATACTATCTATGATAATATCCATGCTTAATATGTGTCGCTCAAAAAGACTAGCAAATTCTACATGACTTTGTATGTCATCTACCTATTAGCATATAAATTTCCTTATAGAGGCTTGATATGCAGAGGGAATCTAGGGATAGGCCCCAATGAAAACATTTTTTTATGAATGCTATCCATAACTGTAGTAAGGGAACTATAAGCGAAACTATAAAAGAGTAAATGATTCTTTTATCATGCATACTGTCAAATCATTGGTTGGATATTTCAAGAATAAAATTTCATACTCTGCTAAAGCAATCATAAAGAACCTTGGCTATTGTTTATCCTAATTCCCAGAGTTCACCTAGTTTAGAATTGAAGGTTTTTCAGGTACTCCATATAGGATTTCAAGGTACCCCATAGACAAAATGGTGAGGCTGGAATTAACAAGATAGCTTCACACTTCTCATAAATTACTACAATCAAAGCACAGAGCTGAGGTACCATATCCCATGACTCTAGGAAGGGCTCTATATGCATTTCTATCAACCATATCCACTGAAATCCCTAATAAAGAAATACAGGAGTTTTGTTTACTCCTCCACACTACATGGTAAAATGTGGATCCCCTAGGAAAATTGAGAAAGCAAGTCGAGAGGCAATATGATCATCAATGACATGTAGAAGAATTTTGGGAAAATTGTGAGGATGATCATGAGGTCATAAAAAGGATATACATGAGGATGTCCTTGGAGTTCATAAGGACTTTGGACCTATACACCGTCCCTGACCAATTAGATGAGGATGATAATAACTTGGTTAAAGAATCTCACAAAAAAGTAGCCAAGCTCCCTCTTCCATTAATTAATTGGACTAAGAGGAGAAAAATATAAACATGGTCACCCACCTAGTTCTACAAAGAATGAAGAAGTGGCTTGATGCCCAGATAGATCAACTAGAAAACAAGGGGTAGATCTCACCTATGGTGAATGGGAGAATGAAAGGGCACAAGGAAGCAATGATGGGGTAAAGATTGAAGATGAAGCTGCTCCCAAGGAAAGTTCATCAAGAAATAATGTTATTTCTCCTCCTACCACTTATTATCAAAAGAGAAAGGACATTCATGAGAGGCATCCAATAGAGAGGCCTCATGTTTATGAAAGGAAGGTTGTTGGTATAGGGGCACCATTGAAGAACTTTTGTCAATTAAGGTTGTTAATGAGTAGGCTTTAGGATTTTGAGTCATAAAGCATTAAATAAGGTCATTTAGAACATTTTATGTTGAATTAAGTCATGTTAGTGGTCATTAGGTGTTTAAAAGGTCTATGTAGCAAATAATGCTAAAAATTCAAAAGATGTCATTTATGAAAATTTGCAAAAGTTGTAAAAGGCAGAGTTTTCGAAGTTCAATGGTTAGTAATTTCAAAAGTTAGTTTTGTATGGTAAAGTTAGTTGGTCTTTGGAGGGAAAAGCATAAATAGGTGGGAAACATCACTTTGTAATCTCTCTTGAAGATTTGAAGGAAAAATCTAGTGTTTTATCTTTGTTTTATCATATTTTTCTGTGTTTCCTTATTTTTCATAGACTTGTACGACCCGTATAGTAACAATCTTAATCTAAAACCATTGGAAAACATTGAAGGCATGAATCAAATTCAATTTGTGATTGGTTTGAGGTCTTGAGATTAAATTTGGATGGAGTTTTCTTCATTTTTCTCTAGTAGCCCTATTAACCCTATTTTAAGGGTTTTGAAAGTCTTCAAAATGAAAAACTGACCCATTCCACTCTTTGTGGATACTGTAACTTGTGGAATGGATCTGACATGTTAGGAGATAGGTGTGTGGATGTTGTGAGAATGCAGGGGAGGCTAAATAGAGTGTTGGGCATGAATCCCTAATGGTGAAAAATGCGTCTTCTTCATAAAATTGTGTGGTTTTTGAATGGTAATGCATGTAAATTGATGGGGTAGTAGTTTGTTTCAAGATTTTGAGCATGTGCAGGAATACTAAGACTTGTTTGAAGTGGTGGAAAGTTTAGAGGAGGTCGGGAAGTTTGGTTTTCAATAAAACCCTAGGTTTTTTGCTAGAAAAGAAGGTTTCTGGTTTAGGTGCCTTAGAGGGTGAGTTTCTAAAAATAATTGAGAATTCTTAGGTTTGGAAATATGTTGAATACTACCAAAATGGTTTCAGAGATTAAGAAGAATATTTGAGACAAGGTTCTTTGTAAAATAGACCTAATTTGAGGTCTAGTTAGTGTAGGAAGCCACATTTGAATTAGTTGTTAAAAAGTAACCTACCATGGTTTGAGGATATGTGTTAGTACACCTTAATGGGTCCTTGAATTGGTGCTGGTCCTGAATTGAATTGACCACCTCAAAAGGTTACACCCAATTGAATGAGGTTGCAGTACTACTAGGAATTTTGAAGACTTGAAGTGTTAAGGTGAAAGTTGAAGTTTTGTGACTTTGAAGTTGTTGTTTTGGGTTGAGATTGCGTTGGTTGCAGTAAGGGCCTCCCCTAATTGGAATCAATTGGTATTAAAGCAAAGGTATCGGATCTCTGAGGAAGGAGGGTGAAGTTTGTAAAAAGAAGAGTGGAAGGTGAAAAGACAAATTGTAAAGATGCCTCCTAAAGGGAAGAATATGGAAAAGGAGATGAGTGACTTGAAGGATAGATATGTGAGAGAGGTTAGAGAACTGAAGGAAAGGTTGGCAGCATTGGAAACAAACAAGAGAAGAGAATAAGTTGAAAGTGATTCAAATGATGAAGATGATGAAGAGTTTGAAGACATAGTGGAAGAACTTGATCCTGAAGGTCAAAGAATGGAAAAATTGTTAAGGGTAGTCAATATTGACAAGCATAAGGTGAAGGTTAATGTGTAAAAGTTTGGTGGAAATCTGAATGAAGAAGAGTTGCTAGATTGGATAGCTTCTTTGGATAACTACTTGGAGTGTGGAGACATTCTTGAAGAGAAGAGAGTCAAGATTGCTAAGACAACTAAAAGGTCATGCACTTTCATGGTAGGATTATCTGCAATCAGAGAGAAGGAAGCAAGGTAAATCCAACATTGTGACATGGGCCAAGATGGTAGCCAAGTTGAAAGGTAAATTTCTCCCTTCTAATTATTCTATTATGTGTTGCTAAAAAGTGTATACTTTTCTTGATATGGGAATAATTGATGATAAATTAGACTTAATGAGGCCTTGATTTGGTGTTTTGAGGTGTTTTACACATCCAAACTAAGTCTTGGAACCTTGCAAACTCAATAAATTGCATTTAATGATGTCTTGTAAAGGTGTTGTAAGGTGTTGTAACACATCTTCACACTTTTCTAAGACCATAATGTTATAATTCACCTAAATAACCTTACCAAGACCTATCTCAAAGTGTTGTAAAGTCTTGTAACAAACTTTCACACATTCCTAAGCTTTTCATCAATATTTACACCTTTCTTATGTTTTAAATGGCCCCTTTATACACTTATAGGCCTTAATTAAGTGTCTTGTTGAAGAAGAATCTGATAAACAACATTTAATACATCTTAATCTCCAACATCCACTCAAAATTTCCCAGGTGGACTAAGTCGCCACCTTGGGTGACTTAGTTCCATTTGGCTCAAAAATCAAAATAAATTCAAATTTCTTTCATATTTTTATTCTTTAAGACCTAAGGTTGGCCTATGATGAGGAATTTTTGAGAATTTAGGCATAATTGTGTATAAATAAGGTTTTTCCCCTCATTTTTCAATCTCTTAACTCATCTTAAGTCATAAATCTTTATCATTCATCATTCACCATGTTCTAAGTCAAGCAAGCTAGGGTTTTATCATTGCAAGACATCAAGATAGCTTTCTAAGACATTCAAGGGCATATTCTTCAACTATTGTTGTAGAAATTCAAGATCTATCACCATGGCAAGGAACTAACTCCATTGTTTCATGCTTCACTATCCCATTTCTTCATTTTGGTTTAATTACCTAAAAAGGGGTTTGACAAAGGAAAACCACCATGCCCTAACATTCAACATTTCTCCTTCTTGTCTTGTTTGCTTGCAGATTTAGGAACTTTAAGGGTTTGAAGATCATTGAAGATTGGGTTGAAGATTCATTGAAGACATCTCCTTGTTGAAAAAATCAAAGTATCAATAAAAGTCACTTGTAGACCCAAAACTTAGAGCTTTAGAAGTGGACACTTGTGGGAAACTAGAGTGCAAACCTAGGGAATTAGTTTCCACTTCTGAATTTTTAGAAATTTAGAAGTGGACTTAGTCGCCACTAGTGGTGACTTAGTCCCACTGGACTTGTTTTACAATTTTTTTTTGTAGATTTGGATACCCATTTGGCTAAAATAGGCTTTGGAGCAATTTTCTTGATCTGGGATTAAGTCGCCTAGCTTGGCGTAAGTGTCCCAGTTGGCGTAAGTCACCCAGCTTGGCATAAGTGTCCCAGTTGGCTCAAAAGTCACATTTTTTAAGAATTTCAGAGGTCTTTGCAATCTTCATTCTGCTCTTCATTAGTTTCTAGGTGCACAAATTCTATTTCATAGCTTTCTATCTAGTTTTTTTGCATTTATAGGTCATTTATAACATGTTTGCATACAACACTATGTTTTCCAGCACTTCATATTTCTTAGATTTAACATTAGTAAGTCATCTTTCTTTCAACTTATTGCATTCAAACATCACATTTAAATACATTGCATCCCTTTTACATTAATCTTGAGTGTATCCATGTCAAGGTTCGATATTGTTGGGATAGTAGATAGAAGAAATGAAGACAATATGTAGTCAGTTGTAAAGAAGAATGCTCCGATGTGGAAGAGAAAAGCAGTTGGAATGATGTCTCAGTTTGATACAATAAAGAGTAAGGGTGAATTATTTGAGGAAAGGATAAAAAAGAGTAAAGGAATACTGGTTGGAACAGTTATGTGCCCTGTGACAATAAAAGAAGTAAGGAGGCAGTTGAAAGTTGATGAAACAAAGGTTTGTGAGATTGATATGACAAAGACTCCTAAGTTTACAGGTATGACAATGAGAAATATGTAGTTAGAATGAGAAGTGGATAAGGGTTTAAGCCTGAAACAAAAATGGTAGAGTGGACAGTTGATAAAGGCTTGGAGGAAAATGTAAAAGAAGGTAATAATATATGTGTCTAATGAGGAGAATGTTAAGGGACACCCCACAGTTCAATGTGTGAAGATGGAGCATGTTTCAAGTGAAGACAAGGATAAGAATGCCAAGAATAGTATGAACCAAAGGCAAGATGAACCTGATGGAGAAGTGCAAGAAGGATAGAGGAAAGAGATGATCAAAGGTGAACAATTTGCAAGAACCTTTCCAAGAGACTTGGAAAAATTCCAAGGTGGGTGTACGGTGTAGGGGCACCATTGAATAATTTTGTCAATTAAGGTTGTTAATGAGTAGGCTTTAGGATTTTAGTCATAAAGCATTAAATAAGGTCATTTAGACCATTTTATGTTGAATTGAGTCATGTTAGCAATCATTAGGCATTTAGAAGGTCTATATTGCAAATAATGCTAAAAATGCAAAAGATGTCATTTATGTAAATTTACAAAAGTTGTAAAAGGCATATTTTTGAAAGTTCAATGGTCAGTCATTTCAAAAGTCAGTTTTGTATGATAAATTTAGTTGGTATTTGGAGGGAAAAGAATAAATAGGCGGGAAACATCACTTTGTAATCTCTCTTGAAGATTTGAAGGAAAAATCTAGTGTATTATCTTTTTTTTATAAAAAATTTCTATGTTTCAATGTTTTTCATAGACCTGTATGGCTCATACAGTAATAATTTTGATCTAAAACCACTAGAAAACATTGAAGGCATGAATCAACTTCAATTTGTGATTGTTTGAGGTCTTGATTAAATTTGGAAGGAGTTTTCTTCATTTTTCTATGGCAGCCCTATTAACCCTATTTTAATGGTTTTGAAAGTCTTCAAAATAAAAAACTGACCCATTCCACTCTCTTTGGCTACTGTAACTTGTGGAATGGGTCTAATATGTTAGGAGATATGTGTGTGGATGTTGTGAGATTGTAGGGGAGGCTAAATAGAGTGTTGGGCATGGAGCCCTAATGGTGAAGAATGTGTCTTCTTCATAAAATTGTGTGGTTTTTGAATGGTAATGCATGTAAATCATTGGGGAAGTAGTTTGTGTCAAATATTTTGAGAATGTGTAGGAATGTTAAGACCTGGTTGAAGTGGTGGCAAGTTTAGAGGAGGCCAGGAAGTTTGGTTTTCAATAAAACCCTAGGTTTTTTGCTAGAAAAGAGGGTTTCTAGTTTAGGAACCTTGGAGGGAAATTTTCTAAAAATAAATTGAGAATTATTAGGTTTGGAGATCTATTGAATGCTTCTCAAATGGTTTCATAGATTAGGAAGAAATTTTGAGACAAGGTTCTTTGTAAAATAGACCTAATTTGAGGTCTAGTTAGCATAGGAAGCTAGATTTAAAGGAGTTGTTAAAAAATAACGTACTATGGTTTGAGGATATGTGTTAGTACACCCTAATGGGTCCTTGAATTGGTGTTGGTCCTAAATTGAATGGACCTTCTCAAAAAGTTACACCCGATTGAATGAGGTTGCAGTACTATTAGGAATTGTGAAGACTTGAAGTGTTAAGGTGAAAGTTGAAGTTTTGTGACTTTGAAGTTGTTGTTTTGGGTTGAGACTATGTTGGTTGCAGTAAGGGCCTCCCCTAATTGGCATTAGTTGTGGAAAGATACAGGCTTCTCTCCAAGAATACCAAGCATGGTGGAACTTTTATAATGGAAACTATTAAAGAAGAGTCATTGCCACTAGAGTAAGACTCTTAAGTTCAATCACCCACTCACCCATCATCACCACCTCGGTCCACCACACCAATTCCCTTTGCTTCCACTCCACTCCCACTGACCATATCCTCTTCACCTACTATGGAAATCTCTATCCACGTTCCATCCACCACTCCTATCACTTCCATGATTTTGGTTGAGTCTTCCTCCACCTCATCATCCCCTTATTCCTCCTTGCTTTCATATTCACAACCTACCTTCTTGAAATTCCTGCCTAATATCCCTTCCATCCCATCTTTTTCTACCACTCTACCTAGAATTTTTGTTACATACTTGAAGAATATGCTAAAGGGGTTGTTGGACACCTTGTTGTCTCTAGATAATAGGGTTCTTATGACTCAAATTATAATTTCCCTTCCTACTACTCATCCTACACCGAAACCACGAATAATACACAATGTTGAAAAGATATGGGAGGAGATGGAACAAAAAGAGAGGGAGAAGCTCGAAGATGCAACCAACATAGGTGAAGACTTTGCAACATCTACGCATGAAGAAAACATTGAAGAGTTGAGTGAGGGCTTCAAATTTGTTGAGCTCAAGGAGGATGGGACTAATGATGATGATGAAGAAGAGAGGAATCCAAGGGGACATAAAAAAAGTATTTATGAGGAGTAAAAACAAGAAGAAGAGATCCCAAAGGATAATATATACAAGAACAGTATCAAGAAGAGGATATGCTTGAAGAAGAAGAGGAGGAAAAGAGGGAAAAGGAAGCAGATATTGATTTTTCTCAATTTTAGAAATTAATAAGAGAAGAGCATGTTTAGGAAGAAAACATAGTTGAAGAGAGGCAAGATGATAAAGAAGGGATGTAGCAAGAAGAAAATAAAGAGGAGTCATGAGAGTGTGAAACTGTTGTCACATCTTCAGTAGAACAAACATCAGCTCCTTTGTTGGAGTGGTTGTTGAAATATACGGCTCCTATGATGTGTGATCATGGGGCCCACTTTGAAGCTATCATGGATCATGTAGGCCAACAACCCATGGAAAGAAAAGTCCAAGGTATGATCACATATCAATAAGGATGCCTCAAGGTTGTGCACGGTTCACATTGCCAACTTGACAGAATACAACGATGCTACAAATATATTGCCCTCTGAATAAAAGGTGACCTCCATAAACATTGACCCAACTATAATTTAACACATGACATAGATGAGTTCCAAGGGTCAATGATGAATATTCTAACCATAATGGATAAATACCAATCCACAAAGAAGGATTTAAAAGCATAGGTGGTGGAATTGACCACCTTCATCCAAAAATTAGTCACTCTGAAAAAAGAGATTTTCGTCGAGTTGTCTACTCCCACAATCCTATCAAAGGAGAAAGTTAATAAGGTAGAGAGAATGAAGAATTGGAAAACGGTCACCTCAGACTGGATCAATCATGTTGACACTATAGGAGACAAGGTTGTGGATGTGGGAGTTGAAATGCATAACAACCTCATAATTTTGAAAGTAGAAGTTGATAAAGAGATTGAGGATTGCACCACTTTCATAAAATACCATGAACTTACATGTCCAAAGCTACGAGTCATAAGAATTTTTTCTATATAAATTATAGACAAATAATAAATTTTGAACTAAGGAGGACATAGAACAACCAAAATTTTGGGCATACGTGATTGATTTCCACAAGGAAATCATTTCTAAAGTTTTATTGGAGTTACATATAGTTGTAGATAGGAACAATGATCTAATATCTAAGTTTGATCCATTTTTGGAGCTCATGGATGGAGCGGTAATTTCTACAAAGAGATTGGATAGTGTGGTTGTAAATAAAGAATTCAAAAGAGGCCTACAAATGGCTTGGATGGTGATTTTTTGGATATGTCTACTAGGGTGTTTTCAAAATTAAAAAAGTTAATCAAGTAGAGAATGGATTGTGTGAACTTGCACAAGGAATTGCTAAAGGAATTCAAGATTAGTGCCTTAAATATCAACAAATCTTAGATGCCACATCATCAACAACTTTCCACAACATTGGCTAATTTTGTTAAGTATGTCATAAAAGAGAAAGAAGCTAGAACTAATATAATAGAAGATAAATATCTATAAATTCTAGCTACGGGAAAAAATTAGTTATCTCAAAGTGCATGCACCCTATTTGGGGGATTTTGTAGAATATTTTGAAATATAAAATATGTTAGATTATTTTATATTCTCTTAGGTTCACATGTGATTCTTTTTATATTGGGGTTAATTGTAAATGTATTTAATGTATCCCAAACCATAAGGGGATATTAAATCTAGGCCATTGGCATTGAGATGATCTCCACCATTGATTTTTTCAACTCTTCTATAATAGGCATCCTCCTCTCATTTAAAAGGGGTTGAGAAGGATTGTTGTAATGAACATTTTGGAGTAATACAAGTGAAGGAATTGAAGTGTTAGTGATTTCCTTATGTTCTTTGAATGTATCCATGATTCTATCTTCTAGCTATATTTCAACATTTTTAGATTATGTTTAGTTTGAATATTGGAAAGGTGTTGGGATATTTTGATGAACTTCCTACTCATACTATTTTGTGGTCTCACAACTTTCCCCAAGACTAAAAAGACATGGGGACCCAAGTGAAAAAATATAACTCTTATGGCAGGAGCTAGCTAATTGGAAGATCACCAGAAGTGAAGAAAGGAAGAGAAATCTTTATTAAAACAAATACTGCATATTGTAAGTGTTTTGTGCACCAGATATCGGGTACCAGAAACACAGAAAAAGTGAAAGGTAATGTAAAGTTCAAGTGAAAGACTCTGGTCCGATATGAAGTAGTCTCATAAGAAGCGGTCCAGTAAGAAGGAGTCTGATATAGTGGAGTTCTAGTATAACTGAGGTCTGGGAATGTAAATGGGTAAAGTTGAATACCGGGTACCAGGTTGCAATGTGAAATAAAATGTGAAATTTTAAATTTGTCTAATGATCCTAGTGTTTTGGTATATGTATGAGGATTCATGATATGCTTTTAAAAGGCATGTTAGTTATGGGATTTTTGTACTAACATTTGAATAATGGTTTTATTTACATGAGATGTTATAAATGTTTTTGTTTTAAAAGGGATTTAATATGTGGAATTTTTGATTGCAGGAGATATTGATTGTGATGCAAAGCTCGAGTATGGAAGGTTAGGAAAACTTGAATCATGGATGGAATAATTTTTAGTCTAGTTCGATCACTCTGGGAGGTGATGATGTAGATGGCTTTGAGTCCACCGGAATTTTGGGGATCTTGGTATTTCACATGTGGTGGGAGAAAATGCCATTTTTTCGGGAGAACCCATTCCTGAGAGTGACAGAATTGGAGTCAAGTGAACTGTAGGGGGAAAAAATTCCACCTTATCATTCTAAATTTATGGGAAGCCCCTACATATTATCTTGATTTGAAGTATCATCCCAGTGAAGATTCCAGATGAAAAAGTAGAACCCAAAGAGCTTCAATGAGTAATTGGAGTTGACTTCCATTGACTTCAATTGCAATTCTCCTATTGATCACAATATTCCACATGCCTTGATGAGATTGGTCCCTTAGATTTTCTGTCATATAATTATCTTATCCTCTTTGAGCCTTGTGTTCTTTAAAAGGATAGAGGATGCTTCATTTTGATTTTAAGTTCAAAATTTTTGGATGTTGGAGAAGCATAATTTTTTTTTAATTTTGTTCTTTTTACCTATTTTCTGAACCATTCCAGCATAAAAAAATTTATGCACATAGACATTAATTGATATCAAAGCTTATTAGATAGCTACCTTTCTCAATATATTTTGTAGTTGGTTTTGTTAGTTTGGCCGAACAAGACTATATGCTATGTCGTTTAAGGGTGCATACAAAACCTACTCAGTGTCCATAAACAAAACCCTCTCTTTAAAAGTTTGCACCATTTTATATGTAGTTGTGAAGCAATCTGGTGAAGTATAAAGCGGTTTGCTCTGTTTTAATTAATTCTTTGGGGCATGCATGGAGAATAACCGAGATAAACTTTTATTTTTTAATATTTTTTATACCTTTTTTTAGAATAGATGTTTAAATATTTGAAAATGTTCCAAATTTTAAATGAATGGAAGGAATTTTGTTGAAAATCTTTTGTTTTCCATAAATTTTCTGAATGCTTAATGCTAAATCTACTTAAGTGGTAGCAAATAATTTCCGATACTTATTAAATGTTATGGAAATTATTTTGGTTTCATGATGTTTAATTTTATCTTTTCAATTTTTCAATTTATCTAAAATGTTCAAGGAACAACCATAGTCCCTTTGAGATTAACAAAAATATCACATCATTACCTGAGAGCAACCCTAGTGCAACCATGACTTGGCTATCAGAGACTTGGGATTGAACGAAAGCCAATCTTTGTCCTATAATGCAAAATTTCCCCTTACGATGTATTTATTCCATATCTTTCAAGAAGGATAGGCTCTTCACAGTCTTGTCTATGAAGATTTTATTTGACCTATTTTCTGCAAGTGAAATCATCATCAACAAGAACTGGCACTAGAAGGAGGGCATTTCTTTGATGTTCTAGTTTTCATCCTTTGGAATTGGAAAATTATGCTTTGAAATGTTAATTCTAAGTCTAGCAAGAATCTTGTAAGCGAGAGATTGAATGCTAGCTGGTTTTCATTATGAAAATTGGAAAACTTTGTAAAATCTTTAATCAGAAATTGCATCCATTGAGTTTGTAGGGAAATAGGTGAGAATGTCGAGATTCAAAGATATTTCATCACAAACAAGGAAATGACATTGATGAGTCATCATTCTAGGTGTATACGTGGAAAACATGGATAACAAGATGGAGCGGGAAAATTGAGTGGGAAACGCGTGTATTGTGCTTCAAGTTGGGAATTCACTAGCTATAAAAAGACATTTTCCATATTTTATAGAAGATACAGAATATAAAGTTTTTACTTTTTCTCTTTCTGATAGTGATATAAGTAGTGATATATCTTGGTCTAACAAAATGCAAAGTGAAGACATGGCCAAAGATATGAAGATTTCTAGAAGAGAAGGAAACAGAGAAATGAACAAAGTCATTCATGGAAATGGACCACGGCTGGAAGAAGGTACAGTATTGCCACATCAAATGAAATGTGTGCAATCAATCTCTAATGAGATCATTTTCATACATTTAATCCAAATTTTGGATAATTAGAGTTTTGAATTTATGATGCTTAAACACATAAAATTTAAGATATTCCATTGTTATAGTAGAATATTGAAAATTTTGATAAGAGAATTTAAAGACAAATTAGTTGTAATTCGTACTAAAATTGTAGAAGAAATAGCAGTAGAAATTGAAATAATTTTTTTTATTAGAGTTAATATTTTGTTGTGTTAGAGTTAGGGTAGTTAGGGTTAGTTTTGTTTTGTTTTTTTATTTATTTTTTTAGGGGGTTTTCTTTGTGCTTGTTTTGTTTTGTTTTAATGTTTTTTTTTTGTTTCATTTTGTTATTTTCTTTTGTCTGGCCTCTGCATTAGCAAATCTTGCTTAAATTTATCTTACACATGAGAGTGAATTCAAATTTTTTGCAAAATTGAACTGAAAAAGAGAAATAATAAAGCCATTCATAGTAAAACACACTTTTAAAAGAAACCAATATATATATATGTGTGTGTGTGTGTGTGTGTGTGTGTGTGTGTGTGTGTGTGTGTGTGTGTATCACATATATACATCAGATATCAAAATACTCATTCAAAAAATAAAAATAAAGATTCAAAAGGAGAGTGAGCCAAGTTGCGAACGATAATAGCCATTCAGTCGATCTAGGATGCCTCTTCAATTAGGGCTAAATACCCTATGTAGGCGAGTTCCCGGCGAGTTTCAATGTCTTGGATATGGAGATTAGTAAGAAAGGGCCGAAGTGGAACCACTTCCTTGTGTTCCAGGAATCAAGGAATATCATCCATGGAGGGAATCCCAATGGTTGGATGTGCAATAGTTAAAATGGTATCTAGATTCTCCAAGAATTCAGGTTTCACTAGTAAGTTGGTAGAAGCGTGAACGTCTTCAACAAGTTGTTTGATATCGAGAAGTGATGCTACAAAGTGAGAAGCTAGTGTAGCCACGATAGGAGGGTCCTCAAAGAGAACAATCCAAACCATGCAACAAGAGTTACACAATAGAAGCAATGCATAATATGGAGGCAAATGCAGATTCAAACATTCTCATTAATAGAAATTTCAATTATAATTAGCCGACAACATCCAGGCTTACAGATTCAACTCATAGGCCTGATACAACATGCTCAAAATACCATCTTACTATATGCTCCTTAATGTGAGTGAAATATTACATATCAGACCCACATTAAAATCTACTTAATCAACTTCTGTTATCCTAATGATCTATTACAAGCTTTATATCATATCCACAGATCTAGAATCTTCCGCGTCAGCCAAAGATCATTACAATCTCCAATGTAATAAAATGTAACATGTGCATGAATAGGTCAGCCTCAAATTTGAATTACTGCTCGGTGAATGCATAGGATGAAGTGTGGACCTATAATTAAGGTCGGTGAAACTCCACAAAATAATTTGAATCACACCATCAAGATCTGCAAGTTATGAGAAATATCCATGAGTGATCAAACTAGTTGTTGGGCTTGGAAATTATTCTGGCTCTTGTTCAAGAAACTACCACTAAATCTAGAAGTGATAACTTTCCAGAAAGAGATCCAATCATGCTCAAATCTTGGAATAAGGAAAATGAACATGTCCACAATGTAAACATAGATCCACAAGGTTTGGTGAGCAAATATGATGAATCCACTAACTTGAACTGAACAAGACAAAAAAAATTGAAAGAAAATATTTTTGGTTGATGTAAGATTACCAAGAACCAAGGATGCTCCTGCATCATACATCCAGGATTATTTGAAAAGTGAGTCCCTCACTTTTTTGGGGCTAAAGGAAAACCAATATGTTCTACCTCAGCCTGAGAAATCCAAGAAGAATCCTCCACTGGTCTTCTTTTCCATTTCACAAGATATTCTTTGTACTATCTTCCACGAGTTTTCCTCCCATCTCTGATATCCAAAATCTCTTCTATCTCATCTGATTGTTGTTTAGGAAACTAATTCTCCAATTTTTCCTTACTATCTTCACTGAATTTTTCTTCATGGTATTGATGGAGATTTGTAATGTTGAATATAGGTGATATACCCATGCCATCCGGTAACACTACTTCATATGCATTTCCTGAATCAAATTTCCTCGAAATCTTACAGGGTCCAAACTTTCTCATCTTGAACTTATTGTATGTACCAACTGGGAATCTTTCCTTTCTCAAATACACCATTACTTCATCTCCAAATTCAAACTTCTTATGTCTCCTCTTTTCATCTACTCACTCCTTATACTTTCGGTTCATATCTTCCAATTGCTATTTTACTCGAGTATGCACTTTCTTCATATGTTTTGCAAATTCCTCTACTTCTGTACTCCTTTTATCTTTCATACTGATGTCTCTCAATTTTGATATACCTCTAGCATGAACTCTAGTAATGATCCCAAAAGGTGTCTTTCTGGTTCTCCTGTTTACTGAATTATTGTAAGCAAATTCTGCTTGTGCAAGAACTAAATCCCAACTTTTTCTCTTGTCTCCAACCAAACATCTTAGAAAATTCCCCAAAATCCTGTTTACAACCATTGTATGTCATTCAATTTGTGGGTGAAAATTAAAACTAAACTTCAATTTTTTCTTTAACTTCTTCCAAAGTCTCCTCTGAAAGTAACCAACAAATTTTGCATCTCTGTTTGAAACAATACTCCTAGGTAATCCATGCAATCTGACCACTTCCTTGAAAAAAAAGTCTGCTACATGTACTACATTTGTTGTCTTCTTATAAGGTATGAAATGTGTCATTTTAGAAAATCTATTCACCACCACAAATATAGAATCATTACCTCTTTGTGTCTTCAGTAAACCAAGTATGAAATCCATGTTGATATCTTCCCAAGGTCTTTCTAGATCTATCAAAGGCTTATACAATCCAGCATTCTAAATATCCCCTTTTGAAACTTGAAAAACTCTGCAACTCTGCACAAATTTTCTAACATCCTTATGAATCTACAACCAAAAGTAATTCTCACTTACCAATGCTACTATCTTATCAATTCCAAAGTGTCCTGCCAATCCTCCACTATGTTTTTTTCACAAAGTTATCCCTCATTGAACTCCAGGGTATACACAATTGATTCCCTTTGAACAACATATCCTCCTGAATGAATTAATCCAACCATTGACTCCTATCCTCCAAGACTGGTTCTTTACAAGCTCTCCAAGGTTCTACAAAATTTGGGTCTTCCTCATACAAGTTCTTCAATTCATCAAAGCCTAATACTTCCACTCTCATCTCTACCAATAAATTCCTTCTCCTACTCAAAGCATTAACAACTCTATTTGACTTTCCACTCCTATGTTTCAAAACAAAAGTATAATTCTGCAAGAATTCCACCCATCTCATGTGTCTCTGATTCAACTTACCTTGACTGTTCAAATACTACAATGCTTGATGATCAGTATACAACACAAACTCCTTATGAAACATGTAATGTCTCCACTTCTTCAAAGCTTGAACTATGGCATAAAACTCCTAGTCATACACTAAATACCTTCTCCTAGCATCATTCAATTTCTCACTGAAATAAGCTATCGGTCTTCCTTCTTGACTTAACACTACTCCAATTGCATTTCCACTTGCATCACAATCTACCTGAAATACCTTGTTAAAGTTTGGTAAAGCCAACACAAGCTGCTTAGTCACCTTCTATTTCAACAACTCAAAACTTTGATCTACTCCAGATGTCCACTTAAAATCTTTCTTATCTCCTCTCTTTGTTTCTATCATAGGACTACAAATAAAACTGAAATCCCTAATGAACTTTCAGTAGAAACTAGCTAATCCATGAAATGATCTTACCTCTCCAATTATTTCTAGTGTAGTCCATTCAAAAATTTCTCTTACCTTCTTAGGATTCATGCTCAATCCATCTATATATATCACAAATCCTAGATATACCAACTATTCCTTCATGAAACTATGCTTCTTAATGTTTATCGACACCTGCTCTTCTCTCAACCTCTACAAAACTTGTCTTATATGCAACAAATGTTCTTCTCTAGTCTTACTGAAAATCAAGATTCCATCTAAATAAACAATCACAAATGTACCCAAGAATTTCTTCAATACCTCATTCATTATACTCATGACATTACTTGGTGCATTTGTTAGTCCAAAAGGCATCACCAACTACTCATACAATCCTTCATTTGTCTTGAATGTTGTCTTCCATTCATCCCCTTCTCTAATTTTGATATGATGATATACAGTCTTCAAATCTAGCTTTGTAAAGTATTTAGCTCCACTCAAACAATCCATAATGTCATCCATATGGGATAAAGGAAATCTATACTTCACCATGATTTTGTTTATGGCTCTAGAGTCTATACACATGCTCCATTCTCCATCCTTAGGTGCTATCACATCAGGTACTATGCATGGACTTAAGCTTTCTCTGATCAAACCCTTCCTCAACAACTCTTGCACTTGTCTATTCAAATCTTCATTCTCTGTCGGTGTCATCCGATGTGCTACTTTGTTGGGAAAACTAGCTCTAGGAATTAGATCCATGTAATGACTAATACTCCTCATAGGTGGTAATCCATCAAGTACATTATCCAAAATGATATCCTCATATTCTGCCAGCAACTCCTTTATCTCCTCTGGTTGTTCTTCTACATGCTTCAAGTCTTTAGCCTTCTTAGGAACCAAGGCATAACACATGTTCTCATGTCTCAATCCACTCATAAATCTCCTTCCATCAACCAAAAAAATTGTAGCACTCATACAAACCTCAACTTTAGGAACATCCTCCAATGGCAACAAACTTTGATTCATCCCATTAGCAATAATAGTATATGTATTCTTCTTTCCATCATGAATATCCTATCTATCATACTACCAAGACCTTCCCAACAAAACATGGCATACATCCATGGGCATGATATCACACAAAACTTCATCATGGTAATTTCCTATCTTCAATTTTACCAAACATTGTTCACTTACTAGTATCTTATGCTCATCTTGAATCAATGCTATCTGATAGGGTTTTGGGTGTTTCAATCTTTCCAACTCCAATTTAGTCATGATTTCTTCATAAACTAGGTTCTCAGAGCCTCATCTGTGAGTAATCACTTTGCAACATTTACCAACTACCTTGCATCAAGTCCAAAAAAAATTCTCTCTTCAATGGTTCCTACTCCATCTCACTTTGACACAATACTCTTCTGTTCACCAACACTTCTTCATCTTCTGGTTCGTTAGATGATCTGGCATGATCCTCCTCAACAAAGGTTGTTCATCTATTGTTCTTTATCTTTCTGCATGCCTCTCCTTGATTTCATTCAAATGCTCTATGTCCTTCTCCACCACACTTAAAACAAGTTCCCTTGAATACTCTTTTCTCCTATCCTCTATCATCTTTTCTATGACCCTCATTCTGGTAACCACCATATCCTCCTCTTTGGTAAGAATTTTCATCACCTCTATGGTACAAATTATGATTCTTATTGACTTCTTTATCTTTATTATGATCTGCAAAAGATCCTCTTCCTCCTCCAGTAAAATTTCTTCCTCTTTGAACTCTTCCACCTCTTCCTCTCTATCTTTGCTCATGTCTTTCATTCAACTTCTCTTATGCTTTAAGGGCACATTGATATGCCTCTTCCACACTCTACAAATTAATCAAACTAATCTCATCCTGTATAATGACCTCAAGCCATTCACATATCTAGCTACTTGCTCAATCTCATCCTCCAAATGTCCATATCTAATATTCAACTTGTAGAACTCCTCAGTATACTATGTCACACTTGACTCCTTCTACTTCAAATTCTACAACTTCTGAAACAAACTGATCTGATAACCTATAGGCATAATTTTTTTTTTAACTTATTCACTATCCGATCCCATGATTTTATCTTCTCCTTTCCTCTTCTTTTCCTATCTGTCTGCAAATGTTCCTACCAAAGGGATGCATGTCCTTTCAACTTGGTACAAGAAAATTTCACCTTCTTATCTTCAGTGGTACCTTCAAAATCAAAATACGTATCCATCTCTATTATCCAATCAAGCAATTCATCCAAATCCAACTTACCTCTATAATCTGGTGGATTGAAATGTGGCTTAGTATTTTCTCTAGTTAGGGCTCTTATGAACCTCTCTGCTCCTTGATCTAGGCCAAGTTGATCTTCTCTTTCTCTTTATTCCTGTACTTATACCTCTTCGTCACTCACATCATCAACTAGTCAACCTCTCCTCTAGGACATTTCAACTACATCTAATCTAGCAACAATTCCTCTCAACATCTCCATTATAGCTGGGTCTGCATTTCCATGCACTCCATTTCCTCTACCATTTCTTCTTCTCACCATCTTTACACAAGTCCTCTACAGCTGCAAGTCGAATCCTTAGTCTACCACTCCACAACAAATCTTCAATAGGACTCCACGAACTCTAACAATCTCACACAGAACGAACATCATTCTGATACCAATCTAGTGTAGCCACAATAGGAGGGTCCTCAAAGAGTACAATCTAGAGCGTGCAACAGGAGTTACACAATAGAATCAACACACAATATGGAGGAAAATGCAGATTCAAACATTCCCAATAACAAAAATCTCAATTACAATCGGTCAGCAACATCTGGGCTTACAGGCTTGATACAACATTCTCAAAATACCATCTTCTTATATGCTCCTTAATGCAAGAAAAATCTTACATATCAGACCAACATTAATCTACTTAATCAAATTCTTCTATCCTAATGATATATTACAAGCTTTATATCATATCCACAGATCTAGAATCTTCCGCATCAGCCAAAGATCATTAAAATCTCCAATGAAAGAAAATGTAACGTGTGCATGAATAGGTAGGCCTCAAATTTGAATTACTCCTTAGTGAATGCATAGGATGAAGTGTGGACCTATAATTAAGGTAGGGGACACTCCATGGAACAATTTGAATCACATCGTCAAGATCCACAAGTTACAGGAAAGATCTAGGAGCAATCAAACTAGCCATTGAGCTTGAAAATTATTCTAGTGCCAGTTCAAGAAACTGCCACTAAATCCGAAAGTGATAACTTGCTGAAAAAAGATCCAATCGTGCTCAAATCTTGGAATAAGGAAAATGAACATGTTCACGATGTTAACATAGATCCATAGGGTTTAGTGAGAAAATATGATGAATCCACCAACTTGAACTGAACAATAACTGAACAAGACAAAAAAAACTGAAAGAAAATATTTTTGGTTGATGCAAGATTTCCAAGAAGCAAGGATGCTCCTGCATCAAAAGCAATGTCAGAGTAGAAACAAAAGTAGTGGTTGGATGCAACATATCTTTCCCAAAGGACTAAGCATAAATTTGGCATAGTGAAACTAGAAGTCCTAATGATGAAGAACTTTTCAAGCCTTTGTGGTGTGATACTTCCTAAGAAAAAAATATTTCTACGAGAACAACCTAAGAAAATTGGAGTATCCATGGCTAAGAAGAAAATGCAAAGACATGGAACAGAGCGGATTTACAGGAAAAAAAAAAAAAAAGGAAAAGAAAAGAGAAGTGTGGAGAATTAGAGAAGAAATGCACAAATTTATAGAGAGCCATAAGAAAAGTTGTGGTACATAGTTGCCTTGAGTAATTGTTTTTTGGGAAATCATAAGTGAGGTGGCAGCTAAACAATAATCTTCAGAGTTAAAGGTTAAATAAAATTAATTCTTTACACATATCTGGTGAAATTGATTCAAATTTGAACAGTATGGAGATTGTGAATCAAGAAAGTTGAAGATTTTTAAGTTAATAGTGGTAATTTCAAATTGTTTAAAATAGTCATATTAATTATGGAGGTGTTATGTGTGCAGGATACATAGGAAAATGAAGCTAGTAAGGCAGTACACGTCATCACCCGAGTTGGTTGAAGAGATAGTATGTGCTAAGTAAGGCGTGCGAGTTTAATGCAGAATAATGTGATTGTGTTTCAAGGTAATCATGACATTTTTTATCCATTAATGAAGTGCAACATCGTCAATTCGAAATAGCTAGAAATTTTTTTAGTAATTGCCATAAAATTTAATTGGAAGAGTGGTAACTAATGTTTCTAAATTTAGATTTAAATTTGGTAATTAAGTTTTCTATTGCTAAATTTTAATTTATGCATATTTTTTAACATATAGTGAGCTAGAGTTAGCTAGGATTTGGCATAAATTAGTAAAATTTAGCTAGAAAATGCACTTATAGGGAATCATTAAATGTGTTTTTGGGAAGTAGTGAATTGATGAAGGGATTTACATTGAATGAAAAATCAAAAAGTACTCTTTGCTACCACCATAATTCCCAACCTAATAGTGGTGCTTCAATGCTTGCTTGCAAGTTGATAAAAGAGTTATTATTGCAATATCAAAAGTGAAAAATGAGCTATCTTTGCTATATCAAAAAAAAAGAAGCATATCAACTCTTTAGGCTATCCAAATAACTCTACTAGGGCTATGGATGCCTGACAGGTAGTAGAGCTATGTTTGGGGGAACTACAGAGATAACCTTGTCGGGGCTATGGACACTTGACTGGCAACAAGGATCTATCATTGGTTTGCTTTGGAGTATTATGATATTATGTAGTTCAATGTTAATGAACGAATTCTTTTTACTAAATTTTGAAAACTAGAATTAATCAGAGCACACACAAATGTTTTTGGTGGAGTTTTACTTTTTTATGCTAGAATCTAGGTAAAGGTAGAAAGTTATTATTTAAAATATGTATAAGTTTTAATTTACAACTGGTGATTTAATTTCAAGTTTGATTTAAATCTCGTTTTATTGGTTGCAAGTTGTTGTGTGGTCTCACAACACACCCCGAGACTGAAAATACTTGGGGACCCAAGTGAAAAAATATAACTCTTATGGTAGGAGCTAGCTAATTGGAAGATCATTGGAAGTGAAGACAGGAAGAGAAATCTTTGATAAAAAAAGTACTTCGTGTTGTAAGTGTTTCGTGCACTAGATACCGGGTATCAAAAACACGAAAAAAGTTAAAGGTAATGTAAAGTTCAAGTGAAAGACTCTGGTCTAGTATGAAGCAGTTTGATAAGAAGCAGTTTGGTAAGAAGGATTCTAGTATAGTGGAGTTCCAGTATAACCAAGGTCTAGGAAAGTAAATGGGTAAAGCTAAATACTAGGTACAAGGTACTGGGTTGAAATGTGAAATAAAATGTGAAATTTTAAATTTGTCTAATGATCTCGGTGATCTGGTATATGTATGAGGATTCATGATATGCTTTTAAAAGACATGTTAATTATGGGATTTTTGGGCTAACATTTGAATAATGGTTTTATTTACATGAGATGTTATAAATGTTTTTTTTTGTCTTAAAGGGATTTAATATGTGGAATTTTTGATTGCAGGAGATATCGATTGTGATCCAAAGCTCGAGTATGGACGGTCAGGAAAACATGAATCATGGATGGAATAATTTTTAGTCCAGTTCGATCACTCTGTGAGGTGATGATGCAGATGACTTTGAGTCCACCGAAATGTTGAGGATCTTAGTATTTCACATGTGGTGGGAGAAAATGCCAATTTTTGGGAGAACCCATTCTCGAGAGTGACAGAACTTGAGTCAAGCAAAGTGTAGGCTATGAAAATTCCACCTTCTCATTCTGAATATATGGGAATCCCCTACATATTATCCTGATTCAAAGTATCATCCTGGAAAATATTATAGATGAAAAAGTAGAACCTAAAGAGCTTCAATGAGTAATTGGAGTTGACTTCCATTGAATTCAATTGCAATTCTCCTATTGGTCACAATATTCTACATGCCTTGATCAGATTGGTCCTTTAGATTTCCTCTCATGTAATTGTCTTATCCTGTCTGAGCCTTGTGTTCTATAAAAGGCCAGAGGATGCTTCATTTTGATTTTAAGTTTAGAATTTGTGGATGTAGGAGGGGTATAAAAAAATTGTAGTTTTGTTCTTTTTTCCTGTTTTCTTAACCATTCCAGTGTAAAACTTTGTATGCGCATAGACATTAATTGATATCAGAGCTTATTAGATAGCTACCTATCTCAGTATCTTTTGCAGTTAGTTTTTTTAGTTCAGTCGAACAAGACTATATGCTACGCCATTTAAGGGTGCATACAGAACCTACTCGGTGTCCATAAACAAAACCCTCTCTTTAAAAGCTTGCACCATTTTATATGTAGTTTTGAAGCAATTTGGTGAAGTATAAAGCAATTTTCTCTATTTTAATTAATTCTTTAGGGCATCCATGGAGAATAACCAGGAGAAACTTTTATTTTTTTTCAGTATTTTTTATACTTTGTTTTAGAATAGATGTTTAAATATTTGAAAATGTTCCAAAATTTAAATGAATGGAAGGAATTTTGTTGAAAATATTTTGTTTTCCATAAATTTTTTGAATGCTTAATGCTAAATCTACTTAAGTGATAATAAAGAATTTGTGATACTCATGAAATGTTATGGAATTTTTTTTGTTTTCATGATGTTTAAGCTCATCTTTTCAATTTGGAATGTTTATCTAAAATGTTTAAAGAACAACCATAGTCCCTTTGAGATTAACAACAATATCACATCATTACCCGAGAGCGACCCTAGTGCAACCATGACCTAGTTATTAGAGACTTGGGATTGAACGAAAGCCAATCTTTGTCTAGTAATGCAAAATTTCCCCTTAGGTTTTCTTTGTTCCATATCTTTCAAGAAGGTTAGGCTCTTCACGATCTTGTCTGTGAAGATTTTATTCGACCTATTTTCTACGAGTGAAATTTCCGTCAACACATACCTTTTGTAATTTGTTGATGGTAAATTTCTTTGTAAGGTTAGTTTGAGATGATTTAATGCACTGAAGTTCAACTATGGATGATTAGAATTAGAATTAGGATCACTCTTAAATTTCTATATTTGATGATAAAGGGTTGTTTTTTAGGCTATTTTTCTAAAATTTACAACTAGGGGTTTAACCATTCTTCAAAAAAATTGAACACTCATTCTAGTCCCATAGGCTTATAGTATTTGTTAATCATAAATGCCCCTTGTGATACCAACAAATCACATCACCTACTGAGCTATTTTTGCATCATCATGACCTAACATCTATAACCTTTGGGTCATTTTCTGAATATTTTCCATAGAAATTCACTTTTCAAGAGAGACATAACACTTGTGTTTTATCTATGTTGTGTAATGAAAAAATACTCATCAACATAATTGTCACTAGGAGGGTTGCTTGAACAAAGCTGGAGCATATAGGATTATTTTATCTAAACAAATTTTGTAGAATATTAAGTTCTACACTAGCTAAAGGAGAATTTTAGGATCTTAAATCTCCTACACGAGCTAGGAGAGCAAGAAAAGGGAAAGGTTCATCTTTACCTCCACCTACCACATCTCTTTCACATCCACCTTCTCCATCTTCCACTTCTACATCATCTACTTCCCCAACCCCATCTCCACTTGCAGTTCATATTCTGGTTGTTATACCACAACCATTACCACCCCCACCTCCACCGATGACTTGGCTAGCTAACAACCCATCACATTCCACCTTCAATGACTACAATGAAATGCCCAAGAATCCAAAACAAAATTCTCTAAGTTCTTTACTAATGATTCCAATAAAACTACAAAAGAACATATTAAGAGCTTTGAAGGAGCCCTTAAGAACAGAGTGATTGACCATCAAGATGTGGTTTGTAGACTCCATATTCTTTGGGGGAAGGATCTTTCTATTGGTTTATAAATTTTCCATCTCGGTCAATACCTAATTGTGAAGAAATGAATAATACTTTTCAATGAAAATTCAAGATTCGTATTAGCCCTATAAAGTTGTATAAGTAGTTCATTTTAGTCAAGAGGTAGGAAAACAAACCCATAGGTTACTTTAATAACATATTTCATAGAGCCTACACTAGGTTGCAAGATCCTTAAGTTGTGAATGATGCATCTGGTATGGTAGTTTATTATGCATCCTTAGATATTATTACCTCATCCTTTGTAAAAAGAGTGAACCTTGCCTCGTGGGACTTAGTGGTTGCATATGTTGAGGTAGTTACTACAAGTGTTGATTTAGGACATAATATAATAGGTCCAATCCCTTCATTAGGAATAACAACAAATCCAAATCAAATAAAAGGATTGACCTCAGAACTAGCTAACCACACTCCAATGATGAATCGAGTTTCTCAAATGCCAATAGTACCACACCCTGGGCCTCCTTTGGATTAGATTCAACCAACTCTGAGAACATATCTATAGAACTCAGATCCACCTACTTATTTATAGAATTCCTTTGCATCTCCATATCTACAAAAATCTACTATGCACCAACCTATATACTTGCAAAATTTTGTTCCAACCCAAGCTCCAATTGACAAGGATGAGATTAAAGACTAATTGAGAAAGTAAAGAAGCTCTCTACAAAACTCACTTATCTTAGAAACCATAACAATCTGTAACTGAGGATTTCTTTTAGGTTTGATTAGGAGTGTTAGCAATAAATCAATAAAGACAATGAAATCCAAAGATCTATCGAGTACAAAGGAAATCAAACCTAAAAGAAATCCTCAGTTACATTGGTGAACCTGACATTCTATAGAAATATTTGTGTGTGTGTTTTTTTTTTCACTATTTTACAGGTTACAGCCAAAAATTATTACGAAATCCCATCACTTTCATTTGAGCACAGAAAAATGGGCGCATAAAATCGTTTAAAACATTTTCTGGGTTTTGTAGATCTCGGTCTCAGCTTTCCATAACTTTAAATGGTTTCAAATTTTGTTAAGATATGAGAAATTTATGGCTATTTTAGTGATCACTATTTTTTTAATTTCACTTTTAAAACCCGCATTTTGTTTTGCATATAACATTCTTTTGGTGCAGAATCTTAGAAAATAATTTATGAATTTTAAAGGTTTGATTCTTAGCTTTCCGAAACTTCAAACGATTTAAAATTTCATTAAGTTTTGAGAAAGTTATTGCTATTTTAATTTGCTGCTGTCATTAAATTTTTTATTTATTTTTGGTTACTAATCTTTATTGGCAACATTTGGCAGTCACTTTTCGTGGGTCAAAGGCAAAAATTTAAACTACTAATGTGTGGTCTTGTAGGTTCAATTATCAAAGGCCAAAAATCAAAACAATGTGCTTGCATTTTTAGTAGTGTAACACACATTTTATTTTGGTGCAATTAAAACGAACCTCTGTTTACTATGTCTGAGTGTGTTTGTAAAATGGTAGGTGAGTATGCTCTCACCTTGTGAAAATTCGATGATCAGAAAACCAGACCCATTTTTATCTGTTTTTACCCTTCACGATTTGGTATATCGGAGTATCCTCTCCCCTTGCACATTCGTGCGATCCTGGGTGTAAGAGAAATGGTTACTGACTCTAGAACTTGGGCTTGTTCTGGGGGGAAAAAGTACTCACCCTAGGATGACTCAGACCAGTAGCACCCTGACACCGAGGGACTTCCAGCCGGTATATAAAAGTGGGTTATTGGGGAAAGCCCAAGAATCACGAGTGTGGTTCTGACGAGATGGATCCGAAAGGGGACTCTTGTCGCATGGATCATGCCCCATGAACGGAATGCCCGAATTAAATACCCCTTATTTTAATGTCCAACTATTTTTTGGTCGTTGTTTGGTATAGTGTAGGGTACAGTATCATGCCCGAAGACACTCACTACTGATCCCTTTAAGTAGAGATAGCAGTTCTTGGGAAGTCACTACCCAAGAATTCAAATTTGGTGTGCTCGAATGACGTTAATGAGCCGTAGAGGGGAGCCAATGCCACCAAAATTCTAAGCTATCCACTCTCGAGAAGGAAAGGTGTTTATCACCAATCTGGGGTATATCGGTGGGCTATACCAAGTATACAAACGCTTGGCCTATTGGCCTTTTAGGATTGTACTTGTCTTATGTGTGCTTGCTTACACCCAAAACATTGTGCTTATCAAGTGCTTGTTGGATTACTCAAACATTATACACAACATTCACAAATCTAAACACAAACAATCAACCTTAGACAACTCATACTTTTCAACAAAACAAAACACCAAAAAATATTCTCAGTCCTCATTTTGAACTTAGACTTTGCATGGTCCATCATAGTCCTCATTTGGCATCTAGACTTGGCATAAGTCATTTTCCTTAGTCAACATCTTCATTGTCATCTTGGCATTTGGCATCCTTTCTTGACAATTTTATCACCTTGCATTTATAACATTAAGTCATTAGTCAAACATCATCATCTTAGTCCTCATATTGGCCTTGACGACCTTGTCATCTTACATTAATCATTTCCTTAGGAAAACATCATCATCATCTTGCATTGTCATCCTTTATTCCAAAAATACAAAAAAAATTAGTGACATAACTTGTCATCTTAGTCTTCATTGTCCTTTGGCATTAGTCATTTTCTTTTTACAACATTGTCATATTGCATCCCTTATTGTCAAAAATCCAAAAAACATAGTCTTGCATTGTCATCCTTTATCCAAAAAATCAGAAAAACATAGGCTAGTGTCATCCTTGCATTCACTTGTCATTCTCATCATCCTCATTTGAGCAAATCCCTTTTACAGTTGAGACTAGGCTTCAAAGACAACAACGACAAATGGCAAACTTTGGACAAGATTCTAATCCCAACATCAACAATAACACTTACGACACGAACAAACATTGGACCTTTTCTGACCCATTTCACAACATGAACATGCAATATTCCATGAACATGCCATCTTCATCACGAAACCCTTATGAACCATTCATACAAAGAGACCAAAATGGATGAGTATATGTAAAAGACTTAGAAGTTGCAGTGCAAAATCCTGATATAGTCTCCTTTGTAGAAAAATCAATCTTACGCGACCCTCAAAGGTATTTAGCCATGCTTTTGGACCAAGGGGCTAAGTTACCACGAGGCTTTGACATAAATACTTTGCCACCTCCATCCATCTACCCTCACTACCAAAAGTCACTTAACACCATCCATGACATTAGTCCACAACAAACATCCATTAATCAGCCTTATCCTAACTTTGACAAGGGAAGTCAATTGTCCACTAGTCCATTCCATGTCTCCACATCATATCCTAGTCCTTCACCTACTAATCATGTCCAAGTCTGCATCCCTTATCAACCATCTACCAACTCATGTCAAGTCCCCACATTATACCATACCGATCCGGTCCAAGTCTTTATGTCATATCCTTGTCATTCAATAATTAATCTAGTCCAAGACTCCATGTCCTATCCTTGTCCCTCACATGCTACTCCAGTCCAAGTCCCCATGTCTTATCCTAGTCCTTCATATACTAGTCTAGTTCAAGTTCCCATGTCCTATCCTAGTCCTTTGGTCATTAATCCTTTTCAAGTCACCCCCTCACAAGCCACATCTAGTCATGAAAATTCTATCATAGTCCAAAGTCAAATCCCATTTAATAAACTTGAGAATACATGTCAAAATGAAAGCCTAAAGCATGACATTATAACGTCACCCTCATGTCAAGAACAAGGTAGTCCATCCCATGAACCTATTTTTGACAACCCCATCTTTGACCAAGACCCTACCATTGACCAAGAAATCCAAATCCATGACAACCCCATCTTCGACCAAGACCCTACCATGGACAAAGAAATCCAAAATGATCCACTCCTTGACCTTTATGCCATTCATGATCAAACACTTGCTGACCCTATAAAGGCATTGACTATTGACACTTCCCAAGATGAGACACTTGCCTCCATGGGACACATAGACAATATTCCTCCAGAACAAGAATCTTCCACTAGGGACATGCTTGCATATGATCAAGTTATAGCTAAAACCATTGGGCTCTATGACACTAAAAATAATGATGGCTTTGACATTTCCTTGGAATCACCAACAGAATTATTTGAACTTGACATGTCACACGATCAGACCAAAGATATCAGTCAGGAATATGTCCAGCATGACAATGAAGCTAAGACACTTTATCAACTAGGGTCATCTATTTTTGTCAGAGCAGGCTTTCTTGTAGACGAAAATATTACAAGTGACAGTGTCCATAGACATCATGATGGGTTAGCATCTTGCTTTCAAAATAATAAATACCCCATCGCAAACAGAATCTTTCAAAGCATGCAATATCAAGGCAAAGGACTAGGCATACACGAGCAAGGCATCTAGAACCAATACAGCTTCAGGCAAATTACAGACATCAAGGTCTTGGTTATTCCTCAGACAACAAATCAAATGATGTTAGTGGTACCTCCTCGATACTGGGGGCAACCTTGTCAGATACAAACATCGAAATGGAATCCATGAGAAATCCTTGTCATAAGATTGTTGCCAACACCCCGTCCATCCACACCATAAACCGTCATTCTATCATGAATCAACCTTCCCTTTGGAACCAACAAAAACAAAAGTCTTACAAAGTCAAAAATCAAATGTCAAAGGCCATTGAATCAAACAAAAGGACAAGTGGACAAATGAATTAAAATGGATCCCAAAGAAAGATGGATCAAACAAAGACACCAAGTCAAATACTAAAGTCAATCACAATGTGGAGCCACAAGACAAGAGGACTCCCACATACAACAAATGTCCACCTCATTCAAAATGGTCATCAATCAAGGCATATAAAACTGTTGGTTCCAAACACCACCCCTCCAAAATCCGTCATCCACCATCCCAAGTTTGGAAAATAAAATTTCATTCATACAAATGTCCAAACAATCTTTCCACGTCTACCATCATTCGTCATAACCCTACATCTCGTCTAAAGTCTAATGATCCCATGTCACAAATCCATCACACCTTGGCAGCAACTCTTTACCACAAGGACTCTCATGGCACTCTATCACGATGTGCGTATTCTAATAAGGCCAACTCTAGTATCAGAAAGGATCACAATGACATCGATTAGTTGTATACAAGTGCTACGATCCTAACAAGACAACTCCTCCAACAAGGTCATTATTGGCATATCATGGCACCAGTCTCTACATCGGCACCGTCAGTGGATTCAGAACAACCAGTGGTAATCTAAAGCATCCAAGCTATCCACAATATCAAAAACACAAAAAAATAAATTAAAAAACTAAAAAATCGTCACCCTAATGAAAACCTGGCAAACAGGTGTCTTGGTGACACCAAAAAAAATCAAAAAGTCAAGAAAATAGTAAAGATAAAAATTTTGTCCTATGGTGAAAACCTAGCAAACAGGCGCCATGGATAAGTACCATGATGAAAACCTAGCAAACAGGTGTCATGTGTAAAATAAATCGTCTATGTGGACTCTTACACTTGGGGGCAAGTCGTCTCATTTTCCTATGCCTTCCTAATGACATTGATGTCCATCTAAACCCTATCATTTCCACACATTTTTCCCACTTACTTCAGCCTTGACATAAAACTGGCACACATAAATCATGCTTTGGGAAAACTCTTGACATGTCTATCCTTCGGTCATACACGGTTCATGAAACATCATGTCATTGACCGTCAGAGTCTTATTGCCCTTGTGCGACGTAGTCCTTGAAGTTCATATGACAATTCCCTTAGTCTCATGTCTCCCATCTTTTACTAAGGCCACCCCCTATCCTTTCATGCCTGTCACCTATCTTGGCTTTCCCTTGTCAAATGGTCTAAGGATAATCATCATCCCATCTAGTCCTAACCAAGTCATTCCAAATGCAATGAGTCTAATTCATACAAGCACATTATCCAAAATTTTACTTGACTGTGTTCATGGCCCGGCTGTAGACCTCGATACTTTCGTCACATTATCGTCGTTGTCTTCACGTTGTTTCGAGATGTGTCCTTCCCACGTCAAACAACATTGTCATCACCTATCAATTGGTATTTAGCTTGACTAGGGGCATGATCATGTTTTTCCATGGATTCTCATGTGCAGGAATCAATCATATGCATTTGTCATGATCCTCTTAAACATCAAAATCCAAAAAAAAATGACAAAAGACAAAAACATCATAAAATGTTTAGAAAAAAGACTAAAAACATCATAAAATGTCCTTAAAAAAAAGACAAAAACATCATAAAATGTCCTGAAGAAAGACCTAAAAATCATAAAATGTCCTAAAGAAAAACACAAAAACATCCAAATCAATGTCAAAATCCTAAACATGGAGTCAAAGTCAATCATGTCAGTCAGTCCATGTCATTGTCGAACTGCGTTGTCTCTGCGCATTTGCTACGTATGCAAGGCCATCAGTCGATGAGTCCCCGAGACATTAGGTCAGTCCTTTTAGGTTGGTCCAAATAAAATCATGGCATTTGTCACAATTGTCACATCGATCAAATAAGTCAGACATAGTCAAACTCAAACACAAGACAGTCATTCAAAATGTCAATGTCAAAATTTGTCAAAATTAGACAGCACAGTCCAATAAATCATACAGTCAACATCAGTCAACTTGCCAAAACATATTACTCAAAAAAATGTCAGTCTTGTCACTCTTTGATCCTCTTCAAAATGTGTCCTTCTTGGAGTTGGACCTCGTCAAAATATCCTTTTCCTTTTTCAGGATGTGTCCTTCCTGACAATAGGCTCCGTCAAACTGTCAACACCGTCAAATTGGCAAAACTCTTAAACTGTCAAAACTGTCAAACTGACAAGAATTCAATCTTTGGCAAACAAACATTGGCAAAAAAAATTAAATGGTTGTTAATCTTTCTAGTCTACCTTGTCTTATCTTTTGACTATCTTGGCTATTTTGTCTTATCTTTTTACTGCCTTTTCTTTGTGGTCATGTTACTAGCTACCTCGAGGATGTCCCATGAAGGATTTAGAGGTGCGATGACGTATCCTGGCCTATTTTATTTTCTTTGATTGATGTCTATGGATTGTCTCGACAAAAAGACTGGGGCAACTTCGCTCTTAGTATGAGTTAAGACATTCCTTGTCTGTGACTGTCTGTTTTTCAAGTGGATGACCTTGCACACCTTGGTCTACGTCATATCATGGTGTTTGTTGTCCATTTGTGTCATTTTTACTGCCCAATGATGATTAAGAGCAATAAATATTAGTCCTATGGAAATGTTTTGAAGGATTTGGTCTAGGAACTAACATGCATCTTCTTTAGTCTTTTCATCTTCTCTCACCCATCTCATATAGGCATTGCATCCATATCATCATCCATATCTTTTGCATTAAAATTTCTTTGTCTCTTCATATTCTAGTCTTCTCATTAATTTCGAGAGCACACCCATGTTCTTGGAACCTATCTGTCCTCTCGAGGGGGCATACCGTAACCCTCCTCGTCATTCTTCCTCATCTTATTTTGCACTAGGGCATATTTTTGACTTATTTTCTTTGTCACAATGCGACATGCTACATTATGACAAAGAGGGGCAAAATGTAGACACCTAAAAATGACCTAGGCTTGCAAGCTTCATTTTTACCACTTTCGTCCTAGCATAATTAATACATTTAATTATGTCCTTGGTCCATATTTGACTATTAATTAAATAATTTATAATTGTTTAATTAATTCATGTCTTTGTATTCTTCATGATTATTAAATAAATAAATTTTATGTATTTACTAAATATGTTATTAATTGTCTAAGTCTTCCCTTAATTAAATAAATTTCTTAATTTATTTAATTACATATATATTTCTTCTTGATTATTAAATAAATAAGTTTTATTTATTTATTTAATATGTCACTAACGTCATAATTAAATGAATTGATTAATTTATTTAATTAATTAATCTTATTTGCTAAATTAAAATTATCTTTAATTATTTTAATTGTCAAAAATATTCCTCTCATTTTAAATAAATGAAATTATTTAAAATGTCATCACTTTCTTCTAATCAGTCCATTTTGGTAAATAATCTGAAAAAGATTATTTATTGTCTCACAAAATCATTATTTTGAATTAATTTAATTCAAAATGGTAACTAATCTTCCAAAAATCAAGTAATCGAGCAAATTCTTGATTTTCCAAATCTGATCTTCATTCCAACTCTTATCTCCTTGATTTTTTGAATCTCACAAATCAGGCAGTCTTTATCTTCTTGATTTTTGAAAATCCTTATTTTCTAATTAATTTATCTCATTTATTCTCCACCGTCGATCCGATTATCTGAGATATTATCTTGACCATTCAATTAATGAATTTTCCCTAACCCTAATTAGGGATTCTCAGATTTAATCTGGACCTCTCATTCTAGGTCTCTCTTAGAAGTCAATCTCACCCGTCCATTTAAAATGACATTTTCTATAAAATGTCATTTTCCTCACTTTTTGATTACACACATACACAAGTAGACATATTATAGGCGCATTGCATATTTACTCATTGGCGTTCTTAGGCTTTCCATAACATTGATTAGTTTTTATTTGATCAAATAGTAGTATGTTTAGACATTGTCAATCATGGTCATAGGCATTTAGACATTGCATAAATCCTTCAAAACTTGGTGTAGGACTTAGACATTTGCAGATTGCTCGCACAATGAATCTGAGGGCAAAGCATCATCTAGCAAGTAAGAAGGTACTATGGAGGTAATCATGGAAGTTTTGAGAAACAGGTATAATTGTTTTATTATTTAAATTCCTTTGTACTCGATAGGTCTTTGGGTTTTTGTCTTTTATACTGATTTGATTGATCTAATCTAACCTTAAAAGTAATTCTTAGTTACATTGGTGAACCCGACATTCTATAGAAATATTTGTGTGTTTTACTTTTTTGTTTTCACTGTTTTACAGGTTACAGCCAAAAATTATTACGAAATCCCGTCACTTTCATTTGAGCATAGAAAAATGGGCACATAAAATCATTTAAAATGTTTTCTAGGTTTTGTAGAACTCGGTCTCAGCTTTCCAGAACTTTAAATGGTTTCAAATTTTGTTAAGATATGAAAAAGTTATGGCTATTTTAGTGATCACTATTTTTTTAATTTCGCTTTTAAAACCCACGTTTTGTTTTGCATATAACATTTTTTTTGTGCAGAATCTTAGAAAATAATTTCTGAGTTTTAAAGGTTTGATTGTAAATGTAACTAAGGATTTCTTTTTTGTAACTGTAGATTTTTTTGAAAAATTTCCAATCCAACTACCATAGAGATTAAGGTCAAAGTTATGTACATAATCAAAATAATGAGTGTAGGAATAACTAGAACATTCCAAGATAGAATAAGACTTGGAATACTCAGTCTAATAATGGTGGAATTCCCTCTATTAGATCCAACTAGTACCTTTGAAAATCCAACTGGAGGATTTTACCTAGTTGAATCAATAATGTCCACTTGGTGTAAATTACACAACAAGAACCAACATTCAAAACTAAATTATTGAATTTCTAGATTGTTGCAAGCATATTCCAACTAGAGGTGTAGAACATGGAAGGTGTAGGAAATTCATCTTCTTCTAGATGTAATATAGTCCCTTCTAATTCTTATGATTTAGTTTTAGTGGTGAATCATGCTCCCTTTCCTAATGTAGAATACAATGAGCCAGAAGCTAAAGATTATTTAGTGTAGCCTACCAAATTAGATGTAGTTCTTAACAAGGAACTCCTCACTTAGTTATTTGACCCCAACTCTAATCAAGTGAAAGAGGATGATATTCATATGTTGAATCAAAGGAGAAATCATTACAAAATATAAAAGCTAGAGGTCCATTCACTACATCGTATTCCTCCAAATAGTTTGGGAATTCATCTTGATCCTCATGCGAGGAAGAATCCTATGCCACCTGCAGCCCCTACACAATATTTCATCAAGGGAACTAGCAACAAGACAAAATCCAATCAGATTAGACAATACGTAGGTAAGGAATTGAAGAAGATGAAGGTATCTCTTAGTTTTTTTATTTTTTAACAGTAATTGAAATTAGAAATGCTTTCCTTAGTTCAATAATAGAACTAACCCAACCTAAAGCCTCATTAGTTCTCCTGCTACTGCTACAAAAAATTAAAAGGTTTCACCAAACATGCCTGAAAATAAACCAGTAATCTAATAGATCATGGATAAAGGTAAGGAGAGATAAAATGCACAAGTTTCTCAGGTTGAAACTCCTATCACCCTCTTCAATGATAAATGAGAAATTCCTCCATTGTTACTGATGCTATGCATCTTTGGGAAAAATTTGCATAACTATTTGTTAGATTGTGGTGTTTCCACAAACGTGATGCCTCTTGCTATATACAAGGAGTTTGGACTTACTCTGGAACTCCTTCAAAAAGGAAAGTGGCATGATTATAAAATAAGGAAGTAAAAATTGTAGGGGAATTTAATAGGATTCCTATGCAAGTAGCATCTGATCTACAATTCCAATAGTTGGTAGATATATGAGTGATGGACATACCTGATGTATATGGCATGTTGTTGAGCCAAGATCAGGCCAAGAATTTGAATGGTTACATAGCCACTAATCTTCCACATATGTATCCCTTGGAAAGGATTTACAAACTAGATATGTATAGAGTAAGAGCCACAAATGAAGCATATGATCATGAAATACAAAATAACAAATGAGGTGTTATTTTCTGAAGTAGATCTTGGAATATATATTCCCATGGCATCAAAAGTTGAGGAAGTAATTATGTTTCATGCCACATCTAAAACCACAAAGGACTTAATTTAGATTCCTATCAACATGGAATCATATGTTGAAATAGATGATGATTCTCAAGCCAACGATGATATTGGGTTGTTTGAAGGATTTTAGGAGTTCTTAGATAGGTGCATCCATGATCAAATTATCCTTGGGAACAAGGTGCACTTCAAGGATATTTTTCTACCCTACTAGTACAAAATTCATGATGGGTCTCATTCTTAGTTCGAGTGTTTCCTATGCTAGACTGTCATAGAGGAAATTATAAAGCATATCGATCACTATGACCTTGCTACAAAAAATCAAAAAATATAGGAGAAGCAACCAACTATATATCAAAGTCAACTTGAGAAATTCTCCCAAAAAATAATCAAACACCCTCGAGAAATAAGGGGAAAACAAATTAGACCAAGTTCTGGAATTTAAGATTTGATAGGTCCAAATCCAAGCAAGGTGTTGGAGCGAGATTCAAATTGATTAGCCCTATTGCTAATACATTTTTTGCAGCTCATAGATTAAAATTTCATTGGACTAATAATTTTGTAGCATACGAAGCCTTGGTACATGGTCTTTTGTTGGAACTACATAAGAAGGCCAAAGTACTTCAAGTGTTTGGAGGTTTTGAATTATTAGTAAAGTAGGTTAGAAAACAATACTATTGTCATGATAGGAGGGTGAAAAATTATCGACATCACATTTGGGACCTAATAGAATGCTTTGATTCCTTCAATATCCATCTAATCCCTCATAGAAAGAATCAAACTACTGATGCACTAGCCCAAGAAAAAGTAAATTGAAACCACTAGCATTATTAGGAATGAATAAGTTCACTACTGGATCGACTCCTACACCATCTGTACTATATAATGTTACCAATTTCCATGCCTTCAAAGATGACAAGCACATACTTGATTTCATCACTAGCTCTAATGTATTTAATGCACAAACCATTGATGAAGTTGAACCTGAGGAAGTGGAGTTGGATTTAGGAGTGATAAACTTTAAAAAAATAACATTCCAAGGGGTATGGTGTAGTTGGAGACTATATTTTATTTTGATCAGTTAAGAGAATAAGGTCAACAAGTGAAAAAGGAGTTTGTGGAAAGTCAATGTGATACCTATAACATGGGCACTCTAGAGAATGTCAAGAATGTATTTATTGGTAAGGTGTGTACTCCTACTAAAAAGGAGGAGATAATCAAAGCATTGCATATATATTAGGATGTAACCACGTGGAGTTATGAAGACTTGAAGACATACGATACCTCCATCATCACACATATGATACCACTTAAGGCTGATGTAAAGCCATTTAGGTAGAGGAAGAGATCAATTAACACCTTATTGGAGCCTATTATTGACAAAGAAGTGCAAAAGCTACTCTTAGATCAAATATTTTTCTCGTGAGGCACTTAACATGGGTCACCAATTTGGTACCAGTCAGAAAAAAGAATGGTGAGATTCGCTTGTGCATGGACTTTCATAATCTCAGTCAGGCATCAAAAAATGACAACTACCTTGTGGCCTATTTGGATGAAGGTATTTAAGTAGTGAATGGCTCTTGGATGATTTCCTTCTCAGATGGATATTCTAGATACAACCAAGTAATGGTTCAACAAGAAGATAGGATGAAAACAACATTCACCACTAAGTGAGGAACTTTTTCTTATAGATGCATGCCATTTATATTTATCAATGTTGGAGCCACATTTTAGTATGCAATGGATATAGCCTTCAGGGAACTGATTGGAAAGTGCATCATAATATATATGGATGTTCTAATAAATTTTTCCAAGAATAGAGAAGATAATGCAAGATATTCCAAAGATGTCAGGATTTGGGTATCTCACTTAATCCAAAGAAGTGCATCTTTGGTGTAAAAGAAGGAAAGTTATTGGGCCACATGATTTCATAAAAGGGTAATATCAATTTATCCATATCAGAATCAAGAAATATTGAAAATCTAGCCACCTACAAGAAAGAAAGAGCCAAATGCTTTATTTGGAAAGATCAACTTTGTAAGAAAATCCATCATGGCCTTTGTCGAGATTGTGAAACCTCTCAACGTCATGTTGAAACAAGATGTTAATATTGATTGGACACCAAAAGTGAAGTGTGCATTTTGAGGAGATAAAATGGGAAATTTTTGATGCTCCTATTTTGGTGAGCCCTGATTACACACAACTCTTCTAAATTTACTCCACTTCAAATCACTCTTTTGTTGGTATGCTGATGCAAAAGAAGGAGCAAGGTGATGAATTCCCTATCTCCTTCATGAGTACTCCACTCAAATACACTCAAATATGTTATTCAAGTGTGGAGAAACATGCCTATGCACTGGTACATGTAGTCAAGGAATTTAGACACTATATTATAATAAGTAAGGTGTTTTCTATTGTACCAAATTAGTGGTAAAGATCCTTATGATGTAAAATGAGTTGGGTGAATGCAGAGCCAAGTGGGTGACCATTCTTTAGGAATTTGATATGGAGATACATCCCATGAATTTGGTTAGCACACAAGCATTGACACATACAATGGCTGAGATTGATCTAGATTTAATAGCATATCAATAGAACCTTGAAGATGTGTCCCTAGATGAATGGTATGATGAGATTATTTACTGCCTTCTCACTAGAGCTGCTTGCCCCATTTGAATGTTGTCCAAAGGAATGCTTTACAATTGAAGAGTGGTGGTTATATGATGAAAGGAGAAATATTGTACAAGAAGAATCATGAGGGAATCTACCTTGGATGTCTAGGGAAGGAAGAAGTAGTCATAGTGTTGAAATAATTTCATGACAAATTCAGGATTGGTCATGATTCCAGGCCTTCAATTGCTAATCAGATCTTGAGGACTAGTGTGATACCCCTCATGTTGTTGTTACTCTTATGGACAGATATTGTACTTGGTTGTGTGGGTGATCAGTTCACCATTTTGGTTGTGCATGGATTTATGGCTTGGTTGTTTGGTTGCATTAGATTTTACATATGATGTTAGATGATACTTGTTATGGTGATTATGTTATAAGACTTTTTGTGGTGTTCTTTAATCATATACATGATGATGTGCGAGTTTTATGCTGTTATATTGTTTGGTGTGTTTATTTGTGAGTCTTGGTGAAAGGACAGAGTGGCATCACTTGCTTGCAAGTGCCCTGTCATCCTGCGATTTCCTTTCACGGTGTGTTTTCTATGGAGATTTATATGCTTCACGATAATTTGTTTCTATGCAGGATGCAGGTACTAAGTCTCGATTCCACCTGCTTCGGCAGGACAGGGCGAGCATCAAAATAAACCCAATGGGATTGATGTTGGAAAAAGGAGTGGTTAGGAAAGAATTCCCGTTCCAAGTTCGTCTTTTGTGAGTCCTTTGTTGTCTTTGTTTTTATTTGTCCTTGTTTGTAAATGTGTTCGTGTTGGTTAACAGTTTAGTTTGGGATTTAATAAATTTTTTATCAATTTTTAATTAAGTGTAATTTAATTAATGTTGGGTATGTGTGATCAATTATTTATTTAATTGATGGAGTTTTAAGTTAATTGTAGTTTAGTTAATTGAGTTATATTCTTTATTAAGGCAATAGTTTAAATAAAATAAATTGTACTGTGTTGATATTTTAAAAGTCTTATTGCTTTTGTATTTTTGGAGTTAATTAAATAGTTTATTAAGTTACAATGTTAATAAAATAAAATATAAATAAATAAAATAAAATATAAAAATAAAATAAAAATGAATAAAATTGATTTTAAAATAAAATTATTAAATTTTCTTTTATGGGGAGTTGTATGGGAAGTAGTGGAAAAATTAATGAGTTTGGTTGAGGAAATGATTCCCGGAAGAAAAAAAGGCATGGGTAACAAAAGTTCTTCACGGGAAAGATTTGGCTGAGAAGAGTGGGGAAAGCTTTGTGTGTGAAATTTATTTTGGTTTTCTGTTGTATACTGGTGGGTGGATTTGGAATAAGCTGCAAGGATTCAGAAGATTTCTTGTTGGCTGGAGGTAGAGCTTCTGGGAGGAGTTTTAAAGCTGCAGGGTTCTGAGGCAAAATTTGGTACAACTCTTACTTCTACAGCCTATAGGAAACAGGTATTTTATTGTTTTAATTTGTTTCTTTGTAATATGCTTTCTTCTGGAAATTAGCACTTTATTGTTGAAAACTTGTTTCTGGTTGTTGCCGTTAAAGTTTGTGTTGCCTCTGTAAATTTTAATTTTTTTTTTTTTAAAAAAAAAACATAGTTGAACAGAGGAAACTTAAAGTATATTTGTGCAAGGAAAAATAGGAATAAACACAGGAAAATTAGCAAAATTACTGTACAACTTTTTATTGCCTGTGGTTGTTCTGGTGTTTTTTTTTAATTTCTCTGTAGTTTATCACTGGAAAATAAAATTAAAGATTTCTTTTGTTTCTTTTTGTTTTTGGTGGAATTGTTAAGTCTCTGTATTTTTCTGGCTGTGAATATAAATTGTAATCTTGCAATTCCTCTGTAAAATAGATTATATTTCCCCAATACAGATAAATTAAATTCCTTTATTTAAAAATAAAATAAAATTTATATATATTTAAATTCTGACGAAACTCCATACTCAGAATTTCGTCAGAAATTCATACCTACATATTTATATATAGTGATGCTTATATTTTTTATTTATACCGAAATTTCGTTTTAAAAGAAAAAAAAAAATTGAAATAAAATGCATGTGGGAGGGGACGGCTATAGCCGTACCCCATCCCTGCGCAGCCCATAGAGGGCCGCGCACAGCAGTCAAAGGACTGTTGTACAACAGTCCTTGGACTGCTATAAGCAGCCCTTTGGGGGTTGCGTCCTCCCCTATGGGGAGGTACGCAGCGCTCATGTGGGCTGCTGTCCTCCATTGACTTTTATTTATTAAATATTTGTTTTATTTTATGACATATGAATATTTAATAATTATGCTATTTTAATTGTTAATTCAAAAATTTAGAGTATTTAAATTAAAGTAAATTAATATATATGTAATTATAAAGTGATATATATATATATATACACAAATACATATAAGATATAATTAAGGAGTATTAAATTTTAATGACTATGTTATATGAATACATATTTTCTTTTGGTGATGTTGTAAAGAAATAAATATTAAATTATTCAATTTAATTGTCTTTCTTTAGTGGAGCTATTTGAAGAAAATTTATGATCTGATTTTGTAAAATAAATTCTTCTGTGCAGTGACGATAGTTTGATTTATGAATATATGCTGTTAATCAATTCATTGATTTTAGTAAACAGTTGGTTTAATTTTTTATGGATCTCGTTATCGAGTTCGTTAATTGGTTAAATTTACTATAGGAGATAGGGTTGTCGATGTATTTCCAGAGGTTAGAGAATTTGGTATGTTTATTTTGGGTATTTTATTCCATTTTCGTGGTGAGTATAATTGTATGTTATATTGATTTGCGTCAATTCGTTGAATCATTGAGTCATTAGATTATTGCGAGATGGTTTTGCCTCGCAGATTTTTATCCTGTGTTTGGTGTACTTGAGAGTTCAAGCCCTCATGTTTTTTGTATGCTAGGAAATTCTAGGGAGAGTGGCTCTATGTGGGCGCCGGCGCACAAAGGGGCTATCAGGATAACCCACAGTAGAGTTAGTGTAAAAAGTGAAAACCTAACTAGATAAATAGGGGATGGGTAGTTAAGCACTAAAAGAAAATAACAGATACCTCGCTCACCTGTTAGGGCTATCATAGACTAAAGGTGTTTGAGAAGGCCGTGGTTGGAAAAATCGTGATCTCGCTTCCACGAGTAATGCACGATTCCGCATGAGTCACCCTATGGGGCGGCGCCTTGAAATAGGTAGTCAGGATAACCATAGATGGAGGCGGCACCTTGTGTTAGGATGTCAGGATAATCCATGAAGGCCATGCGATGACACTCTCCTCTAGCTTTTCCCCTAGTTGTTTTATTTGTAAACCTCTGGAAGTAATTTATTGTTTTGATTTAGAGTCATTTATTGTCGTGTTTTGTAGTAGAATTTTGTTGTCACATTTCCTTTGTGTATTAATCCTTTTCCATGTTTGGTGTTGAGTCATGTGTGTAACTTTTGACGTCTTGGTTGGGAATCCTTTCTTAACTACTCCTAGCATGGGGGTGGTCGGGTGGAACGTGCTTCGCACCCCGTTGGGTTTCCCATGCTACAGTCATACCTTTAGTGCAGATATTGTGGTGGCAGTTTGTACCAGATATATGTACTATCTTATGTATCCATTTATACTTTATTCATATCATGTAAATTGTATTGTAACTCGCCCATGTGTTGGGATAATGTAATTTGTAACTTGTATAATTGGTTATTGGTATTTAGCTTGTATCATGATGTATTGTTATAACTCATTTTGTAAATCCAAAACATTATTCATTGATGCACATATATATATATATATATATATATATATATATATATATATATATATATATATATATATATATATATATATATATATATTTGATGTTGATTTGATGAGTAATTAGTTCCTCTCTGTTTCCATGTTTTATTGGTTATGTAACCTTGTATAGCGTATGTGGTTCATCCTTATTTTGATGCTTTGTGTTTATCACTTTTATATGAGATCACATATCCTTGGAATGAATGTTGGTTATTAGTTAAGTTTGTTAAAGAGTAGATAACGTAATGTCTTTACGTGTACCCCAAAGGACTTAGGAGTTTAATATGTATTATGTATTTGTAATTATGTTAGTTGCAATTGATAACATAGTTCTTTTACCTTATGTTTAAAAAAAAAATTGTTGTGTAGATAGATGTCCTTTGGGGTTTGCGCGTCGGGGTGTTACAACTTGGTATCAGAGCCAGGTTTGCAAACACTGGGTACTTTAGGTAGTTGAGTCCATTAGGCAACCTGGCGTAACTCTTGATCTGACATAACTCAATTGTTGTGTAGGATCATGCCTAGGGGTAGAGGACGTGGCCGAAGAGGAGGCCGAGGTGGTGGCTGTGGGGCCAATCGCCATAGTCCATCACTTCCGATCTCACATGGGTCAGAGCGTGAGGAACTTCAGAGTTCCCAAAGCAATCCGATAGGAGGTGGTGGTCAGAATCTAGAGCAACCTAGTATAGGTGGTCAGTTGCAGCATTTGTTAGAGGAATTATTGGGTCATCTTGGCCCTAGGCAGGATGAGGAACAGAGATTGGATAGGGAAAGGGAGAGATCTCCTAGACGTGGGGAAAACACAGCTGAGCAGGAGGCAGTAGTGGCAGGTCATATGAGGGATCTATTGAGGGCACGACCCCCTACTTTTGATGGAGCTGGTGGTGGTCTTGAGGCAGAGACTTGGTTGATCGATTTGGATAGATGCTTTGCAATGCATCCCTACGGCAGTAACACTAGGGCTAGGTGCGCTATCATGCACCTCAGAGGGTTTGCTTCCACTTGGTGGAGGCTAGAGGAGCAGAAATTGCACATTGACATCAGTATGGTTACTTGGGAGTTGTTTTTGGAGAGGTTCAGGGCTCGATTTCTATCCGATCACTGGAGGCAGCGTAGAGCTGACGAGTTTCATGAATTGAGACAGATGACTTTGACCGTGGAACAATATGAGCGTCGTTTCTATGAGCTCAAGCAGTATGCGGGTATTGGAGATGATGAGGCCATGCTAGTGCAACATTTTGTCAGGGGCTTAAATGCCCGTATCAGCGGTGGTGTTCGCGTCTTCGAGCCGAAGACGATGGAGGTGGCAGTTGAGAAAGCCCGCCTTGTGGAAGAAAATTTATCTATGGCTTTAGGAGGGCACACGGGAGTACAGATAGGTAGTGCTCCAATTACAGGTGTTGGTTCTCAAGGTGGGCAACCTCAAACATCAGGGACTTCTAGAAATTTTTGGGCACCTTCTAAGGGAGGTCCACAGTAGCAACAACAGTCTCAATCTAGGCAGTTCAAACCCCAGTCACAGCAGAGTGATAGATCTCAGAGCAGAAGGAACCGTAGTTGGCAACGAGTTAGACAGGATCGCTTTAAGCAACCCACTCAGAGTACACAGACAACACCATCTCGAGGTACTATCCAGCAGTCGAGTGCACCATCAGGTGCTAGAGGGTATGGACGTGGTACAGGTTGCTTCTCCTGTGGGAAACAGGGGCATATAGCGAGACAGTGTCCACAGAGGAGTACTACAGGATATAGTCAGAGACCAGCTGCTTCTGAGCCAACAGTGGGAGATGCAGGGAGAGCTCATCGGGTATTTGCAGTGGTAGAGAATCGTCAAGCTGAACATCAAGGCACTGTAGTTGAAACTTTAGGTGTGTTGAATGGTACTGGTATATCTATTCTCTTTGATTCAGGCGCATCAGATTCTTTCATTTCTCCTTTAGTGGTGGAACGTTGTGGACTGGTGGCAGCTAGGCAAGGCATTAAATGGCAGGTCGAATTGGCCTCCGAGGCAAAGGTTGCAGTTGAGTCATTAGTTCAGGGTTGCAAATTGCAAATAGGGGCACTCACAACTATGGTGGATCTTTGAATCCTACCCCTTGGCTCATATGATGTGGTTTTGGGTATGGATTGGTTGTACGCTCACCGTGCTATGATTGATTGTCGGCATAAGGTAGTGCGTTGTGTAGATGATGTGGGTAGTGAGGTGGAGATCATTGGCATTCAGAGACCTATCTCCTTACGCTTAATCTCAGCTATGCAATTAAAAAGGTGTTTTAGACAGGGTTGTCAGTTATTTGCTGTGTCAATTAATGATTTGGACTCCGATGAGAGTCAAGGGATTTCATTGGATGATTACCCCCTTCTTAAGGAATATTCTGATGTCTTTCCTAGTGAAATTCCTAGGATGCCACCTAAGCATGACATCGACTTTAGAATCGATCTTGTTCCTGGAGCTGAGCCTATTTCTAGGGCTCCCTATCGTATGACAACACAGGAATTGCAGGAGCTTAAATTGCAGTTGGAGGAGCTATTAGAGAAAGGGTTCATCCGTCCTAGTGTTTCCCCTTGGGGAGCACTAGTTATATTTGTGAAAAAGAAGGACGGTTTGCTTCGATTGTGTATTGATTATAGGAAACTTAACAAGGTGACAATCAAGAATCGTTATCCCTTGCCGAGAATTGATGACTTATTTGATCAAATAAAAGGAGCTCAAGTCTTCTCAAAAATTGATCTTAAGTTTGGCTATCATCAGTTGCGAATAGCCGAAGCTGATATTCATAAAACAACATTCTGTACTCGCTATGGGCATTATGAATTTACGGTTATGCCATTCGGGTTAACTAATGCACCATCAGTGTTTATGAGCCTGATGAATGGAGTTTTTCTTACCTACTTGGATAGGTTCGTACTTGTGTTCCTTGATGATATTCTAGTGTACTCAAAATCTATGGAGGAGCATGAGGTACATCTTAGGCAGGTATTACAATGCTTGAGGGACAATCAGCTGTTTGCTAATTTGGCTAAGTGTGATTTTTACAAAACTGAGGTGAAATACTTGGGGCATGTCATCTCAGGTGCAGGTATTGCAGTGGATCCTTCAAAGATCCAAGCCATAGTGGATTGGCCAGCACCCAAGAATGTTCCAGAGATTCGCAGTTTTATGGGGTTAGCAGGCTATTATCGGCGGTTTGTACAGGGTTTTTCTAGGATTGCATATCCTATTACTTCTCTTCAGAGGAAAGGGAAGAAGTTCATTTGGTCCGAACAGTGTCAGACAGCATTTGAAACCCTTAAGGACAAATTGACTAGTGCGCCAATATTGGCGGTTCCTGATCCTACTAAGGATTTTGTGGTGTGCACAGATGCTTCTTTGGAGGGTTTGGGATCCGTCTTGATGCAAGAGGGACGTGTAATTGCATATGAGTCCCGTAAGCTCAAGGACCATGAGCTTAATTACCCAACTCATGACTTGGAATTAGCCGCAGTGGTTCATGCTCTTGTGAGATGGAGACACTTCTTGTTGGGTCATAGGTTCGAGCTTCATAGTGACCATCGCAGTTTGCAATATATTTTTACCCAGCCAAACCTGAATGCTAGGCAGAGAAGATGGATGGAATTCCTTTGCGAATATGACTTTGAGGTCAAATATGTTCAAGGCAAGGAAAATGTAGTTGCAGATGCTTTGAGTCGGCGGAGACATGAGATTTCTGCAGTGGCTCTTGAGGTAGATTTGAGGAGTCAAGTCCTCATTGCACTTCCATCTGATAGTTGGTATCAGGAAGTGAAGTCAGAAATTGAGTCTGGTAGAGCTCTAGAAGGAAAGTTTGTAGGGTACTCACTTGAGTCTGATGGTCTTCTAAGGTATATGGGTCGCATTTACGTGCCTTCTGTTGAGGGTCTTCGGACTCTAATTATGACTGAGGCACATCGAGCTCCCTATTCTGCTCATCCGGGAGTTAAGAAAATGTATGCAGATCTTCGGGCATTATACTTTTGGGCTGGCATGAAGAGGGATATTGCTGATTTGGTAGCTAGATGTTTGGAGTGTCAGAGGGTCAAAGCAGAGCATCAGCATCCTGCAGGTCTATTACAGCCTCATCTCATTCCAGAATGGAAGTGGGACATAATTTTCATTGACTTTATTGTGGGATTGCCTATGACTGCTCGATGTCATGATGCTATCATGGTCACTGTTGACAGATTGACCAAGGTGGCTCATTTTTCCCCAGTCCATTCATCTTATACAGCTTCATCAGTTGCTAGAATCTTCATGGAAGATATTGTCTGCTTGCATGGTATTCCACAGAGAATCATATCCGATAGAGATCCAGTGTTCACATCTACATTGTGGACATCATTGCAGCGTGCCTTAGGAACACAGCTAAACTTCAGTTATGCCTATCATCCTGAGACAGATGGATAGACAGAGAGAGTTAATCAGGTTCTTGAGGACATGCTTCGTATGTATGTGATGGATCAGCAGTCACGTTGGGAGGAGTATTTGCATCTTGTGGAATTTGCCTACAACAATGGATTTCATAGCTCTATTGGTATGGATCCCTTCCAAGCACTATATGGTTGTCCTTGTAGGACCCCATTGAGTTGGGACCGTCTTGAGGATAGAGTTCTCCTTGGTCCTGAAATGCTTCAGGACATGGAATAGCAGGTAGTACGCATCAGAGAGCATCTTGTGGCAGCTCAAGACAGACAGAAGAAATATGCAGATGCACATAGAGTTGACCGCTAGTTCTCTGTTGGTGATCGTGTCTTTTTGAGAGTGTGACCGCAGAAGAGCCCAATCCGTTATGGAAAGGGTTCCAAGCTCGCACCTCGTTTTGTAGGTCCATTTGAAGTTTTGGAGAGGATTGGCCCCGTTGCTTATCGCCTAGCTTTGCCACCCAGCCTGTCACAGATTCATGATGTTTTTCACGTTTTTGTACTTAGACCTTACTTTCCTGATGTTACTCACGTACTTGATTGGAATGCTCTTCAGGTCGAGGACAGACAGCTAGCACTCGAGCCCGTGGCCGTGCTACAGCATCAGAGACTCGCCCTCAGGGGCAGAGATATTGAGCAGGTGTGGGTCCAGCGGGACCCAAATGATGAGACTTCAGCGACATGGGAGGATGCATCCCGCATTAGAGAGGCCTATCCATACTTATTTAGTGGCTTCCAGGAGTAAGCCATATCCTAGGGGGGAGGATGTGATACCCCTCATGTTGTTGTTACTCTTATGGACAGATCTTGTACTTGGTTGTGTGGGTGATCAGTTCACCATTTTGGTTGTGCATGGATTTATGGCTTGGTTGTTTGGTTGCATTAGATTTTACATATGATGTTAGATGATACTTGTTATGGTGATTATGTTATAAGACTTTTTGTGGTGTTCTTTAATCATATACATGATGATGTGCGAGTTTTATGCTGTTATATTGTTTGGTGTGTTTATTTGTGAGTCTTGGTGAAAGGACAGAGTGGCATCACTTGCTTGCAAGTGCCCTGTCATCCTGCGATTTCCTTTCACGGTGTGTTTTCTATGGAGATTTATATGCTTCACGATAATTTGTTTCTATGTAGGATGCAGGTACTAAGTCTCGATTCCACCTGCTTCGGCAGGACAGGGCGAGCATCAAAATAAACCCAATGGGATTGATGTTGGAAAAAGGAGTGGTTAGGAAAGAATTCCCGTTCCAAGTTCGTCTTTTGTGAGTCCTTTGTTGTCTTTGTTTTTATTTGTCCTTGTTTGTAAATGTGTTCGTGTTGGTTAACAGTTTAGTTTGGGATTTAATAAATTTTTTATCAATTTTTAATTAAGTGTAATTTAATTAATGTTGGGTATGTGTGATCAATTATTTATTTAATTGATGGAGTTTTAAGTTAATTGTAGTTTAGTTAATTGAGTTATATTCTTTATTAAGGCAATAGTTTAAATAAAATAAATTGTACTGTGTTGATATTTTAAAAGTCTTATTGCTTTTGTATTTTTGGAGTTAATTAAATAGTTTATTAAGTTACAATGTTAATAAAATAAAATATAAATAAATAAAATAAAATATAAAAATAAAATAAAAATGAATAAAATTGATTTTAAAATAAAATTATTAAATTTTCTTTTATGGGGAGTTGTACGGGAAGTAGTGGAAAAATTAATGAGTTTGGTTGAGGAAATGATTCCCGGAAGAAAAACAGGCATGGGTAACAGAAGTTCTTCACGGGAAAGATTTGGCTGAGAAGAGTGGGGAAAGCTTTGTGTGTGAAATTTATTTTGGTTTTCTGTTGTATACTGGTGGGTGGATTTGGAATAAGCTGCAAGGATTCGGAAGATTTCTTGTTGGCTAGAGGTAGAGCTTCTGGGAGGAGTTTTAAAGCTGCAGGGTTCTGAGGCAAAATTTGGTACAACTCTTACTTCTACAGCCTACAGGAAACAGGTATTTTATTGTTTTTAATTTGTTTCTTTGTAATATGCTTTCTTCTGGAAATTAGCACTTTATTGTTGAAAACTTGTTTCCGGCTGTTGCCGTTAAAGTTTGTGTTGCCTCTGTAAATTTTAATTTAAAAAAAAAAACATAGTTGAACAGAGGAAACTTAAAGTATATTTGTGCAAGGAAAAATAGGAATAAACACAGGAAAATTAGCAAAATTACTGTACAACTTTTTATTGCCTGTGGTTGTTCTGGTGTTTTTTTTTAATTTCTCTGTAGTTTATCACTGGAAAATAAAATTAAAGATTTCTTTTGTTTCTTTTTGTTTTTGGTGGAATTGTTAAGTCTCTGTATTTTTCTGGCTGTGAGCATAAATTGTAATCTTGCAATTCCTCTGTAAAATAGATTATATTTCCCCAATACAGATAAATTAAATTCCTTTATTTAAAAAAAAAAAAATTATATATATTTAAATTCTGATGAAACTCCGTACTCAGAATTTCATCAAAAATTCATACATACATATTTATATATAGTGATGCTTATATTTTTTATTTATACCGAAAATTTCGTTTTAAAAGAAAAAAAAATTTGAAATTAAATGCATGTGGGAGGGGACGGCTATAGCCGTACCCCATCCCTGCACAGCCCATAGAGGGTTGCGCACAGCAGTCTTGGACTGTTGTACGTACGCAGCTCCCCTATGGGGAGGTACGCAGCGCCCATGTGGGCTGCTGTCCTCCATTGACTTTTATTTATTAAATATTTGTTTTATTTTATGACATATGAATATTTAATAATTATGCTATTTTAATTGTTAATTCAAAAATTTAGAGTATTTAAATTAAAGTAAATTAATATATATGTAATTATAAAGTGATATATATATATACACAAATACATATAAGATATAATTAAGGAGTATTAAATTTTAATGACTATGTTATATGAATACATATTTTCTTTTGGTGATGTTGTAAAGAAATAATTATTAAATTATTCAATTTAATTGTCTTTCTTTAGTGGAGCTATTTGAAGAAAATTTATGATCTGATTTTGTAAAATAAATTCTTCTGTGCAATGACGATAGTTTGATTTATGAATATATGCTGTTAATCAATTCATTGATTTTAGTAAACAGTTGGTTTATTTTTTTATGGATCTCGTTATCGAGTTCGTTAATTGGTTAAATTTACTATAGGAGATAGGGTTGTCGATGTATTTCCAGAGGTTAGAGAATTTGGTATGTTTATTTTGAGTATTTTATTCCATTTTCGTGGCGAGTATAATTGTATGTTATATTGATTTGCGTCAATTCGTTGAATCATTGAGTCATTAGATTATTGCGAGATGGTTTTGCCTCGCAGATTTTTATCCTGTGTTTGGTGTACTTGAGAGTTCAAGCCCTCATGTTTGTTGTATGCTAGGAAATTCTAGGGAGAGTGGCTCTATGTGGGCACCGGCGCACAAAGGGGCTGTCAGGATAACCCACAGTAGAGTTAGTGTAAAAAGTGAAAACCTAACTAAATAAATAGGGGATGGGTAGTTAAGCACTAAAAGAAAATAACAGATACCTCGCTCACCTGTTAGGGCTATCATAGACTAAAGGTGTTCGAGAAGGCCGTGGTTGGAAAAATCGTGATCTCGCTTCCACGAGTAATGCACGATTCCGCATGAGTCACCCTATGGGGCGGCGCCTTGAAATAGGCAGTCAGGATAACCATAGATGGAGGCGGCACCTCGTGTTAGGATGTCAAGATAATCCATGAAGGCCATGCGATGACACTCTCCTCTAGCTTTTCCCCTAGTTGTTTTATTTGTAAACCTCTGGAAGTAATTTATTGTTTTGATTTAGAGTCATTTGTTGTCGTGTTTTGTAGTAGAATTTTGTTGTCACATTTCCTTTGTGTATTAATCCTTTTCCATGTTTGGTGTTGAGTCATGTGTGTAACTTTTGACGTCTTGGTCGGGAATCCTTTCTTAACTACTCCTAGCACGGGGGTGGTCGGGTGGAATGTGCTTCGCACCTCGTTGGGTTTCCCATGCTACAGTCATACCTTTAGTGCAGAGATTGTGGTGGCAGTTTGTACCAGATATATGTACTATCTGATGTATCCATTTATACTTTAGTCATATCATGTAAATTGTATTGTAACTCGCCCATGTGTTGGGATAATGTAATTTGTAACTTGTATAATTGGTTATTGGTATTTAGCTTGTATCATGATGTATTGTTATAACTCATTTTGTAAATCCAAAACATTATTCATTGATGCATATATATATATATATTTGATGTTGATTTGATGAGTAATTAGTTCCTCTCTGTTTCCATGTTTTATTGGTTATGTAACCTTGTATAGCGTATGTGGTTCATCCTTATTTTTATGCTTTGTGTTTATCACTTTTATATGAGATCACATATCCTTGGAATGAATGTTGGTTATTAGTTAAGTTTGTTAAAGAGTAGATAACGTAATGTCTTTACGTGTACCCCAAAGGACTTAGGAGTTTAATATGTATTATGTATTTGTAATTATGTTAGTTGCAATTGATAACATAGTACTTTTACCTTATGTTTTAAAAAAAAAATTGTTGTGTAGATAGATGTCCTTTGGGGTTTGCGCGTCGGGGTGTTACAACTAGATTTTATTGGCCCATGCTATTCAAAGATTCACATGTACATGTTCAAACTTGTCATACCTACCAAACTACTACCACCAAAGAGAAGTATGTTTTTGTCCCATTGCAACCTGTCATAGAGGTGTGCTCATTTGCACAATGAGGGATCAACTTTATTGGTATGATTCATCCATCATCCTCCACCTGTCATATGCTAACTACTATTGACTACAACACTAGATGGACAAAGCTATTTCATGTAAACAATACATTGTGCAGAGGTATTAATTTAATTTCTAGAAGAATATATTGTGACTCATTTTGGATGTTCGCTTACTTTGGTAGGTGATAATGTTCCTACATTTGCTTACTTAAATTTTAGGGGTAGTCATATGACTATAGTATTGTATTAAATTTTTCTTCTAATTACTATTTGCAAGGGAATGGGTTAGATAAATCCACTAATAAAAATATCCTAACTATCATTCATAAGTTTTTGAATAAGAATCCCAAATATTGGCATACCCAATTATGGTTTTCTCTATGGATAGATCATACTTGACAGAAGGCTTCCCTTGGCACTTCCTTGTACTGCCTAGTCTATGGTCAAGACCCTATCTTTCCCATCCACCTAAGGATCCCCATGTTGCAATTAATCAATAAATATTTTGATGAGGGAGAGAAACTAGAGGTCCATATTTCCCAACTCCTCTATTTGGAAGAAAAACATGATGAAGCTATTAAAAATATTTTCAAACAACAAGGCATCCTAAAATATTGGTTCAACTGCTAAGATAAATTCAAGGCCTTTAGAATTTTTGATCTAGTCTTATACTAGGACAAAACACATGAGAAAAAGGCGGAACATGAAAATTTTGATAAGCTTTGGCTTAGCCCCTTTCATATTTTTGAGATACTTGGGGACAACGCATATCACTTAAAGACAATCATAGGTGAATATGTCTCCCTTACCATCAATCGGTAGCATTTGAAACATTATTTCTTGGCTTGAGCTATTCTTAGCTCACCCCCTTTGTATATAGTTAGAATAGGTTTCTTTTGCATCATGTCATTTTCGTTTCCTTTTAGGTTTTGGGTGTAATTTTGAAAATTTGGTATCTTTGCTAGAAGTGAGTCTAGTAGTATTTCTCTAATAAATCTTGATCCTTCTCTTGAGAAGGTATGGTCAAGTATACCCACAATAGATTCTTTTGAGTGTCTATGTTTTGTCCATTCTAAACCTTGAACTGTCTAGTCATACAGATGAAACCTCACACATTATATGAACACATCTACAATACATGAGAATTATTTTTTAGTATGCAACTTGGTTTCCTCATGTAAGGTGAAAAATAATTATTTTCTACTTCAATGCCACTGGTATCTACAGCTCTAAGGTAGGCTTCACTACCTACACATTGAATACAAATGAAATAAGAAGGCATAAAGAAAAATTATAAAATATCATGAATAAAGCTCACAATTCAACATTTCATGGAGATTTGAATAACTCTACTAGGACTATAGATGCTTGGCCAATAGTAGTGCTATGTTTAGGAAGATGTTAGTGAAAACCTTGTCGAGGCTATAGATGCATGAGTAGTAGCAAGGCTCTATATATCTAGGATGCTTTTGGAGAAGAAATCACTTATGTAGCCTTAAACTCGATGGTTAGTTGGTTCTTATTGGGATCCTTCTCAAGTGAGTAATAATGAACATCATTCACACACACCATGGTTTCCCATTAGGTTATTTTATACGTTCTTTTGGTTCTTTAAGCATGATACTCATGAGCACCTATTTGGTTGGTCTACGAAACTAGAGGTTTTGAGTTTTTGATCTTCATTTATCTCTGAAATGCTCTTAGAGAATTTCCCCAATAGAATCACCATTTATTATGCATTTACACACATGCCCCATGAAATGGGGACCCCCTCTTTTATTTTCACTTTTTCATGTGTCGGCTTCACTCGTTTCCATTTGGTTTTTCTTTCTTCCTTTACTTTTTAGCCTTTGGTCCACTTTTCCTTCAAAATCTTGATGCACCTTTTAAAATCCTAAAAATTTGACTAAGTTTCCCTTTGCAAGTTTTAGCTCATGAAATTCCACTTGTGGGATTCCATGAGGCAGATGTCAGAGACCTTCATTCCATTTGTGGGTTTTCTCCTATGGGTTGCCACTTGTGAAATTTTTCTTGTGGAATTCCACAGTGGTGTCACCATGGATTTTTTCTTCCCTGTGGATGGATTTTGAATGTATTTCATCCGCATCCTAATTCCCCACATTCGCTTGGCTCCTAACCTTTAGGCTTAGGTTTTGTACAGTTTATGAAATTTGTTTACATTATTGCAATATTTAAGGTGCAACCTATAAATATTAGTTTGAATCACTTCATTTATCACCTTGAAATCACTATGAAGTTGGTTCCTAGGATTTTCCCTATAGATTGATCATGACCACCTTCATGTTTTATCAAGTCAAAGCATGGTACACATTTATTAGCCTAAGCCCTGAAACAGTATTAATTTCATAAATTTAGGAGTTCTTTTGTGGATTTGTAAGGACTTGTAGAGTGTTTTCTTAGTTGATTTCCTAAATTCTAGGAATATTTTAGAAAAATTAAACTCATATCTATGAAACCTTTCCTGTGGAAATCCTTCCAAAGGATTTCTTCTTTGTCTTGCCAAAATATGGCTTGGTTGAAGGCAGCTTCTGCATGATCGAAGCCTACATCTCCTAGTTTTATCGAGTCTCTACAAGGTATTGTTGATAGAATTACATCACATTTGTTCCATGACACTTGGAATAGATATTCCTAGATTCTGCAATGTCCTCTTCAGTAGGAATTAAGATTAAGTGGTAAAATTACAAAGTCTTTTGGGTTGGAAACCTCGGTATTCACTTAAGGGATCCCCCTTGTCAACATTCAAGGGTGGGAGATTGTTCATGAGGTTCCATCTCATTCATGCCTAAATAATGGCACAATCTTTTTTAGCCTCTGCACTAGTAGCTTCCACATGCCAATATTTCACATGGGTGCTAGGAAATAGAACTATTGAGTAGTTTATCCTCACTGCTTTTATATCCACTTGTTTCACATGATTGAACTCATTAACTTGAAATTCATTAAGTGTTGGACCCTTGCAAGATCATCCTATGGGATGCCATCAAACTCTGCTAGACATATAGCATAAACATTAGCTGCTTTAGAGTGGATGAATTTCACACAAGTATAAATGGATGAAAATGCTAAACATTAAATAGTGAAACCTTTGAGCATTCATTTTCCCTTGTGCCTAAACAAATAAACTCAATATTTGTTAAGTTATTGAGCTTTGTAGAAAGTCTTATTGGATTTTTTTTATGGGTTTCCACCCACAAGTTTCCATTGCACCAACACTAGTTCGATTGGCTTCCACATCCTCCTAGCCCACAAACTTCAGACACTTGCACCCTCATGGCTTTTGCATACCTTTGGTCTGCAAACCTTCAAAGTTTACAAAATTTTAGAATTTCTCCCAAATTGCTAAATTTAATGTTTTTTCTCTAACATTGGATGTTCCTATGATGATTTTAATCATGATGATGTATCTTTCGATCAGACTAACCATATTTTGGTTGCTTAATCAACATAACTCATTATGTGTTGTTCATGCAAATTATATTGAAAAAGGTGAGAAAGCATGAAAGACCGAGAAAGAGAAATCAACCAAGATGAAGTATGAGTTCCATGGTGTTGAGATCACATCAAAGATCTTGTCTAACTAAGAATTTTTTTTAATATAGACATCAAACATGTGAACATTGATGAGTTTTGGGAATGCACTTTCATCACCCCAAAGAATGATATGGCAAGAAGAATCAAGAAAATTGGCATTATGCACCCAACTGGTATCCCACCTTCTTTGGTTAGCTGTGAACTCATAAGGATACTCGAAGAATAGTTACATCTAAAGGATGGGTGGTGGTTGATCTCTCACCTCCATCTATTATAAGAGTCTATTAGAAATTGAGAGGTTGTCATTGATGTCAACAAATAATGGAATTTTGATGTTTTTCAGTATTCAGCTGCTCTGATAATGAAAGTTTGTTGATCTGGTATTTTGATCCATATTATCCCATTTTGCAAGATCTCCTTAGAAGCTTATAACATGTATCTTGATACCTGTTGCATCCACTTACACATTTTCAACTGACTAAGTTGTATGGCTAGAAACGTATAGTCACCAGTGGTTTGGGAAAAAATGTTATACTTATATAGTAGCTTTGTATGATGGTTTTTTGGTCTATATTCTATCTCAGAAAAAGATATAACTATAGGACTTTGTACACATCTTTGAGCCTACAAGGTGCATTCTAATTTGGAGTTTCATAATGATATGTGGAGGAATTTGGAAGATATGAATGGTAGTATTCTAATATATAAACTGCAATAAGCTTTCATACAATACATTGATGTGGGAGATTTTGCATTTCCTCATATTTGATTATCATATCATGCGGTGTTGAGGATAAGTAGTTTTATGTCGTCTAAAGGAGATATCAATGTGTTAACAAGGTTTTTTGTTACATGTTTGATGGATTGCATATATATTTTGAGTTTTGGTCTAACTCTAGCCAACATAATTATATATTGTACTATGAATGATAAAGAGGTCTATCTTAGGTCCATCTTGACTATTTACAAATGAAGATGAATGTGTTTTGAGGAAAGTGCTGATAGATTTAGTTTTAATTTGAAATGAAGTATTTCTAATTAGCCTGACCTAATTAGTGAACATGGATATATATGTATGTATGTATATATGTAAGACATCCTAAAAGTGTAGAGAGAAAGAGAACAAATTAAGTGTGAGAGTTACATGAAGGTGGAGAAGAGAGTTGGATAAGATGAGAAGATAGGTGTGTTATTTATGTATTTTGCTTCACCAAAAATGAACCCAAACACAAGGAAGGTGCACTCTTTATTAGTTCATACCTTTGGTAGTGAGCCATAAGATTTTGTATCTTTGGCAGTGGGCCATAACTTTTGTACCCCGACTGTGAGTCCCTTAAGGATAGTGAGTCCTAGCAGTGATCCATTGTAATATTCTATATCCAAATATATTATATTGTGAGCTAATCCTCACTGTGGTTTTTCCCAATTTGGGTTTTCCACAAAAATATTGGTGTTCATGTGTTGTCTTGATTCCATGTTTTATGTAAATGATTTTATGGAATATTGATTCACCCCCCTCTCAATATTCTAGATGTTCAAAAATTGGTATCAGAGCTTGGTTCCTATGAAGAAGCCTAATAGCTTGAGGAAGGTCCTAAAATTTAATTATATGGAAGAAAAGAAAAACTTATTCCTCCGGAAGAGATCTCTGCTGAGCATATAGGAGAAAATAAAGATTTAAAGGATAGATTGAAGGAAGCAAATGAGTGTATCTAGAATATAAGGGAAAGGTATGGAGAAGTCAGTGATCAATTAAAGAAAGCAGATGAGGAAATCACCAAACTAAAAGAACATTTGGAAGAAAAGAGAAATATTGGAGAATGTCATAAAGCTGAAATTTAGAGGAAGATAGATGAATGTGCAAAGCTTGAGCAAGAAGTGGTAATTATGAAATCAGATCTAGAAAAAGTGAGAAGGCATGAGGATAAATTCAAGGAAAGCACTGAAATCCTTGATGAGTTGATTACTTCTCAGAGACATGCTATGTATAAAAGAGGTTTGGGATTTGAAGAAGGACAAAGCTCAAAATAAAATCAACCTCCTAATAGAAGACTCAAAGCAATGGTGGAAAATTCAAGAACCCAAGAAGCAGTACTAGAAGGACTCCTATCAAACAACCTAATGCTCAAAGGCACTTATCTTTTAATGGTGCATGTTATTCTTGCAATATGTTTGGACATAAGGAAAAATATTGTGAAAATAGAATGAATGATACTCTATCAATCTCTGGTCAAGAGGATTCAACATAAAGTTGTGAAATATAGAAATCAGAAGTTGAACAAGACATTCTATGGCTATTGCTATCACTGTAATTCATTTGGATACAAGGTTAATAAATGGAAGTTTAGGATGAATAAAGGATAATTTGGATGGAAGAATTTTGTTTATCATAATTGAAGCAATCTGGAACACTTTGTCAGAGACTATAGAAGCATAAATATGAGATGTAGCAATTTGGTAAAAATATATGAACAGATCATTAAGATTGATCCAACGAAAGTTAAAAGGGAAATGAAAAAAATATGGAGAAAGGAAGGAGTATTTGAAAATCAAGTAGAATCAAAAGTTGTGCCATTCTCTAGTACAGATATTCCCATAAAAAATTGATCCAAACAATGCCTAAAGGCAAGCAATAATCAAAATATTTAATGACCACTTTTTCAAAATATGATGTCATATCATGACATTAATACACTTATTGGAATAACAAATTCATATTTCATGCAAAAAAAGTTGTAAACACACATGTGTAAAGAATGAATTTTGTAGAGATTGAAAGGAAGTGTACATGAATTTGAAGGACATCTACTTGTGATCTAAAGCATTTATTGCAGAGGAAATTGGGATGAAAGAAATAAATTCAAATATGTTAAAGAAAATTCATTCACTGAATAGCATTTGTGAAAGAAAGCAGCATGCAGAAGAATCTTGAAGAAACCAAACCAATTTCATATGGTAGAAATTTAAAATTTGCCTTTGGTTGGAAAGGAAAAGGTAATTTGTTATTGCTATACATTGTTTAATCTAAATTGTTTTCAAAAGAAATGGATATACCTTGAATCATAGATAATTTTGTAAGACCGTAACCACGAATTAAAATATATCCAGTTAAAACCCTAGAACTTGATCCTATTGGTGTTCTTTCAAATATCCCTCTTGGTGTTGTATGAATTAAATATTTTAGAACATATATTCATCAAAAGTTGGAAGAATTTACCTATAAAAAGGATCACATAATATGGCTTGGAGAATTAACTAGAAATGATCATATTCTAAAGCTTGAATGTAATTTACTTATAGAAATGAAATTGAATGTATGGAGCTACTTTCTGGACTTTAGTAGGAAAGAAAGATGTATCATAATGGATCTCAACAGATTTCATAATGAACATGTATGGCTTGAAAAATCATATGCAATAACTAGAGAGGTAATCAAGGATGTTACTGGCTTATCATCCTCTGAACCGACCTTTGAATGCAATCTTGATAGAGGAACAAGCTTAATAAGGATCACACGTGTTGAATTCACCAACCTAGTAGTCCAGTATGCAAGTCTTGTTATTTCATAGTTGATTCTTGGTGATAACAATGTCTCCACTATTGCAATTGATCTTGCATTAGACATGCTTGAGAACATAATAGAGTATGACCTATGTGAGCTACTCTAACAATAGTTGTTGAAGAATATGAGAGATATCAAGGAGAAGGATCATACATTTAGGTATGGTACAATGGTCTTATGCTTAATATTCTATTTTATGAAGGAGATTCCTAGAATTGGTGAATTCAATTGGGAAAATATTGCATAGGTCACTTAATAGATTAAGGAACTGATGAGAAGCATTGGGGATTTGGATGCACAAGGAGAGATATTTGTTGCATTCTTGGGTAAATTCTAGAGATAGATGTAAAAAAGAAGGAGAGTTCTGAGAGAATTGGTTACAAAGTATAAGAATGACAACAATTCTAGTAACCACCGATAGTTGCATTATCAATGCAGTTGAACCAAGAAATTCATGGATACCTATGTTTGGATATGAGATTGAGAAGTAATATGCTGTTGTTTGTATTGAAATAATAATTAATAGCCCTCGAGACTCTAGTAGACCTAGGTTTGGAACTTACTCTAAAAAATCTAAAATTCTTGAAAAGACTGAGTTAACCTCCAAAAAATTAATATATTCCTTTAAAGAAAAGAGAAGAGACACAAATGTTCATGCACTAGTTGCACAAGCTAAACCTACTCCAAGAAGACTCAAGTAGTTATCCAGGAGGAGATGCCAACTTTAGTCGGTTCATCGTGTAGTCACTAGATCATCATAGGTCACTATGGTAAGAAAAAATTCATTAACTAATAAATTTGATGAATTAAAGAGTAGAGCAGTAAGTGACATGGTCATTTGGATTGAAAATAAAGGATTGTTGGAAATTGTAGAGAAATTTAATTCCACTCACAATATTGCACTTGATAGACTAAAAATTATTCAAAAGTGTGAGGAAGAGGTCAAGAGTTTATTTACATTATGTTGGACTTGGCCTGATGCAATTCAAAGAATCTAGAATGTTGAAAGCACAATTGAAACCTAGATCAAGTTTTCATCTAGCACATTTAATCTTGCCCTTGATTTGGATGATTAGAATTGGTATGAACTAACAAGGATGCATGAAGAATACCTTGCACCTCCAAAAGAGAAAGGAGAAATAATTGAATTGTATGGGAAGCTCAGAGATGTGATCAAGATTAAATGTACTCCAATCTACTATGTTGTCTCTGTAGATGAAAAGACTCTGAATTCTAATGTCACTCCTAGAAATTTGGTTGAAGGAAATGAAATATTAATTAATCTCAATTATATATGCATTGCATTTTCAGAGGTGAAAATGATTTGGGATGAAGGCAGATCCTCATGGATGGGGATCATTAGCAAGCTTCAAGGAGCAACAACCTCTAGTTGATCAATTATCATCAATATTTTTGGATGTACTCCTTAGGGGGAGAATTTTGAGTATTTAGGTATGTGCAACAAAACTGTTAAAGCATTTATTTTCCTTTTCCATTTATGTTAAAGGGGGAGAGAAAGATATATCATGTGAAAACAAGAAAATGTTGACAAATTCTATAAATAATTTTTGGAAGAAAGAAGTATCATGAGTAGTTATGGGGGAGAAAATACTTTTTTTGGTAGAACTACTTTGATGGTTTTCACATCATGTGTTGCCATCAATGAAAAGGGGTAGATTGTTGTAAATTGAGAGTTTTTCATTTATGTAAATGGATAATGGAATTTTGATGTTTGTCAGTATTCAACTGCTTCAGTAATGAAAGTCTATTGATCTGGATTATCCCATTTTGTAAGATCTGCTCAGAAGCTTATAACATGTTCTATCTTGATACTTGTTGCATCCACTAACATGGTTTCAACTGACTAATTCATATGGTTGGAAATGTACAGTCACCAGTAATTTGGGAAACAATGTTATACTTATACACTAGCTTTGTACGATAATTTTTTGGTCCAGATTCTATCTCAGAATAAGATATCACTATAGGACTTTGTACATATGTTTGAGCCTACAAGGTGCATTCTACTTTGGAGTTCATGATGATATGTGAAGGAATTTGGAAGATATGAATGACAATATTCTGATCTGTAAACTATAGTAAGCTTTCATATAGTACATTGATGTGGGATATTCCACATTTTGTCATATTTGATTATCATATCATGTGGTGTTGAAGATAAGTAGTTTGATGTTGTCTAAAGGAGATCCCAATGTGTAAACAAGTTTTTTTGTTACAAGTTTTATGGATTGCATATATGTTTTGTTTTTTGGTCTAATTATGGCTTACCTAATTATATATTGTACTAAAAATGATAAAGGGATATATCTTAGGTCCATTCCAACTATTTACAAAAGAAGATGAATGTGTTTGAGGAAAGTGCTGATAGAGTTAGTTTTGATTTGAAATGAGGTTTCTCTAATTAGGGCAACCTAACTAGTGAACACAAATATATATATGTATATATGTAAGACATCCTAAAAGTGTAGTAGAGAGAAAGAGAAGGATGTAAGTGCGAGAGTTACATGAAGGCAGAGAAGAGAGTTGGATAAGATTAGTAGATAGGTGTGTTATTAATGTATTATGCTTCATTGGAACTAAACCCCAACATAAGGAAGGTGCACTCTTTATCAGTTCATAACTTTGGAAGTGAGCCATAACATTTTGTATCTTTGGAAATGAGCCATAACTTTTGTACTCTGACTATGAGCCCCTTAAGGAAAATGAGTCCTAGGAGTGAGCCATTGTAATATTCTATATTTGGATACATTATATTGTGATCTAATCCTCACCATTATTTTTCCAATTTTTACAATTAGACTTGTGGTAATGTTTAAATTGATTTTATGTGAATGGTTTTATGGAATATTTATTCACCCCCCTCTCAGTATTTTGGATGTTCAACAGAGTCTTCAGGATACCCTCCCTTGCAAAAATGGAATTGTGGTTGAAGTAATATGCTCTTAGTATATGGAAAACAAACCGCACTGCTTGCTTTCAAGTGATCAACTAGAAGTAGATGCACACCCCTTGGCCTAGTGTAGGGAAGTTTCCAAGGAAATTTAATAGAAGTGATTTTGTGGGGGAGTTGAACAATCTAGTAACATTGATGAGCAGGATTGTGGGACTCCCCACTTCTAAAGTGTTTGAAGAATGAATGCAGTACTTCATTGAGGAGATGCTAAAGGTGGAGATCAAATTTGATTGGGGAAAATCTATTAGTGATAATATTCATGTTCAATATGTTCCACTCAAGAAGATGACTGAATTCTACATGACTTCATATGTCATCTACCTATTAGCAGCCAACTTTCCCTATAGAGGCTTGACATGCAAAGGGACTCTAGGTGTAGGCCTCAATGAAAGTATTATTTATGAATGTTACCTACAACTACATTACAAGAACTATAAGCAGAACCACAAAAGGGTAAATGATGCTTTTATCATGCATATTTTTAGATCCTTGGCTGGCAATTTCAACAAAAAAATGTCATACTCTGCTAAAGCAATGGTCAGGAACTTTGGCTATTGGTTTATCAAATTCCCAAACTTAACGTATTTTAGAATTGAAGGTTTTTTGGGTACTCCATATAGGATTCTTAGGTAGCCCATAGACAAAATGTGATGTTGGAATTAACAAGATAGCTTCACAATTCTCATGAATTGCTTCAATAAAAGCACAGAGCTAGGGTACCATATCCCATGACTCTAGGAAGGGCTATATATGCATCTCTGGTAGTCATATCTATTGGAAGCTCTGATAAACAAATATAGGAGTTCGATTTACTCTTCCACACTACATGAGAAAATGTGGATCCCCCAAGTAAATTAAAAAATTAGGTCGAGAGGCAACATGCTCATCAATGACATGTAGAGGACTTTTAGGAGAATTGTGAAGATGAAAATGAGGTAAGAAAGAGGATGTACATGATGATTTCCCTGGAGTTAATAAGGAATTTATACCTATACACCATTCCTGACCAATTAGAGGAAGAGGAGACATATATCAATGTGGTCACCAACCCAGTGCTGCAAAGAGTGAAGAAGTGGATTAATGCCCAAATAGCTCAATTGAAAAAATAAGGGGTAGAGCTCACCTATGGTGAATGGGAGAATGAAAGGGAACAACTTGGGGTAGAGCGTTATGTCTCCTCCTACCACTCGATCTTGAAAGTGAAAACAACCAATAGAGAAGCCTCATGTTTATGAAAGGAAGGTTGTGGAAGGATGAAGGCCTATATCCAAGAAAGAAAAGAAAAGTGCAAATTTTGTAGTGGAAACTACTAAGTAAGAGTCATCGGCACCAAAGGAAGATTCTCAAGTTCAATCACCCACTCACCGATCATCACCACCTTAGTCCACTACACCAATTCCCTCTACTTCCACTCCACTCCCACCAACAATACCCTCTTTGCCCGCTATTGACATCTTTGTCCACCTTCCATCCACCACTCCAGTCACTTTAGTGATCTCGGGTGATTCTTCTTCCTCTACCTCATCATCCCCTTCTTGCTCCTCACTTCCACCTTCTCAACCTACCTTCTCAACATTACTGCATACTCTCCCTTCTATCCCACCTTTTTCTACCACTCTACCTAAAAATTTTATTGCATACTTGAAGATGAGCTAAAGGGGTTGTCAGAAACCTTTTTATCTCTAGTTAATAGGCTTCTCATGACTCATATTATTGTTGACCTTCCTACTGCTCCTCCTCTTACTTTGGAATTTCCAAAAATGGAGAATATTGAAAATATATGGGAGGAGATACAACAAAAAGAGAGGGAGAATCTCAAATATGTAACTCACATAGGTGAATAATCCACAACATCTAAGCATGAAGAACACATTGAAGAGTTGGGTGAAGGTTTCAAATTTATTGAGCCTGAGGAGGATGGGACTGATAATGATGATAAAGAAGAGAGGAATCCAAGGGAGAAAAAATGGAGGAATTTTATGAGGAGCAACAACAACAAGAAGAGATCCCAAAGGATGATAGGATATAAGAAGAGCATCAAGAAGAAGAGGTGCTTGAAGAAGAAGGGTAAAAGAGGAAAAAGGAAGTAGATATTGATTCTACTCAATTTTAGAAAGTAATAAGAGAAGAGCATGTTGAGGATGAAAATACAGTTGAAGAGAGGCAAGATGATAAAGAAGAGATGTAGTAAGAAGAAAAGCAAGAGGATCCACGAGAGCATGAAATTGTTACCACATCTAAGTCAATAGAATAAGAATCAGCTCCTTCTTGGTTGGAGTGATAGTTGAAATATAAGGTTCTTGTGATGTATATTCTAGGTCCCACTTTGAAGCTATCATGGCTTGTGTAGGCTAGCAGCCCAAGGAAAAGAAAAAGGCCAAGGTTTGATCGCATATCACTAAGGATGCCTCAAGGTCCTGGATGGTTCACATGGCTGCCCCAATTGTGGAAAATTATGCTACAAATATATTTTCATTTGAATATAAGGTGAACTCCATAGACATCAGGCCATCTAGTAGAATGTAGGAGATAGATGTGTTCTAGGGGTCAGTGACAACCATTATGAGAAGAATGGATAAAGAATAGGCTACAAAGAAGGAGTTAAAGGAATAGGTTGTGGAATTGACTACCTTTATTCAAAATCTAGTCACTATGAGACAAGAGATTCTTGTCAAGGCGTTTACTCCCATAATCCTATCAAAGGAGGAAGTTATCAAGGTAGAGAGAATGAAGAATTGGACCAAGGTCACTTCAAAATAGATTAATCATGTTTCCACTATAGGAGACAAGGTTGTGGATGTGGGAGTTGAAATGTATAACAACTTCTTAATTTTGAAAGTAGAAGTTGATAAAGAGATTAAGGAGTGTACTACTTTCATGAAATACCACAAACTCACATGTCCAAAGCTGTGAGTCATAAGAACTTTGTCTACATAAATTCTAGAGAGAGAACAAATTTTTACTAAGGAGGACATAAAATAACAACAATTTTGGGCCTACATGATTGATTTCCACAAGGAAATCATTTCTAAAGGTTTAGTAGAGTTTCAAATAGTTGCAAATAGGATCAATGATTGACTATCTAAGTGTGATCCATTTTTGGAGCTCATGGTTGGAGCTATAATTTCTACAGAGAGACTGGATAGTGTGGTTTTCATGCAAGCTTGCCAAGCAAGAATTCAAAAGAGACCTACATATGGCTTTGATGGTAATTTTTTGGATATGAATAGCGGGGTATTTTCAAAATCAAAAGATTTAATGCAGCAAAAAAGGGCCTGTGTGAACTTGCACAAGGAATTTTTGGAGGAATTCAAGATTAGTGCCTTCAAAATCAATAGAGCTCAACTACCACCTCATCAACAACTTGCTACAACATTTGCTAATTTTGTTAAGTATGCCATAAAAGAGAAAGATGCTGGAAATAATACAATAGAAGATAAATATTTGTAATTTTTAGCTATAGGACAAAAATAGTTATATCAAAGTGCATGCACCTAATTTTGGTGGATTTTAAAGAATATTTCTTAATAAAATATGTTAGGATATTTTACATTCTCCTAGGTTCACATGTGATCCTATTTTTTATATTGAGGCTAATTGTAAATATATTTAATGCCCTCCAAAACTTAAGGGGATTTTAAATCTAGGTCATTGGTGTTGAGGTGATTTCCACCATTGATTTTGTTGAGCTCTTCTATAAAAGGAAGCCTCCTCTCATTTTGAAAGGGCTTGAGAAGGATTGTTGTAATGAAAATCTTGGAGTAATACAAGTGAAGGCATTGAAGTGTTGTTTATTTCCTTGTGTTCTTTGAATGTATGCATGATTCTATCTTCCATCTTTATTTCACATGGATTTTTAGTTTATATTCAATTTTAATAATGGAAAAGTGTTAGGATATTTTGATGAACTTCCTACTCATACCTTTTGTAATTTTTTGATGGTAAATTTCTTTGTAAGGTTAGTCTGAGCTGATTTAATGCACTTAAGTTCAATTGTGGATGTTTATGCATTTATGTATGGATGTTAGAGCCTAAAAATATGAAGGTTACCTCTAAAGATTGCACTTGTTTTGCAGCATTGTAGGTTCACTCTTGGTTAAGAAAAGCTAAGTTTTAGGGAGTTTGTCTATCTGAAGTATCAGCCATTGTTGCATCTATCCTTAGGTTCTCAAAATTATGATCTCCCTTAAACCCTCAACCTTTTGAAATCTCTTTATAAATCTATGTTAGTATAGGATCAAAGCATCACTCAAGTTGCTATATTTGATGATAAAGGGTTGTTTTCAAGCTATTATTCTAAAATTTACACCTACATTTTTAACCATCCTTCAAAAATTTTGAACCCTCATTGTCGTCCCATAGGATCCTTATCTTTGTTATCCATAAAGGCCCCTTGTGATACCAACAAATCACATCAACTATTGATTTTTTTTTACATTTTCAAGACCTAACATCCAGAACCTTTGGGTCTTTTTCTTAATATTTTCCATAGAAAGTCACCTTTAAAGAGAGATAGAACACTTGTGTTTTATTTGTGTTGTGTAGTGCAAAAAAAATTATCAACAATACCCTTTAATGATGATAATTTTGTTGGATGTTGTGAATATGGTTGCTGATATGTGGTTGTCATTGATGTCAACACTATTAGCATTTGGTGTACTAGAGGCTATATATGTCAAGGATATTGAGAAAATTATAAAAGGAAGTGTTATAGGTTCCCTATGGAACTGTGCAGGTCATGAAGGTGCTTTGTTTTGTACATTGAATATTTGTTAGTGTGGATTAAAGGGTTTATTGTTGAATGTTTCTAGATCATCTACCGGAAGTTTTAAAGGTCAACGTAAAGTTTTGAGTGTGTTGTGGTTTGATAGTGTTTCTGTGGTCTCTGTCAGTGTTCCTGAATGAAGATTCTATTATTCTAGTAATCTCAATTGTTGTGGATGATTCTCTATTGTTTCTTCATGTTCTTGGATGTCTCTAGATCATTCTATATCTTTGTGGTACATACACATTACTTGGAGAGCTCGTGGTTAAAGATATTTTTACACATGTTGGTGGTAGAGTGTTGTGGATCTTCATGGTGAAATAAATTAATGTATTTTTGTGTTGGAGATAATAATTTGGGTCTCCACTATGTTATGCCCGACCTTGGTGGACTTGCATTGGAAATTTATTTGTAAATTTGGGCCAACATTGAAAATATATTTTATTTTTCTAGCCAACTAAGTTGTGATGAAATCCCATGTATCAGATATATATGAGCAATTTGTTGGGAAATGTTAGTGTATGCATAGTGTGAATGTATGCCAAAGAAAGTGTAAATGTGTGAATAGTGTTTCCATCATTTGATTATTGAGCAGAGAGTGAAGAAGATTGAGGAAAGTGTGAAGAAGGTTTTTTGAGCTTAATTGAAACTATAACCAGGCTTATGTAGAAGCTATTCTTTTAGTTCATACTCTATAGATCTAATCCATATTTTTGTATTGTTGGACAGTGAGTCCTCTTTTGTATTTGAGTAGTGAGCTCTATGTAGTGTGCTTGAATGCATGTGCATTCCCCTTATTATTTCTCTTTATACTTTTAATAGAGTATAATCTTGTGGACTAACATCCATTATGGTTTTTCCCCTAATAGGCTTTCCATGTAAAAAATCTTGGTGTTATTTGTCTCTCTGATATGTTAATTATTTGTGGTAATTGCGTATTCATCAGATCCGAGATTAGAGTTAAGATAAGTTATACAAGTTTGAGTTTTTGTGACAACTGATTCACCCCCCTCTCAGTTGTCTGTCCTAATTTTGCCAACAATCGGTATCATAGCAGGTTCCTCTGAAGAAGTCTAAAAGCTTGAGGTGATCTGAGATGGCAACAACATTCAAGAAGGATAGTCCAAGATTTGATGGCACTAACTACTCAATGTGGAAAGTTAGAATGAAATGTCACTTAAAGTGTATTGGTGAAGCTTTTTGGAAGATTACAAAAGATCCATATACTATTCCTTAAAATGATCCCTCAACTCCTAATGAGATCAAAGATGCTGAAAATAATGTTAGGGCTATTGAAGCTTTGGTGAGTTCTCTAACATATTCAGAGATGGCTAATGTGTTGGGTTTGGAGACAGCTCATGAGATTTGGACGAAATTGGAAACCTTGTATGAAGGAGATGCATAGGTGAAGATTTCTAAGCTACAAAGCTTGAAAGGAAAGTATGAGAATTCGAAGATGGGTGAAGATGAAAATATCACTTCTTTTATGTAGAGAGTAAATGAAATAGTGATGGGTATTAAAGGTGTCGGTGGTTCTGTGGATGAGGATGAAATTGTGGCTAAAGTACTCAAATCCTTGCCTCCCTCCTACAAAATGAAGGTTCATGTTATTGAAAATTTTAGATCATTAAACAAGATAACAAGAGACATGTTGATCGAGAAGCTTGTTGCTTTTGAAATAAGTGAATTTGGTGAATCTACACCAAATATTGAATCTTCATTCAAGACCACTGTATCTAGAAGTAATAGACAAAGATATAATCTGAGAGAGATTTCCAGAAAGATATCCAAGTATTATGAAGAACTAAAATAGCTTGAAGATAAAGGAAGAGAGCTAGAAGAATTGGAAGCACTGATTGCAAGACAAAAAGGTAGAGGAAAAGGTAAGTTTGAAGATGTATTGCCTATTAAATGTTTTTCATGTAGTAAAATAGGTCATTTTGCATCAAGATGTCCTGAAAGAGTTCCTAGATCTAAGCCTAAAAATTCTAGATTCCAAAAGAGATGCTACTTTGCTAAAGTAGTAGTGACTGATGATGAGTCTGATAAAGATAATGGAAAAGAAGATGAATGGGCTTTCATTGCTACCATTGAAGATAATCATGTGGCTACCGAATCTACTAAAGATGAGAAATATCTTGCAGCCTAAGTTGAAGAAAAAGATGAGTGGGTTATTGATAGTGGATGTTCACATCATATGATCAGTGATAAAAGAAAATTTGTGAGTCTAGAGAAGTATGATGGTGGGGTTGTAATATTTGGAGATAACAATGTTGGTGTGATTCGTGGTAGAGGATCTATTTTCCTTAGTGGTAAGGATAACACTGATGATGTCCTCTATGTTGAAGGCCTACAACACAACTTGTTGAGTGTTGGAAAAATGGTTCACAAGGGATACGATCTTCAGTTCAAAGATGGAAGATGTAACATACATGGAAGTTCCAGGGATATGATTGCAATAGGAAAATAGAAAAAAGGTAATATTTTTCATCTGAATACTGCTAATGGAAGTTGTTTAATTGCTCAAATAGATGAAAGCTAGTTGTGGCATAGGAGGTTGTGTCATGTAAACTTTGAAAACATTATCAAGATAAGTTCTACTCAAGCAGTAAGAGATCTACCTAAGTTAGTGAAGCCTGCTAATATAATTTACAAGTAATGTCAGATGGGTAAACAAACTAGAGTCTCTTTCCAGAGAAAAAAATTTCATTCAAACAATTTGTTGGAGCTGCTACATACTGACCTTTATGGTCCCTCCAGAGTTAGAAGTATTCATGGAGAAAGGTATTTCATGTTGGTTATTGATTATTACTCTAGAATGATTTGGGTTTCCTTTTTAAGGGAAAAATGTGAAGCATTGGAGAAGTTCAAAAGTTTTAAGGCCATGGAAAAAAATGAGAAAGGTCTGAAAATCAAGTGGCTGAGATCTGACATAGGTGGTGAGTTTATTTCCAAGGAGTTTAGTTCTTATTGTGAAGAGCATGGTATTAAAAGATAGTTATCTACTCCCCGAAAGGTCATTGTTACCTTTTCCATTGATGTCAAAGGGGGAGAAGTGTAAACATGGAAAATATTTTCAAGAGGAGAGGTGCAAAAGAAGTCAGTGTAATGGGTCAATGGTATTTTCCACATCATGTGTTGCCATCAATGCGAAAGGGGGAGATTTTTGTATGTTGTGAATATGGTTACTGATATTTGGTTGTCATTGATGTCAACACTATTAGCATTTGGTGTACTAGAGGTTGCATATGTCAAGGATATTGAGAAAATTATAAAAGGAAGTGTTATAGGTTCCCTATGGAACTGTGCAGGCCATGAAGGTGCTTTGTTTTTTATATTGAAGAATAGTTGGTGTGGATTAAAGGGATTATTGTTGAATGTTTCTAGATCATCTACCAGAAGTTTCAGAGGTTCGTGTAAATTTTTGAGTGTGTTTTGGTTTGACAGTGTTTCTGTGGTCTATGTCAGTGTTCCTAAATGGATATTATGTGATTCTAGCAATCTCAATTCTTTCAGATGCTTCTCTATTGTTTTTCCATGTCCTTGGATGTCTCTAGATCATTCTCTATCTTTGTAGTATGTCCACATTACTCAGAGAGCTTGTGGTTGAAGATCTTTTTGCATATGTTTGGTTTTTCATGTTCTTGGCCAACATGTTGGTGGTAGCATGTTGTGGATCTTTGTGGTGAAATAAATTAAAGTACTTTTGTGTTGGAGATAATAATTTGGGTCTCCACTATGTTGTGGCTGACCTTGGTGGACTTGCATTAGAAATTTATTTATAAATTTGTGCCGACATTGAAAATATATTTTATTTTTCTGGCCGACTAAGTGTGTGCATAGTGTGAATGTATGCTAGAGAAAGTGTAAATGTGTGAATAGTGTTTCTATCATTCGATTACTGAGTAGAGAGTGAAGAAGATTGAGGAAAGTGTGAAGAATTTTTTTGAGCTTAATTGGAACTGTAACTAGGCTTGTGTAGAAGCTATTCTTTTAGTTTATACTCTACGGATCTAATCCATATTTCTATATTGTTGGACAGTGATTCCTCTTTTGTATTTGAGCAGTGAGCTCTAGGCAGTGTGCTTGAATGCATGTGCACTCCCCTTATTATTTCTCTTTATACTTTTAACAAAGTATAATCTTTTGGACTAACATCCATCGTGGTTTTTCCCCTAACAAGGTTTCCACATAAAAAATCTTGGTGTTATTTGTTTCTTTGATGTGTTAATTGTTTGTGGTTAATTTCTTATTCATCAGATTTGAGATTAGAGTTAAGATGAGTTAGAAAAGTTTGAGTTTTTGTGACAACTGATTCACCCCCCCTCTTAGTTGTTTGTCCTTATTTTTCCAGAAAAATTTGAGGAGCTTGAGTATATCATAGGTCTTGCATGTTCTAATGGTTTAGAGGCTTGAAGTTCCTTATTTCCATTCTTCATATCAAGACCTAATATCCATTTTTCATTGTTCCTAATCAAGTTAGTTTCACCACATCCATGGCCCCTATTGAATTAGTGTAGCAAGAAATTCATCTTCTTCCTATAGCAAGATATTTATCTTCTTCCAAATCATATAACCTTTCAAATTCTAATAGTAACCTACAAATATGCATTTATGATCCTTTTAATTTACTTCATACTACATTTCTTGAGGCACATGAACTTAAGAATCACAACCAAAGAACCTTAAATGTGAAATACAGGGATTTGTTCCTATGCACACTTCATAACGAGTTTTATCAACAAGATTTAAATAAGGAGATCTATTAATTAAGTAGAAAGAAGTACTTATAGTTTATGGATAAAAGTATGAATCAAGATTAGTACCACTCAACATACCCCTCGCTCTTTCCATTAAGGCTTAATTCATTCTTTCTACTACCAGGTTTTTTGGGGAACATAAGGAGTAGTATTTTTTTGAACAAATACTAGTATTCTTATAGAACTCATCAAATTCCATAGAGCAATATTCACAAAACTTGTCAAATTTCAACACCTATATATTATAATCTATCTATTTCTCAACTAAGGATTTAAATTCCTTAAATTTAATTAAAACCTATAATTTTTCATGCATAAAATAAATCCAAGTGTATGTTGAGACATTATCAATGAAAGTAACATAATATCAATATTTTCTAAAAGATTCAACATCCACAAGTCAAAACACATTTGAATGAATGATCTCTAATAATCTCTTAGCTTTATTAGTCCAATTAGGAAATGATGATCTATTATGCTTACCAAACACATAGTTCTCACAAAAATCATTTCTACCAAAACAATAATCATAAATACCATCAAATAAATTTCTATTAAGAATGATCCTAAGACATTTTTCACTTATGTGACCCAATCTATAGTTCATCAACATATGTGCATTTTTCAGTGTCAATCACATTGTTATAATTAAAAAAGTGGAGGTATTAAGCCTAAAGAGGTTCCCAAACCAAGATCCTTTAGTAACCAAAAAAATCCCCCTTACCAACCTACAACCAGACTTCTCAAATGTCACATTAATTCCATAATAATTCAACTTGGGTAAAAAAGTAAATTTATTGTAAGTAATAGAATATGAAAACCATTATCCAAGGATTTAACTCTTCCATCACTGATGCACAACTTTACCTTTCCCTTATCAACAATCTTATTTGTGCTATTATCATCAAGGAAAAAATTTAATCCATTATAAGCTAAATATGTAGAAAAACACTCTTTATGAGGAGTCATATGGTAGGAGAAACTTGAATCAATAATTCAAACATCATTATTAATATAGTGTTAGTTAAAATAATTATCACCATCTTTCAAGGTCTTTCTTTTGTGGAGGAATCTGCACTATTTTTCTTATTACTATATTCCTTCTTTGCATCTCATTTCTTATAATAGTTCCAAAAATTTAATTTTCTCTTTCTAATTTTTTTTAACATCCTTTTGACTTATCCATCTTTTTTACCCTTTAGGCCATTTCTCTTAAGACCTTCCTCACACATGCAAGGCATATTGCGAGCCTACATTCATGAAATTTCTTCTTATTTCTCCTAAGAGAAGTGCAGCAAAGAGATTATCCATATTTTTCTCTATGCCAACACCGCTTATGACAACAATTAAATTTTCACAAGATTTTGGTAAAAAATAATGAAATAATATGTATCTATATTCCTCATCTAACTTAACATCTACAAATGGAAGTTGAATTAAAATCAAATTAGATGAATTTAAACTTTTTTGTAATAGAATCACCATCCTTAATTTTTAAAGAGTATAAACATATTTTGAGATGCAAATTATTAGTTAAAATTTTAGTTTAATGAATATCACCTATCCTCTTCAAAAACTTGTATGTACTAGATTCCTTAGAAACATTCAAGAGGTCAAAATTTTTAAGATAAAACTAAATGGTTCCTCATGCTTTATTGTAGATCTTTAGCTAATCTTCATAAAAAATTCTAGATGAAATATTTTTCATTGGAAACTATGAACAACTAATATCTTTCCTCTAGAACATCTTCCATCTTTAACTTATAGATCTCATACCTAGATCTATTGAACTTATCAATGTGTAAATGAGAGGTAGAAGCCATGACCTATTCAATCTTCTTTAAAAATATGCAAAACCTACAATGAAAAATCTCCCACTGAAGTCAAAAAACCTTGAACACTTAATAGAAAGGCATCCCTCTCTCATAAAAACTATTAACTCTAATACCAAATTTTGAGAAACAAGGTGAACTTAAAACACAATATTAATTTTCTATTGTTATAAACAATGAAAGTAACATATCAAAGATTACCCAATTAGATGATTATTTGATTAACACATTCACAATAATAACATAAACATAACAATACCAAATATGACACTAGAATTACATGGAGAAACCCTTTCAAGAAATAATTATGTGTGAGAAATCAAACAAGTATACTATTATCTTTAAAAGGAGATACGACAATACATTAGCACTACAATCCCTAAGAAATATAACAATGCCCTATTAGCTACAAATCGACCCATAGTAGTACTATACCAAGGCTCTAATTTATAGAGAATTGTGAGAGAGAAAACCACTATGGTATCCAAAAACAAGAGGTAGAAAATAGTGGAGTTGATTATTAAACCCCATAGCTCCCAAAAATCACTTGCAACCAAAATGCCTATCACAAATAAGAGATCAAAGCAACTGATTTGATATGCAACCAAGAGAAAAATGATTGATCCAACATAAGTATCACACAAACATTTGATATTGAGATTAACCTATAATTGTAATTGAATTGAATGGAATGTGAAAAAAGTAAAAATGAATGCTTATGAAAGGAAAAAAGAAAACCCTAGATGAGGGTTTGACTAGATTGTGACAAGTGTCCTAATTTCATGTAATGAGACAACTTGACCTAGAAAGATCCCAATCTAATAATAAAAAATTACCCCTAATTTTAGCTTAATTAATTAATTTGATAACGAACCTAATAATTAATTAATTTTTAGGCAAAGTCCTATTTACTCCAAAACCCCCTTAAGATAAACTTAAAGAGAAGCTAAAAATCCTCATGAAGAATACAATGATGGATGTATGTCCCGAAGGATTTTTCCTAAAAGGATTGATAGGGTACCCATGTACAAACAAATTAATCTCTCATAACCAAAGAAATGAAGAAAAACACATGGAAAAACTCCTCTCCAAAATAAAGAGAATAAAATAATTTCACTTGTGAAAGAAAGATAGGACTTAATGGGACCCCCAAGGACTATTTCTATCACACAAGTACAATAGATGTTCCCTAGTAGGAGAGATAAAATAACGATATATTTCTCCATTGACTATCTATTGGTGGTTATATTGGTAGTGACATGGCATCCTAACACATCTTAGGTGGATTAATATTTTTCCTTACCTATATGGACTCATACCTACACCAAAAACAACAAAAATTTATTTATCATGGGATATTATCAATGATCATGTTGTGGGAGTGATTTGTTCTAGTGTTTCTCATGACACTGTGTGTTGTGTCAAAAAATTATTTTTACCCACACACTTTGTACTTTACTTTGGGAGATCAATGAAGATCCACAGATCTATCCATTCACAAAGGATCTTCTTGTAGATTATCTCATTCCTCTTGCATATGCAAATTTCATACCCTTTCATGATGATACTTTAGACGAGCTTGAGTATATCATAGGTCTTGCATGTTTTGATGGTTTAGAGACTTATATTCATGTTCCCACTCTTAGATTGAGACTACATCACCATATTTTGTTGTTCTTGATTAGCTTGGTATCACCACATCATTGACCCCCATTGACTTAGTGCAACAAGACATTCATATTCTTCTAGAAATTACTACTTGGGATTCATATATTGTACACATACCATCCTTGTTTATAGAGTCTCAAATTTCATATTTGGAGGATTAATTTGCGCACATTCATCTCCTCTTTGTTGATAGAAACATCATCGTTGTTGGATCATCATCTTCATCAACTTTTTAGATTGTTCTATATTGGTCCTTACTAGATTTTAGATTTACATCATCTCTTTCTAACATGTGAAAGCTTGAGCACTTTTCAAAGGAACACATCATTTGGATTTGGATTCCTAATTCTTCTATATTTTAAGAATGAATTCCTCAATAACTATTGGTTTTTTTTCTTCCTAAGCTGAGATGTTGTTTGCAAGTAGTGGACCGTGTTCTATCTTTATACTTTCATCATTGGTACAAGAGCTCTTTCTTTATGAGGGGAGTCATATCCTTATTTTCTCTCTCCTACTAGGGAACATCTATTGTACTCGTGTGATAGAAATAGTCCTTGGGGGTCCCATTAAGTCCTATCTTTCTTTCACAAGTGAAATTATTTTATTCTCTTTATTTTGGAGAGGAGTTTTTTCCATGTGGTTTTCTTCATTTCTCTAGTTATGAGAGATTCATTTGTTTGTACATGGGTACCTTATCAATTCTTTTAGGAAAAAACCATCTAGACACATCCATCATTGCATTCTTCATGAGGGTTTTTAGATTCTATTTAAGTTTGTCTTAAGGGGGTGTAGACACCTAAATTTGGACACTTAATTTATCCAAATTTATCCCCTTTCATCTAAGCATCCCCTTATTTGCATTAATTAAGTAATATCGCTATTATTTAATTAATATCCTTAATTCTCCCAAATCCCTAAGGTATTTAATTAATAAATAAATACCTTATCTCTTTAATCCTCCTTTTCATCAAATGAATTAAATAAATATGCCATTTATTTAATTCCCTTTATGTCACATCCTCCATCATTTTTATCTAATCCTAATGTATTATCATAATCTCATCATTAGGGATGTGCACATGCCTAATCCTTGATTAGGATGTGTCACATCCTCCAACTTTTGCAAGTTGGCCTCTAATCTCTCCTGGCCACCTAAACCTCCTTTAATCCTTTACTAACTAGCCTAATCAACCTCTCAAGGAATTTTAAATTCCTTTTATCCTTCCAAGGAATATTAAATTCTTTTTTCTCTTCCCCATGAGATCTTTGACTTGTCACATCAAGTCACATGGAAATCTAACCCTCTTCTAATATGTCATTAATTAGTCTAATAAAGTACTTGCACAACCTTAATCACTTAATTAGGTCATCTCTAATCCCCATATCATTTATGGAATGTGTCCTTAGTCAACTTCATTAAAAGTTTTCTCGTTTTGAACAAGGCACTCCATTCCCCATGTGAATTTTTAATTCACATTTAATCTCTCAATGCATTTAAAGGAATTTTAAATTTCTTCTCTCATCCCCATGAGAATATTTGAGGAATTTTTAATTCCCCATATGTCCTCTCACCCACATGGGGACAACGACCTCCTTTATGAGGAGATCTTGTCCAATCCCAAGGTACTATATAGTACCTCCATGTCATGTACTATCCTTCCACCTCATGTACACATCATATTTTTTAAGCCATATCACATGCCACATGTCAAGATGTGAGGGCTTGTGAGTTCTCAACTCACCTTAGCCCTACATCTTGATCTTGGTGGCTCAATCTTGACTGTCCATTTCCCTAGAAAATTCCAAATTCTCTATAAATACCCCCTCTTTTTTTTCATTTTGGGAGAGAGCATTCATAGTAGCCAAACTCTTGCAATTTTTTTTCTTAATCCATACTTAACCATTTTTCATGCTTGCATCCACTTCCATCCATTTCTCATCCATCCTATAACTTGCATCTCTTGCCATCCAAGGAGCATACAACACCAAAGATCAAAGGGCCAACCAAAGGATCGATTCGAGACAAGGTAAAAGGTTTCATTTGTCATCTTTATTTTGTATTGAATCCAACTAGGCTAATCTAGAGGTTTAGAGTGTTTTTAGTGTTATTTTCTTTCCTTATTTGTTGGTCATATTCTAGCACTTAAATTCTCCCTATCACATTTCTGGCACACCTGGTGGGACCCACAAACGGGTCTCTTGCTTTCACGTTTTCTATTTTTTGACTTTTGTAGGTACAGGTTACAGAGGGGTGGACCTGACTTGACAGACAAGCGAAATTGCCCTCCATAGGGGGACCTAACCTTTCCTAGGGGTGGACCTACCCTCCACAGACCTCAGAAGTTGTTTTTGGAAAAAATTTCATAGAGGGGCGGACTTGACCTGATAGACAGCCAGATTTTCCCTAGACAGTATTTTTCAAAAGGTAAAATTTCACTTTTTAGCAATCTTTTTGGCTATTTAAGGGTTTTTAACTCCTAATTTAGGAACATAGTTTAACTAGGAGGTGCCAATCAACCTTGTGTGTCATGTTTTTGGGTGAGCTATTTGACGTATCCAATCCCCTTGTGCCATTCAACGATCTTGGGTGACGAGAAATCCTAGCTTACCACGTCCTTTGAGTCCACCCCTTTTATTTTTCTTAGCGGGACTTGCTTGGGGATTTCATCACCCCAAGGAATGATTCCAACCACGCGTACCGTCGGGGTATATAAAAGAGGGAGAGTGAATGTTGTACCTCAATCCAACCACGTTGTAATTGGTGAAGCATCGGGATGATGTGAAGAGTTGGTTTGAGCCTTTAAGGTTCCCGACTCACTCTTGTAATAGGTTGGTGTTTACAGTTTGGGCCTCACATACTGGGTGTATATCGAGGACTCCCTAGTAACCATGTTCATCCTAGATTAGAAGATTTTGTTGGCCTTACCCTCTCTACTAGACTTAGGTTTGTGTTGTCTCATTTTATCCTTTTTTGTGCAAAACCAGTGATTGTTTGATTCAGCCAAATCTATTTCTTTCATGATTATTGTGTTTTCAGTCCTTTGTCTTAGTCTTTTTTGTCAAAAGTCAAGTTAAACCTACAAACAACTGGATTTTCCCTCACAAACAGCCAAACCTGACCTCTACACAGTTGGATTTTCCTGCCTCTGACCAATTTTTGGTCCTTGGGTGGACTTGACCCATCCAGGCACGGACTTGACCTGTTAACCTAGCTTTTTCAGGCCTATTTTGACCAAATCTGACCACTTTTTGCTCCTTGGGAAAACCTGACCCATCCAGGGGCGGACTTGACCTATTAAACCAATCCTTTAGAGCCTGTTTTCACAAAATTTGACCAACTTTTGCTCCTTGGGCAGGCCTGACCCATCCAGGGGTAGACTTGATCTTTGACCCACCCCTTTTAGGCCTGTTTTGACCAAATTTGACCAACTTTTGCTCCTTGGGTGGACCTGACCCATCCATGGGCGGACTTGACCTTTGACCCATCCCTTTTAGGCCTATTTTGACTAGATTTGACCAAATTTTTCTCCTTGGGTGGACCTGACCCATCCAAGGGTGGACCTGACCTTTGACCCACCCCTTTCAAGCCTATTTTGATCAAATTTGACTAACTTTTGCTCCTTGGGCGGACCCGACCTTTGACCCACCCCTTTCAGGCCTGTTTTGACCAAATTTGACCAACTTTTTGCTCCTTGGGTGGACCTGACCCATCCATGGGCGGACTTGACCTTTGACCCACCCCTTTCAAGCATGTTTTAACAAAATTTGACCAATTTTTGTTCTTTGGGTGGACCTGACCCATCCAGGGGTAGACCTGACCTGAGAGACAACTAGATTTTCCCTCACAGACAGCCAGATTTTCCATCATAGACAACCAGATTTTTCCTGACAAACAACCATATATGCCTCACCATTTGCACACTGTTAACCTGTTTTCCTCTGTTCAAGCGCCAATCTTCTCAAATTTTCGTGCTCTTTCCAACGAAATATACCACTTCATACTTTTGAGAAGTTTCTCGGGGCCCCTTTTCCTTCATCGTCCACCTTCTCGAGGGGGGAAAACCCTACCATTCTCTCTCAATATTTCATCATAAACCTTCCCTTGCAAGACTGGGGCATCCCCTCTAGACAACCATATATGTCCTCTAGACAACCATACCCACCCTCCTCCGGAACCATACCTTCCCTCCTCAACAATCCTTATCAATCATTTACTCATTTTGAGTAATCTTTGAGCTATTCCAAACCTTCATCTTCTTGTTTCGAGAATCATTCATCCATTGTGAGAAGTTGTTTACTAGTTTCGAGTAGTCGTTCATCTATTCTGGTCAATCTTTTACTCATTTTTGAGTATTAATTCATTCATTTTTATCATCCTTTCCCCATCCAAATCCCCTGATCTTCAGGTTACTATCTAAATTGACCAAAGTATCTGATCTGATTGTCATCATCAACATCTACTTAGGATTGTCATCTATCCTGAGTTAATCATCATCGTCGGCCCAATCAATCCATTTTCAATCTCAAAGTGGATTTAGTGCCACAATCATACATTTATCCTTTAATCCTATCAATCAACATCCTAAGTCACCTAGGATAATCTTTGAATGGAGTTTACAGTCCCTCTCATCATCCTATCTGATCCATTAGTCAATATTATCAATCAATCAATCAATCCAATCCAATCTAATCACATCCTTATCCAATCACCTTCGACCCAATCAATCTACTTCCATCTCGAAGTAGATTTGGTTTCATAATCATCCTTTGATAATCAAATCCAATTGTTAGAATCAATCCCATCACATCATCCAATCATCCTAATATGAGCTTTAATCCAATCCCGACCTGATCTTTCCCTAAATCTCGATTTGAGCTTTAGTCCATTTCCATCCAAAATCTTTATCCATCCTCTTTATCCTTTCACCATCATGAATCCCTATCCTCCATTAATAGTGGTCAAGGGAAACCCTAATTACGTCGACAACAATAATGAAAGTCTTGTCAATCAAGAAGAATGTGACATGGATCCCCTTGACACTATCATTGCTAGTAAGTTTTCTCCACCCGCTTTCCAAAATCCAATCACCCCTTTGAGTTATCCTGTTATGTCTTCATCCATTCCTAATCATGCTCCTTATGCTACCTTTGACAAGGGATACCCATCATATCCATCATCCTCTTATCCAACACCTGCATCCTCTTACCCTAGTATGCCATCACAATCCCCCTATCCTAATCCCTCATCCACATCCTCCTATCTTAATCCTTCATCCGCATCTACCCCCTACCCTAATCTCCCATACCAATCTGCTCACCCCAATCCCTCATTCACACCTTCCCATCCTAATCCAACATCCACATCAACTTATCCTAATTCGACATCCACATTTCCCTATCTCAATCCACCACCTCAATCTCCCCATCCTAATCCACCATCCCAATACCCTTACTACAATCCACCACCCGCATCCTCGTGTCCTAATTCACCATACCAATACCCCTATCTTAACCCTTCATCTAATCTTCATCCTCCATCTATTCCCAGTCTTGCATCCAATCCCATTCCCCCATCTAATCCTTGTCCACCAATCCCTAGTCCTAATCCCCCACTAATCCATAATCCCTCATCCACTTCTACCACACCATCTCAGCCTAGAGTATGCAAGTCTCTCATTTCATAAGTTCTCCAAGGACTGATAACAAAGAAGACATCTCCCACTCCACACCTTGAATTTGTGGAATTGTGCCATCCCAACCCATCATCCATGATCATTAGTGATGAGGCCCTTCTCCACCCAACACCTATCATTGATGATACCACCCCTTGCACCACTCAAACCATAGAAACCATTGCATCCTTTGAATCCACTGAGCCCCCATCTCCTACCATCACATTTACCGAATCCATTGAACACCTACTTCCTACTCCAAGAGTCATCGAACCCATCGATGACACCCAAATCCAATCCATTCGGATGACTGCATTGAATCCTCCATCCCTCCATCCTCCCCACTTAAAGAGTCCCACCAAGACTCCATTATCATGCCTCCCACATACGATGAGTCATGCCAAGAGCCTGATCCAAAGAATGATGACATATCCCCTTCTCCAGATCAAGATCCTACCATCCCATCTAGTCCACCTCAAGATCACAGTCCCCCATCCATTCCATTCCATGATCCCCTTGTCATTCAAGATCCCATCGCTCCATCTCCATCTCCATCGCATGAGCCCGCTACCACAAATCCATATCCTATCATATCCCCTAATCCCTCTCCTGATACCACCCATCCAAATGCTGCTACCCCATCATCTCCCTCTTATGATCCCCCATCATTTCCTAAAACTACTATCCCCACATCGCTTGCATATCCCCTTGGTACTCTCACATTCTTCCATGGTGGCCTCTTCGTAGAAGAAAAACATAGTGTATTTACCACCCATCATCCTCCACCTAATAATGGACTCGCATCATGTTTTTAGAATAACACAAATCCTATCATGGATCACATGCTCAAGAACATGAACTATCAAGGAAAAGGTCTTGGCCTTCATGATCAAGGTATTTTAGAGCCCATCCAAGTCAAAGAACAAATCTACATGCAAGGTCTTGAACCTATTTCCCAAGACTCACAATCTAAAGATGTTGGTACAACCTCTAGATGTCCTAAACGGGCCTTTTCCAAAAGAAATTCCAGATCTTCCCATCGCTCTGCTAGATCATATGTTGCCATCCCTCCTCCTCTACCGTATCGCCTCAAAACAATCGTCCATATTCCTCCTTCATCTGCTCCATCCATTTTGGGTCCTTACATCCCATCTCCCATCCTCCATCCGCTCCATCCATCTTGGGTTCTTATGTCCCTCCACACACTCCATATGCTTTGGGTCCGTATATCCCAAGATCACCTCCTCCATCTCATCCTTTCATCCATCCAACACCTATCCATGTCATCCATCATAAACATCTTAATCAAGATCAAAAAAGGCACATACCTACTCATTTTCCATCTACACGTAATCCTCATAATCCTACCTCCATTGCTCCACATCACCCATATCCTTGCACCCATCCCATTTCTATCAAAAGCACTTTGGATACTAAACCAAAAAGACATAAATCCAAACATCTATCTAAAGCTCCCCATGTCCCCTCTAAAAGACATGGTGAAGAGAAGAAAAATCTAAATCCAAACCAAATCCATAGGCCACAAAGGCCCACCAAAGCAAAAATCAAAAGCATGTGGATCCCAAAGAAAAAAGATTCAATGCCTTCAAATGAAAAATATGTAACAACATCCAACATTGCTCATCCAAAAACTAATAATTTTTATCCACCCTCTCTTAAATCTATTTTGGGTCCCTATGTCCCAAAATTCACTATTCCATCTCCTCCATTATCCCCACATTATCCATCCATTAATCCTCTTATCTTTTCACATCCACCCCCACATGTGCCAATGTTGGTCCTGAATACATCTCCCCATCACACATCCACCCCATCATTCTATCCATCCCCTTTTCAGCATCCCATACATTACCCCACATATCTCCCACATCAAATCCCTCTAATTCATCCTTCTGCAGAATCCATTTCTCCTAATAAGGTTGTACCAACATCCAACAGTTGGTTCGAACATGAGCTCTTAATACCTCGTATAGAACTTGATGCTTGAGTCCTTCATCCATATCCTTATTGCATGTCTTCTAAATCCACTTATTTGCCTCCCTATCCTTATCCATCTCCTTCTGCATGCTATCCAAAAAGCCAAAAAATCTAAAAAATCCAAAAAATCCAAAAAAGCCAAAAAATCCCAAAAAGTCAAAAAAAAATCTTAAAAAGTAAAAAAAAAATAGTAAACAGAAATAATCTATCCAATGGTGAAAACTTGGCAAACAAGCACCTTGGATAGGTACCATGATGAAAACCTGGCAAACAGGCATCATGCGTAAATTCCCATCTGCACATGGGGGCAACTTCCTAATATGCATTCCCTCCATCCGCTATGCTTCCTGCTATGCACCCATCTTCCTCCTATACATCCTTTTCATTCATCCCCTCCATCCTACCTATCTTACACATCTTTCTTGGCATATCTCATTTATCCCAAACCTTCCATCCTCCTTGTGATCTTGATAAAAGTAGGGGAAAACATATAAACATGCTTTGGACACCTCTTAGCATACATTTCCATCATCTGCACACTATCCTAATCCTCATTCACACTCATCTACCTTCCTTATCCACCCTTCATGCTACCTTCAATCTCCCTTCCTTATCCATGCACCCTATCTTCATCCATCTAGCTCCTTTATTTGCCTATCCTTCAAGCTATTGCATCCTTTGTGCCTCCTCGCACATGACATATCTAGAGTGGGGGCATCTATCTTTCTTTGTGATATAGTCCTTGGAGACATCATTCATTCCATCAAAGCAATCCTTTTCATCTCCCAATCCTCATCTCCTCCTCATCCCATCTTATAATCCCTTGTCATTGGTCTCTAGCTATAGGCTACTCCCCATGCAACCCAATTCCATCTACCTCATCATCATCACTTTGGCTTCTTTTACACATATTTTCAATCTCCTATCCTTTCTCATCATTCATCTATCTGTCATATCATCTTCCCAATTCATCTTTTGGTGATTTGGATAACTATCCCATCCCCGAGCTTCATGGTCACCATCATCCCATCCAATCCAATAGGTCTATCTTGTCTCATCATATCGGTCTCATCATTTTTTTTGTCGTGGTTATCTTCTCATCATCTTTTATCCATTGTTTATCGTTGATCTTTCATTGAAATACGTTGCCCCTACGCTTTCATGTAGGCAAGGTCGATCATTTGATCCACCCCTAGGGTTCCATCCATCATCGATCTATATTGTCCACTTTTCTCCTTTTCTCCATCCTATCTTTATCATCCATCGAAGTCCCCATCATGGTCCATCATTAGCCTTTCATCGAACTATGTTGCCCCTGTGCTTTCACGTAGGCAAGGTTGATCATTTAATCCACCCCCGGGGTTCCTTTATCACGTATCATCAGTCTTTCTACTTTGGCCATCTGATCCTTTATCATCTATCATTAGTCTTCATCTGTTGTTCCTATTGCCTATCCCATCTTTATCATCCATCAAAGTCCCCATCATGGTCCATCATTAGCCTTTTATCGCACTACAAGGGCTCTGCGCTCTCACATAGGCAAGGCTAATCTTTGATCTACATCTGAGACCCTAGGTTTTTTAGGGTGTGTCATTCTTGTGTCATGTCTCTTGTGTCATATTTTCAAGCTATGCCCTTATCTAGCTGGTTATTAACAAACAAGATCCACTTGTATCATCAGATCCAATCAGTTCTGAATATCCTGCGTCGTATCGATCTTTTAATTTTGTATCCATCATCGGTCTCAATAGGATGCATCCTTCCTAATAGACCTCATCAATCACATCAATCCCCTTGATCCTATGGCAAAGGACGTTTGAAATTGATTGTGATCTTTTGATTCTCTTGACTTTTGTTTATCATTTGAGCTCCCTATCGTCACTTGTCATGGTCGCCTTGATCCATAATATCATGGTGTGCTTTGACTAGTCAACCTCAGGGCATATCTTGATCTTTTTATGTCTATTTTTGTCTTCTTGGTTGTCCCACGTAGTACCCACCAAGATCACTAGGGTCTTGTGTTACGCTAGGGCATCCTTGTGTGCTTGTGGTTATCCCAATACCTGGCCCGACCAAGGTCATTGTGACTTTGGGGTGTTGGGATAGCCTTCTTGTTTGATGTGTTTGTTTCATACATTAGACACTAATCTGCCTTGGTTCTTCATACCCTGACATCTTGTGTCTTATGCTATAGCAAAAATTAGTGCTCCAAAGATAGAAAAATTGCATTAGGATTGCATTTCATCTTCCCCATCCCTTTGCATCATCTTCTTCATCTCCCCTTGCATCATCTCCTCCATTTCAAGAGCACACCCGTGTTCTCTTGAGCCCACATGTCTTCTCGAGGGGGCATCCTCAATCCCTAACTTTCATCTTTACCCCCATCATCTTCCCTTCCTAGTCACTCCTTTGAATGACTGGGGCATCTTTCCCAATCTAACCATCCTCTTTTAAATTCTATGTTTTAATATTCTTTGAAATTATGCTACTTTGTAACACCATCTCAAAGAGGGGAAAAATGTAGACACCTAAATTTGGACACTTAATCTACCCAAATTTATCCCCTTTCATCTAAGCATCCCCTTATTTTCATTAATTAAGTAATATCGAAATTATTTAATTAATATACTTAATTCTGTCAAATCCCTAAGGTATTTAATTAATAAATAAATACCTTATCTCTTTAATCCTCTTTTTTCATCAAATGAATTAAATAAATATGTCATTTATTTAATTCTCTTTATGTCACATCCTCCATTTTTATCTAATCCTAATCCATTCTCATAATCTCATCATTAGGGATGTGCACATGCCTAATCCTTGATTGGGATGTGTCACATCTTCCAACTTTTACAAGTTGGCCTCTAATCTCTCTTGGCCACCTAACCCTCCTTTAATCCTTTACTAACTAGCCTAATCAACCTCTCAAGGAATTTTTAATTCTTTTTATCCTTCCAAGGAATATTAAATTCTTTTTTCTCTTCCCCATGAGATCTTTGACTTGTCACATCAAGTCACATGTGAAATCTAACCCTCTTCTAATATGTCATTAATTAGTCTAATAAAGTACTTGCACAATCTTAATCACTTAATTAGGTCATCCTTAATCCCCATATCATTTATGGAATGTGTCCTTAGTCAACTTCATTAAAAGCTTTCTCTTTTTGAACAAAGCACTCCATTCCCCATGTGAATTTTTAATTCACATTTAATCTCTCAATGCATTTAAAGGAATTTTAAATTTCTTCTCTCATCAACATGAGAATATTTGAGGAATTTTTAATTCCCCATATGTCCTCTCACCCACAAGGGGACAACGACCTCCTTTATGAGGAGATCTTGTCCAATTCCAAGATACTATATAGTACCTCCATGCCATGTACTATCCTTCCACCTCATGTACACATCATATTTTTTAAGCCATATCACATGCCACATGTCAAGATGTGATGGCTTGTGAGTTCTCAACTCACCTTAGCCCTACATCTTGATCTTGGTGGCTCAATCTTGACTGTCCATTTCCCTAGAGAATTCCAAATTCTTTATAAATACCCCCTCTTTTCTCTCATTTTGGGAGAGATCATTCATAGTAGCCAAACTCTTGCAAATGTTTTTCTTAATCCATACTTAGCCATTTTTCATGCTTGCATCCACTTCCATCCATTTCTCATCCATCCTATAACTTGCATCTTTTGCCATCCAAGGAGCATACAACACCGAAGATCGAAGGGCCAACCAAAGGATTAATTCGAGACAAGATAAAAGGTTTCATTTGTCATCTTTATTTTGTATTGAATTCAATTAGGCTAATCTAGAGGTGTAGAGTATTTTTAGTGTTATTTGTTTTCCTTGTTTGTTGTTCATATTCTAGCACTTAAATTCACCCTATCACAGGGGGTTTTGGAGTAAATAGGACTTCACCTAATAATTAATTAATTATTAGGTTTGTTATTAATTTAATTAATTAAGCTAAAATTAGGGGTACATTTTTATTATTAGATTCAGATATTTCTAGGTCAGCTTGTCTTATTATATGAAATTAGGACACTTGTCATAATCTAGTCAAACCCTCATCTAGGGTTTTCTTTTTTGCTTTCATAAGCATTCATTTTTACTTTTTTAACATTCCATTCAATTCAATTACAATTATAGGTTAATCTCAATATCAAATGTTTGTGTGATACTTATGTTGGATCAATTATTTCTCTCCTAGTTGCATATCAAATAAGTTACTTTGATCTCTTATTTGTGATAGGCATTTTGGCAGGATATTGAAGACTTTATATTTCCTAATTCCAATGGTAAATATTTTTCCCAAGCATAATCAACAATTGATATCTTCAATTGAAGATTAGATGGCTCCCATGTGACCACATTTCTTAGAAGATCTGACAACAGTTGTCTATGGAAGTGTGGAAATGTGACACCTATCTTGGCAGGATTGAGCTTAAGGTCCTCTACTTTGAAAGATCAACAGTTAGTGCTGTATCCAAGTGAAATCAATGGTGGTCATGGTATCGTAGTTTAGGATGGCTCTAAGAGGGTTGAAGATGTGATATGTGAAAAAGTGACAAGTGGTAGAATGTGATTGCATCACCAAGGCTCTTCACATTGCTGTATTATTTTTTAAGTTCTAACTAAAGTGCGATAAGTATATGTCATGTGATGGAGATTTAATGGCACACATTAAAGTTTGAGATTGAATGATGTCCACTATTTTGAACAGAAGATTTGGTGGCTTTGAGTTTAAAAACCATGATGGAGTAGAATGGTGGCATTTGTCACAGACAATAGATGGAAAACCACTATTTCATCACAAAAGTTATATGTATCACATTTTAGTTCCTTCAAGCACAAATGAAGCAAGTTTAAAGAGAATCAAATCTTATGAAAAAAATTTAAAGTTGAGAGTCCAAATGATAATCATTAGATCATGACACGAAGTTGAAGATCAATGATGATAATTTAAAATTGAATTCTTCCAATGGTTAAGTAGTAAAAACATAGTGCAAATGGTGGAAATAGCTACAAACCAATATAGGGAATGAAATTAATTGTTGTAACCACTCCATCTATAATTTTAATTGGTGATTGAAAGGTATGGTTAGCGACATCAAAGCATAGTCAGCTACAAAAATAGATTCATTTTGATCATACATATATGACATTTAATGCATATCTAATTTCTCATTTGTTGGATGCTAAAAATAGTAAATTTAATTAATCAAGTTTTCGATACATGGCTTAAGGAGTTGATACTTGTTGATGAATAAAATAAGATATTAATCTATCAAAAAAAGAATGATGTGTGGTTGGGTATGCTATGTAGGTGAATTCTACAAAAGTGGCCTAGAATGTAGTATAGAGAACACAATCTAGGACATGCATTTAGAATGGTAGAGATGTGAAATAGAGTAGAGAAAGGGGAGATAAGTAGAGCAGAGGTATGAGTTGTTGATATTGCAACAAAAAAAGATATAATAGAGGTTATTATAAACATAAGAGAATGAGTAGTTGCAGATCAATTATGTAGCAATGAACTAGATTCAACTGAATTAATTATAATCAATATTTGTAGATCCTCAATTTCACTATAAATCTAATTGGTTGGTGTCATCAAAAATCTAAGTGGGTGCTCAGTTAAGGAGTGAGTGCTTCCTTAGAGTTGGTTCTCTTAAAACATGTGATTAGTGTCTCCTTAGGGTTAGTAACCTTAAACATTGTAAACAGTGAGGTTCTATTGCGGGGCTAGATTAGGATAGTAGATCCTAGAAGCTATTCTCACTATGGTTTTTCCCATATTAGGTTTTCCACATATATCTTATATTATGTTCATTTGTGTGTATGATAGTTGCATGTTAATTTTTTTTAGAAGGAGTTGAAAGAATAAGTTTTATTTGATCTACTAATTCAGCCCCCTCTCAGTAGATAGTTGTGTTCCAATAATTGGTATTAGAGCCCTAGTTACTTTGGATAATCTTAATCATCTCAACTAGATCTTGGATAGTGAACATAAATGGCTAGTCAAGAAGGTTCCTCCTCAAATAAAGTACCTATCTTTGATGGATCAAATTATACATTCTAGAGAATTAGAATGGAAACATATTTATCTTCATTAGGGTTTGATATATGGATTTTTTTTGTGAAATGATATATAACTCGTGCTACTCCTACTGATCAATCTGATAAGAAAGAATATGAGAATAAGGCTAGGGAAAAGAATGATATTCTTTGTAGTTTGTCTAATTAAGAGTTTTTCAAAGTAATGCACTATCAAACAACTAGTGAGATTCGAGGCAAGCTGAAGAGTATATATGAAGGTGATGACAAGGTAAAGCAAGCCTAGATACAAACGTATAAAGGAAAGTTTGAAAGCCTTAAGATGAGTGAAGAAGAGAGAATTGAAAACTACCTCCTAAGGGTAGATGAAATGGTTAATGCTATGAGAGGCCTTGGAGAAGAAGTAAAAGAGTCTATTATTGTGAAAAAGGTCTTGAGATCCCTACCTTCTATATATGACTAAAAAAAAATCTATAGAAGAAGAAAGAGACCTAGATAAACACATTGTTGATGATTTGCATGACACCTTCTACGCTTATGAGATGAGAATGGGAGATGTTGATACATCTAGGAGAGAAGTTGCATTCAAAACAACCAAGAAAGATAAGATGAAAGAATCTACATCTAGATCTGAGGAGATGATGAAGAGGAAGCTAACTTTGTCAGAATACTGAGAAGAGGCTTTGGAAAATACAAAGGTAAGTTACCCTTTGAATTCTTTAACTATGGTAAAATAGTACATTTTCCTACTAAATGACCTTATAATGAAAAAGGATAACCCTAAGAAAGAAGAGGATAGTAAGAAAAAGAAACCCTACTTCCCTAAGAAGATGAAAATTTCAAAGAAGAAGAGTAATTTCTACACACAAGAAGAATATGATTCATCTGATGTTATTGATAGCTCAAATGATGACCATGATTATTCCTTTGCAATTGAGGGAGATGAATTCCTATTTATGGAAAAATACTCTATAGATCAAGAAAATGAAGAAGTTGAAGCTTCTGATGAAGAAGAAGAAGGAGAAGTTGATCTAGAGGATGAGATGATTTGTGCTCTAGAAAAAGGTTTGAAGCTGAAGGAAGGCTCAAAGATTCAAGAAGAGTTGATAAACTCACCAAATCTGTTGAAAGAAAAATTGAGCTTAGCTTTTGAGAAAGGAAAGAATCCTACTACTAGTGCATCTATAAATTTATATGATAAATTCAAAGCAGAAGTAAATACTAGAAGAAAAAATGATAAAGCATGTAAGAAGAATGCCTCTGAAAATGAAAAATCTAGCAAAAATACTATTGAGATGAAGAAAGTTGATGGATTAAAGAAGCTTGAAATAAATAAGAAGATTAATAAATCAATCCCTAAAGACTTGAAAAAGAAGAATAACGCAAAGGGAGATAATGCAGATGGTTTCACTAGGGTGAGAGATTTGAAGAAGTCAAAACAAAGAAGACTTCCTCATCCTGCACAAAAAAATGCTATGATTAGGTATTGCTCATATTTCTATGGTTGTTTCTATATTTGTAATCATTTTGGTCATAGGGCAGTAAAGAGGCCAAAGTGGTGGGGGAGGATTTCATCACCTCCCATAGTTGTCCTAGTCTCATCAGCAGTGTTGGCAATAGCCATTGTCCCTCCTCTGGCATTAGCAACAAAAATAGGCACATGTGTAGGTCCTACCATCACACCTCCCCTTGAACCACACTACTAGGCCAAAGATCCTTGTATGTATGTGATTTATGTTATTTCCTTTCAGTATTTCATATTTCAACCTTATCTCATATATACATGCTTTTATTTACATATCATGAGACACTGATAGCATCTACTACTTTGTGGTTGTAGTGGACACATAGGAGTGTATCGCCTTCATCAGGTGGTGCATCTCTGAGGAATCCTTGAATATGCTATTCTAGGTAGAATCCTCAAGACATATAAGTCATCTTTTGTAGGGTGACATTTCCACCTATTTGAGCTTGTTACACTTCTGAGGACATCGTACGAGGAGGTACACGTAGAGGCCATATAGAGTGTTGAACAAGACAACTAAGACAGGGGTGAATTAGTTGTAAAATTTTAACCTTTGAAACTTCCACCAGAGATTAGATCAATTATCATTCACAAATCCTTTACTCTAGTGTGATTAATCATTAAGTGCAAAAGTAGAAACTGAAAGAAGAAAAACCATACACACAATAACACCAGATTTATGTGGAAAACCAAATGAGGGAAAAACCATGGTGAGGATTAACTCACAACATAGAGAATATCAAAACCGAATACAAAGGCTCACTTCCAGAAAGGCTCACTACCAAAATAGGACTTACTATCTAGAATAGGACTCACTATCTAAAAAGGGTTAACCACCTAGAGGGATCACTACCACAAAATTACAAAGAAGATAGAAGAGATTTGTTATAGAGATAAAACAATCTCAATGCAATGAATATTTCCACCACAATTTACTCACACACTTGTAGACATGCTTGAATGATAGAGTACACCTTCAGCTCACTACCTCCAAAAACTCACAATTAGATTTCACATTGATCTACTCAAACCTGCATCACACAGACACACACACACTATTTTGCATCTATCTCACATCTATCTTGCTTGCCTTCATCTTTCACAAAAATATCAACTTGTATTTATTCCATCTTCAAATTTGAAACTCATCTAAAGTTGGCCACACACCATTTGCATTTATAAATTCAAATTAGGTTAGAACTAAAATATTTTATAGTGGAATTAAAATGAGGGTGACAAAAAAACACACAAATAATGAGGACTTAAATAAGTCCCAACATGCTAAACAACACACTTCCATAAACTTCATAAGTAGTGTTTAACACAAGGTCAACCAATACCTGTGTAAAAGACATAAAACAATTAAGCACATGCAACCTTAACATGATCCAATCTCTTTGGATAACAAAATTAACTTGAACATGACCTCATCAACTTATCCTAAGAACTGTAAACTTCATAAAACCTGAACAAGAAGAAATCTAGAGCAACTACATTTCTCCCATACCTCAACCAGATACACAAAAAAGAATAGTTCACAATTGGTGAACATAACTCACACTTTACAATGATCCAGGAACCTAAAATATGGATACAGTAACTTCCAACAACCATGAACAATATCACAAATCCCCACTAGCATACTAGCAAATTCCAGAGCAAAAACTAAAGCAAACACTGAATACCTGCAACCTTTCTTTATTACAATTTTCTCAATATCCTCAACATATACAACCAATAACCATCATTCATGATATCAATGAAAACAACCAGTTGACATCAATGACAACATATTCATACTTGGACCATAGAGGACCATTGATGTCATCGCAATGATTGGACAAAGAGATCAATAGGTGACCAAGAAACAAACTACACTCACTAAGTGATACCAAGCCATGATGAGGGTAGATATTTCTAAGAGACCACATCACACCCTTAAGAGCCATCTTGATGACCTCAATGGGTAGGTGGTAGCTGTGAGGTCAGTGGAAAATCCCTAGCTACAACAACTTCAAGAGGAGATGAGGTAGTCTCAAGAGCAAGATGCACGAGAACAACTAGAGGTCACAGAGTTGAAGGGAGAGATCTATGGACTTTGGAAAATCTTGTCAGTATCACAATCACACTAATCATGTTCCATCCCTTCTATCCAGCCTAGATTTCCATCACTGTCAAGTCAAAAGGACTCGAGGAGCCATATACCTAGGGGCTAGGGGCCCATTTTGTATACGTTCCATTTTTGTATCGATGATATTATTTTTGTATAGAATTTTTCTGATGTATAGAAATATACAAATACATAGACACCACATTTTGAAAAAGTGATATGATACATGTACATGGCACAAATTTACATATATATATGAGATTCTGGTTCTGATATCATGGCATTCATTTTATGTGTATTTTTTTACTTTCATGTATGTATGTTTAGATTAGATGTTATCATCATTTAATAAACACACATGGATGTATGCTAATTAAATACAATGATGATCTTATTTTCTAAATGAAAGATTGAATCAAATGCAATGCACGAATACACAACATAATAAAACACATGTATGTATAATTACTAATTAAATAAATTAATTGCACACAGACATGTTTACATCATAGCACAAAACACAAAGATAATGTGTTGATAAAGAAATGTCATAGCATTAGAAAATACACTCCATGAGGAATGAGCATTGTTAGAATTGTGAAACAAGCACAAAACCATGAGCTACATGATCAATTAACAAACAAGTAGACCTTCCATGCAAGAGATCTGCAAACAAGAATTGTTAAATTCATTAACAAGGAAAAGTTATAGAAGAAGCTTTCAAGAAGATATGAAAGTTGTGATATTTCCCATGAATAATATCTAAGGGATATTTACAATAAGTGTTGAATGCTTATAAGAGAAAATCCCTAAATGAGAAATGATCAGATCATGACAAGTTTCAACATCACATGCAATGAGACATAATGATCTAATATTAACTCAACTAATAAAGCATTCCTAAGTTTAGCTAAAGTGTGAGAATAAATTAGACTAATAATCAATTAAAGATTAATTAATTATTAGCTAATGTGTGATAACTCTAACACCCCCTTAAGATGAACTTAGGCAGTAGCTAAAAACCCTAAAAAGAATGCAAGATGGATCTTGGAAAACAAGGCCAAGTAAGGTACCCATGTACAAACATAAGATCTTTATAATGTGGAGAAATAGAGAAAACCTCATGGGAAAAAATCTACTCCAAAAAGAGATGAAAGCCAAGTGAAGGACTGAAGAAGCCTCCAAACAAGGAAAGGTTGTCCAAAAAGATAAGAACAAAGAGAACACCACTAAATCATGAAGAAACTACAAACACTATCGAAGAACGACAATTGTAATGCTGAAAGAAGAACCTCCTCTGAAACATATGATGATCAGGATCAAGAATACAAGAATCTGTATGGGTTCCCCCAATGACACTACTCGAATCAGATAGCAAACAAAACCAAACACCTTGAATTCGAAGATACATATGGCAAAGGAACCAAAAATTTGAAGAACTGATCATGTGAAAATGGAAGGTCGCCTCCAAAAATAGGAATGCGAGAGTTTCCATATGGTAAGTGCTCCATCTCACTGAAATTCATGGGTAAGTAGCCATTACATCTGCCTAGTACATAGGAACAAATACTGTATACATAACTCACTCCAACGAATCCAAGGAAGCAATGGTACCAATAGTAGAAACCCTCCCATAATGTTGTAAAGGGAGAGGCATGATAGGTACACTGAAACTGAATGCTTGAAAGTACTGCATGAAGAGGAACCAAGAACATCTGAAGGTGCAGTCATGAAAGTACAAGCAAATATAAAGGATGTGAAAACAAAAGTCACATATGCATGAGAAAGGTATGAAGGAAAACAAAGACAAACATCAACCCCCATGGCACTTTATATCATAGTGTGAGTACAACAAGGCACAAAGTGATGTGCAAGATCCCATAATACATGTGCAATACAAAAGAACTTTATCTTAGTGTGTTTACAAAATCATAAATACATGCAATGTGATCCCATAAGGTCCAAAAAAGGACACAAGCTGAAAATAAAATTATCTTATAGAAAAATGGGAAACTAGTAGCACCATGATGAAGTACACGAAAAAACATGCACTTTAAAAAAAAATGGCACTAAAAAATGTGTTTGAATGTAGAAGATATGGTCCGTCAAAGTTTCCAAAATGAGAGCTAAACAACTACAACACTGAGAAATTTTTTTTTTGGAAAAAAGAAGAAGTTAAAACTGGAAAATACCTATGCCACTATGAAGAGTGCAAAATTTCACTCCATTTCAAAAAAAACTACAAGCAAAAAGACTACTGTATGGCTAAGATATGGCCTCTAGAAGTTGAGGTGCAAAACTAAAAAGCCCAATGGAGAGCGGTTGAGTGGGAAAAAAAGTAAACTCCTCCAAATTTATCAAAAAAACCTCCAAAAATAGAGGCCTGCCAAATATAGTGTGCTCGGAAAAAACTCCTCTAGGTACAGTGCATGAGACAATTTTAAATTTTTTTTGCAAAACTCCTATTTTCCTTCTTTTTTTTTTAATAGAGAAAAAACTATATATATATATATATATATAAAAAATGTTTTATTTATTAAAGTTAGAAAAACATTTAAAAACTATTATATTTTTTTATAAAAAAAATTACATTGAAGTTTTTAATAATTTTTTTAAAAAAAAAAACTTATTTGGTGGGGGGCACATGGGCCACCACACCCCTCCCTATGGCACAGGTACTCTACACAAGCTGAATAGGTATGGACCTGTGCAATCCCCGGGTAGGTAGAGACCCACAGTCCTTGCACAGGTACCTACCTACTTTTAATTTTGTTTTAAAACAAAAAATCAAAAAGCTTTGAAAATTATTATTATTTTTTCTTGTTTACAATTAAAAACTATGAAATGTTTTGTAGAAAAAATATAATTATTTTTTTTTCTTTTGAAAATTTTTACCTCGTTATGCATGCAGGAGGCCATACAACCCCTACCAGGTAATTTTTTTTCCTCAGAACCTCCCAGCTCAGAATTCGACGATTTGGTAGTCGCTCTTAGGGTTTTTGGGCCTTTTGAGGGTGATGATGAGGTCTATTTGGGCCCAAAGTGCTCCAAAAAACTAGCTACCCCCTGAATCTAGCAAAAAAGCTCTTTCTTCAAGCCCTAGTAGATCTAGTGTCCAGAGTTGAAATCAAGCCCAAAAAAAGCCAAATTTGACTTTCTTGACAACTCTAGATCCAACGGCGAGGTCTTTTTTACACAAAAATTCTTTAAAAAATTTCCACCTCCAAAATTTGCAAAAAAGGAAGTAAAGGAGATTCAAATCTGAAGCCTACAACCTTTGTTGAAGAAGAAAACTTCATAAATCGAGAAGGGGTTTGTTGAATGTATGCTTTGATACCATGTTAGAATTGTGAAACAAGCACAAAACCACAAGCCACAAGATCAAACAAAAAACAAGTACACCTTCCATGCAAGAGGTCTGTGAACAAGAATTACTAAATTCATTAACAAGGAAAAGCTATAGAAGAAGATTTTAAGAAGATATGAAAGTCATGGTATTTCCCGTGAATAATATCCGAGGGATATTTACAATAAGGGTTGAATGCTTATAAAAGCAAAGCCCTAAATGAGAAAGGATTAGATCATGACAAGTGTCAACATCACATGAGATGAGAGATAATGATCTAATATTAACTCAACTAATAAAGCATTCCTAAGTTTAGCTAAAGTGTGAGAATAAATTAGACTAATAATCAATTAAAGATTAATTAATTATTAGCTAATGTATGATAACTCTAACAAGCATTACACATATGTCACATAAACACTATGTGTAGTAACGATGAAGATGCATCATGTTAAAAGGTTCTTTTAGAGGTGTTCCATCTATAGACAATAATCTATATGCACTAGAACAATAAACAAAGATGATAATGTAAAGGCCTAACCAATTAGGACTATATTTCTCCTTTTTATCAGGTGGTTCATTTACATTTCTTTGATTCTCATGGAGAACCAAATCACCTACCTTGAAATTTCTAAAAAGAACACCCTGTTTATAATGTTTAGAGAATGATCATTGAAAATATTAGAGATAGTTGAGGACCTACAATCAACACTCATTGAGAAACTAAAGTTGATGCAAATGATTAAGATAGTAATTGTCATCATCAATTAATCCTTTAAGGGAAACTCACACTTGGACAAAATTTCCAACTCTAAAGGCATAATAGACTCGACACCATACACAAGGTTATACGATGTTGTACCTATCACCATATGAACACTTGTGAGATAGGCCAACAAGATGTATGTCAATTGAGTATGCCAATATTTACAATATTTATTTACTATCTTTTAGAGAATCAACTAAAGGTTTTCTTAGATTCCCTAGCTTGGCCATTAGACTGAGGATAGTATGGTGTTGAAAAATGATGTTCAATGTGAAATTTCTCAATGAGTTGCTTCATCTCTTTGTTCTTAAATGGAGTACTGTAGATACTAAAATCTGAAAATGCTAAAACTTTAACACACATTAGCATGGCTAGTCATTTAAAGAAAAGCAAACATAACATCTCTATGAAATACTCCAACATGCTTCATAATGCAAACAAAACAACAAAATATCAAATAAACTAATTGAGAGCATACAAAAAGCATGGTGCATACCTATCCCATAGTGGATTGGTGCTACTTTGATGTGGAAAGTAGCCCTTTTCCAACCCTTGATAAGCTCTTGGATGGATGTGTGATGAACAAAATTTCAAGAACCTAGTTATGAAATGATGAAATCTATGCTAACTTAGATGAAAATGTGGATGATTATGAAATTGTGGATGAAATCAAATGTATCAAGTAGTGGATAGTACAAAAAGCCTAAGATTGTGGATCCAAATATAATAGAAAAGATCTCTATTTATAGAAAAGAAGGATGGAGAAATGAAAGATATGAAGAATGTGGGACATAAACATAAGCCAATGGCATTGTGCCACTTGTCAACATGCCATTGAAGAGAGGTGGAGCACATTTTGATCAATGTGCAAATAAATGCAATTAGGTGGAAATTTGAAAGATGGCTTGTGGAGGAAGAGATGAAAGGTGAGTTAATGCCACTTGGCTCAAGAAAAAGGACATGTAAGAGGCTTAAATGCCATGTTGGAGGACAAGTCCTTTTAGGAGGGAGATTTCAAATTGGAGGAATATTTCAAAGAGATCCCTTTTTGAATGAAAATATAAGAATTTATAAATCAATTAAATTCATTTACTTGTGCAAGTTGCAAAATCTAGAGGATTGGAGGATTAGAGTTAGAGTTAATCAGGATTTAATTAACTTAGATGGAAATTAGTCTGGTTTGACATTTGACGTAGATTTTGGGATTTATTTAAACCAAATGGGAGGAATAATGAATATTATATTTAATTAAATAAAGTTTAATTTATTTAATTAAAAGGGATGATGACATTAGATTTAAATCAAATAAAGGTTAATTTATTTAATTAAAGGAAGATTATGATTTAATCAAATAAATTGGTTTATTTAATTAAAAGAGGAACATTAGGATTAATCAAATAAAATGATTTATTTAATTAAGAGAGGATTATTTAATTAATTGGTTAGTTAGGAAGTGATTCAAGAAGAACTGATGTTAGTGAATCAGGATCAAGAGCATTCTATCAATCAGTATAATTTGAATGTCTACATTTTTCCCCTCTTTGAAGCAATGTACCTATTGCATTGGTTCAAAGAATAACCTTGCTAAGATCAGAATTCAAAAAAAAATTGATTATTTTTGGATGCCCCAGCAGAAAGAAGTATGGTGGAAAGAAGTATGTTGGTACAGTGCCCCCTCAAGAGATCAAAATAAAATTTTAATTTGAGGGTCGATCTCATGACATAGAGGTACAATATGGATGTATGGATGGTTATGATGATGATGCAAATGAGATGGTTTTAAGATGCTTAGAATAACCCATCTATATTATCATAAACATTTTAAATGATTATGTAGTGCATGTGAGATGGATGAGATGGATGATGTTATTGTTGATGATGTTTTCTGCACAGCAACAACTCAGATAGAATATAATATCCTATCTCACTTGAAAGGTAACTCCCTATCAGCAAGCCTCAAGAGATAACCCCAAGGTCTCTAATGTCAGGTCTTGACAATGCATAAACAACTCAGTGATAATGTGAAAATATTGGTAATCACAATGGGACCTTACTACAAGAAAAATACTGAATCTCAATTTATTAGATCTAACAATATCATGATACTTCAAATCCTATATTTAACCCAATAATAAAAGAAATAGCAAAAGAGAAGGGTTTCAAAGAGATTTCTAAGCTTAATACTAAACCTAAGATTAACAATGCAAATGATCAACACTCGAAATGGACCAATCCCTCAAAACTAATTTCTACTTGACCCAGATGGATCTGTAATCTTATAGAAAATAGTGCAATCTTCTAAGGTGTTAAGACTTTCAAATCATAAACATTCATTCAAACAACCCTATTGCAATTGAAATGAATAAACCCTCACAATCGAACTAAAATCAATGAATATGAAAGTCCAGGCTAACTTTGCAAAGCAACTAACAATCATTTGGTTGTGAAAATTATGGACCAGGGATTGCTGCAACACTTCAAATATCAAACCATAAACATAATTGAATCAAATCTAATCTAAATATTAACCTCCTCAAAGCAATTCTAAAGATAGAATGACAAGAACCATGCAAGATAAGAAGAACACAAGTATGGCACCAAATCACAATGTCATTACTTGCATCAAATTATCCACTATAGCAACAATTCCAACTTTCTGTTACAATATTTTCTTGAGAACAACTACTTGCTAACACTTGCTCTATTTAATTCGCTCTAACTAGCTCTCTATTTGTCTATATCTAAAACTTCTTAACCCTTACAAATGAGGCAAAACACCTAATTTATAGAACCCCCAAAACATGTCGGCCAAGATAGGTTTTTACAATAATAATAAGGCCTAACAAGTCGGCCAAGAGAAATTCAAAATAATGAAATAGGCATTAAATGCATGAACTTCATCCAGGTCGGCCTAGGATCTCCAATGTAGCTCAGACCAATGCACGAAAAAATAATAGGGAAGCACAAATCTTGATGTAGCCAATCATTCACTACCTTCCCCTTTGTCCTTATTCTGATCCAGCATTTCATGAACCTTCAAAAGTGCACCATCCAAGTCGGCCATAGGTGGAAAAGGAAAAACCCTAAGTCGCCTTTCAATTGATGCAATTTTTTCCCTTGACTGTTTTACCGACTTATCCCAATCAACCTTATAGGTTAGGTATTTATCCATGACAACAATGTATGTGGCCGCATCATCTAGCTGATGCTCAGAAATGGAATCATCATTAATTGGGGCATAGACATCATGCCACCACTTCCTCACCTGTTCCAAACTCAAATACTTAGGAGTGATCTTTCTCCTTCCTGTCATAATCTCAAAGAAAGCAATGGAGCCACTGTATACACCAGCTAGGGTATCATCAATCTGCCTCCTCTGTTTGTAGATCTTCTTCAAAACCTTCTGCCTAATCTGCAATGCTTCAAACAACCTCTTAACAGACCGATGTAATCTTACTCTCAGGGATCTTTCTCTTAATGACCATCTTAATCTTTTCTGCATCAGACATTGAAGACCTAGCTGCTGCCTTGCTAGATTCAACCTGCACTCAACATGGAAATCATAATAAAACCATAGGAAAGGGAAAGTTAAACCATAAAAACATCGTTAGAATGAACCTCATAAAACCAAGGTGCTATTAAATCCAATATAAAATGATCAAAACAAATTTTGGGTTTCAGAACCATCCACGAAATCTGAGCTAGGGAGGAATTTCGGGAAATTCTGGGCTAGACGGATTCCGGCAGGATAAGCATGAAAACACCTACTAACAATTAAATCCGATCATTATCAATCAATAAACCACATTGGAGATCACAAGATAGCATGAATTAACCTTAAAAGAAATTAAAAATACTAGCACATCACGCTATCCATATTTCCTTACATTTCACCAAATTTTGGGAAAATCCGCTAGGGACGGATTTCTGCGAAGGCAGAGACATTTTGCAAATCTGGAAAATCTAGGTGACACAAGACTTCAGGAAAATCCAAGTGAGACAGAAATCCGCGGATAAGGTAAAATTCCAAAAGCAATGTAGATTCTGAGGATTCAAAGGAAATCAGGAAAAAGACAGAGATCGGGAAAATCTGGGGTCAACGAAAATCCACAGAGTAAATGAAACCCCGAAAATGACAACGGATTTCGGAAAAACCAAGAAGATCAGGAAAATTTGCCAGGGACGAATTGTCCCAAGGGAATGAAAAATCTTGAACTGAGGATGAAACCCGAACCGTGACACCAAAACACAATTTCACCCAGAACACCAGATCGATTATGAATTTCAAAGATTTAAGCTTAGGGAAAGTATAATATGGGCTTTCTATGGATTTTCAAATATACAATTCGCAAACTCAACATGTCAAATCCAAATCCAGCACTTGCAAGAATGCACTTCGCAGCTCAATCAATGGAAAACAATAGCATAATGGCATAAAAGACCTTGAAAATAAATTAAATACCTCACTCAAAGTTTGTATGAAGACATTAATGCCACCGACAAGATAGTCAGAAAAAACTCGGGATCCCGATGAGAAGACAGAATCCAAAAAAGTCTGAACCAAGCAAAAATATGCGAAGACCAAAAATCTCCGAATGACAGCGCTCAACCAGAGTCCGGACAGGATCCAGGAAAATCTGTCAGGGGTGGAAAGTCCCGAACCAGGGTGAAAACCCGAACTTAGCTCAAAATTAAAGATCTTTAATGAATAACTTAAGGGGATCACTTAGGCATTCAAAATAAACATTTAAGCACATGCCAAAGTAAGACAAAACCTCAAAATGAAAGGGCCAAGAAACTGAAACCAAAGTGAAAGAGGGTCCCTACTTTCAATGGGGCATGTGTGTGAAAATTGCACAACAAATGGTGACTTCTGCTGGGAAAATGCTCCAGAGGATTTGATGATGAACAAGAATCGAGAACCCCGAATCTTTGGTTTCAATATCACCATCAAACAAACAAATCAGAATGCAAATATTTAAAGAATCAAAACCAAAAGATAGGCCAAACCTTCCATAAAATGAAAATCCAAGTGTGTGCATATGAGTTCATTTCCCTCCATAAACTACTACAAAAACCAAGCTCAGGGAAGTCAGGCTACGTAAGGATTCTAACTTCAAAAGCAAACTAGATAGGGACTCGTTGCCAGTCAGGTGTCCATAGCCCCGATGAGGTTATCGCTATGACTCTCCTGAACATAGCTGTATTGCCAGTCAGGCGTTTATAGCCCCGATAGAGATATTCAGATACCCCTGATAAGTTGAATTCTTTTCTTTGGATTGTCAATATTTCACTTTTCTTTCTTTCGATATTCTTTTGTCACTTTTCATTTCAACCTATGAACAATGAAGTTCACACTCAGGGCTGAGAACCATAGTGGTGCTGAAGCAGAAATAGGATTTTTCACCTAACAAAACTTCACGAAGATCCTATGGTAACATCAGGATTCTTAAGTTATATGAGAGATATAAGATTTTAGAATACTTTAAATTCAAATCAAAACCAGTGACCTATCTTCAACAAATCAAACATTGAGACTGTAGACACTGAAATTTGGTTTAGGCCTGCGACTACCATATTCTTCATTATTTCGTTTTCGTCATGGTCATGATTAAATAATCTTAATTATTTAATTAATTCACATTGTTTTAATTCTTCTATTAATTAAATAATCTTAATTATTTAATTAATTCACACCTTAACATTAATTCTATCTGATTAATTAAATAAACGCTTTTTATTTAATTATCTTACTAATCAACCTTATTTTTCTTGTTAAATTAAATAAATTCTTATTTAATTTATCCTTTGTCATATTTCAACTATAATTAAATAAATTCTTTTATTTATTTAATTATTCATTTAAAATCCCCTTCGTCACTTAATTAAATAAATCTTATTTATTTAATTATTCTTCGAATATCAAGTCTTGAATTAAATGAATTATTTAATTCATTAATTCTATTTTAACATTCCTCTATATTTTAGATAATTATGTGAGTTATCTAAGTATTCACTTTTACTGACTCGACATCTATTTTAATCGTTCAGTTAATGTCGCTCTGATCAATCTCTTCGTCAAAGTCACCAATCGTCCAGTTCTAACTTAATTGTGTGTACATGCAGAATTAAATATTCTTATTTAATTAATTAAGTGTTGTGCGTGCATCGAACAGAGAGTCGTTATAATCAATCTTCATCTTTGTCATGCAAAGATATTTCTAATGTTTTCGAATGTCAAACTGAAGATTAAATCATTCATTTAATCTTTAATTCTATTTCTAATTTGAATTACTCATGTCATCACTATCAGTTATCAGAATGCATGTCTAATCAGTCGATCTCAACCGTCTGTTGATCTTTCGATCTTGGCCTGTCATTTGAATAATCAATTTTCTATAAATTGATGTCATTCTTCATTCCAATCTCTCTCACGAATTTTGTAACTTTGGAGAGCACTTTGTCTTGAATCTTCGATATTTTGCTAATCACTATCTTAGGCTATACTTGCATGAACTTGAAAATCTTAGGGCAATTGTACTACACAAGCAAAATGGAGAAGGGCAATCGAGATGAATCATGGAAATATGTTTGAAAATTGGTGATATTGTTCTAGTTTTAATTACGTTTTTACTTTCCCATGTTCTTTGTTGCTTAACGAATGAATTTGCATTTTAGATTTTAGTATTGCATGTGTGATTCTAATCTAATCTTCTTTGTTGTCTATTGTGCGAAGCCTTTTCATTTTCAACATTACATTTTGGTGAACCCGACGTGAAGACACCATCTTTGCGAATCCGTAGATCTTTTAATTTTGGTTTTTTCAGATTTTTCATACGTAACGACGCATGTGAAGTTTTTGCACCGCAATTGAATTTATGAACCGCATGTGAAGTTTTTGCACCGCAATTGATTTTCTGAACCGCATCTGACAGAGAAATGTCGCATCTAAAAATCCTAAACCGCAATTGATTTCTTGAGCTGCAACTGAAAATGAAATGACGCATATGATTGGTAACGAAGCGATGCAATTGACTGGTAAAATTTTATTTTTGCTTTCAGCAATCTAGAATTTTCAATTGATTTTCGTATTACTGATATTTGATTTTCAGCGTGTGGCCATTTGGAGTTAACAAGCTTTTGCAGGATGATTGACGAAGACAATATTGAAAATTACTAATGACATCTTCTGCAGGATGCTTGTCGAAGACCCTAGTTAAATTTTGAAACAGACTATTTGGTAGTGTAGCAAATCTTTCGTTTGGTTAAAATTAACAAGTGTCTACTATGTTTGGTGCGAAAGCACAAGTTTGGTCACCCTTATGACTTGGTATATTGAAGTATCCTCTCCCCTTGCGCATCTGTGTGATCCTGGGTGTAAGAGAAACGGTTACCAACTCTAGAACTTGGGTCTGTTCTGGTGGGAAAAAGTACTCACCCCAGGACGACTCAGACCGGTAGCACCCTGAACCTGAGGGACTTCTAGCCGGTATATAAAAGAGGATTCTTGGGGAAAGTTCAAGAATCACACATATGATTCTGATGAGATGGATCCGAAAGGGGACTCGCGCCACATGGATCATGCCCTATGAACGGAATGACCGAATTAAATACCCTTTGTTTTAGAGACCAACCTATTTGTGGCCGTTGCTTGGTATTAGTGCAGGGTATAGTATCATGCTTGAAGATACTCACTACTAATCCCCTTGAGTAGAGATAGTAGTTCTTGGGAGGTCATTGCCCAAAGAATTCAGAATTGGTGTGCTCGAAAGACATTAATGAGCCGTGGAGGGGAGCCAATGCCACCAAATTCCTAAGCTATCCGTTCTCGAGAAGGAAAGGTGTTCATCACCAATCCGGGGTATAACAGGTGGGCTATACCAAGTATACAAACCCTAGGCCTTTGGCCTATTAGGATGTGCTTGTCTGTTATCACTTTAAACATTCTTTGAGTCCAAAATCAAAACTGAAAACACTTTGTCTTATGATTTTCTTTGATTGTCAGAATTTGATCACGGAAAATGGAGTTAGTTTAAATTTCATGTCACTGAAAATTCACAGAGAGATGCAACTGTTCACCAGAAAAATGCATCTATTTTTAGAGTCGCATTTGTTAATTTTAGAGTCGCATCTGTCATTGTTAGTCGCATCTATTAAATTTAGAGTTGCATCTGTAATTATCAGTTGCATCTATTAATATTGAGTCGCATCTGTCAGTTTGGCTCGCATTTGCTTTGGCAAAACTGTATGCATTATATTCTGAGTCGCATCTATCAGTTAGAGTCGCATCTGTCAGTTTAGACCACAACTGTTAATTTTGAGCTGCAACTAAAAATTAAACGACGCATCTGTCTGATTATTAGAAAACCAAAATTCACAGTCACTGTCTAGTCAGCACGGTTATACCAGTTTCAGTGGTCTTCGCACAAATAGTCTTTGAAACAAATACCTGAAATGATTTGCTCAATTTTGCATCCTTTAGGTTCATTTAGTCATTACCATAGTTGTCTTCAATTAGACTTTAGCTTCATCTTAGGGTACATATCACCTTGCATTAGACTTCTAGAAGGGTCACTTTAGGAGTAGTCCACCATCTATACTCTAGAAAAGTCATAGTGTCAATGAAATTTGTCATTGAACCTAGTCCTATCATCTTATACTTTTTCCTACAGAGAGTCATCCTAGCTCATCAGTCTAGTTAGGAAACTCAACTTGTCTTTGATCCTCGTCCTACATTGGTTCCTTGACTTAACTAAATTGACACCTTGGTTTGACTTTAGGCAGTTGGTCTCTTCCCCTTAGGTTTATAGAACTGATCATTTTAGGGTCTTGCTTAGACATTTGCATCTTTAGAGTCTAGACTAGTGTCATCCTAGGACATCCCTTATTTTGCATAAAAAAATCCCAAAAACATAGACTAGAGTCATACAGTTTCTGGATATAGTCTTGCATTTCCCACATATTGAGCTTGTCTTACATGGTTGAAACTAGGTCTAAGAGAAGAGAGAGAGAAAACATGTCGAACCCAAATGAGTTCATCAATCCATTTTCTTCAAGACCTCATAAGACTCTATTAGACAAATTCACCACTAGAAACACTCAAGGACATATTGTAGTAGAGGACATAGAGGCTGCCGCACAGGACCCTGAGTTTGCTTCTTTTGTAGATGAGTACCTAGCAAATGATCATCAACGGTTTTTAGGAAAATTGCTAGCTGAAGGTGCTACTTTACCTCTAGGATTTGACATTAGCACCTTACAAACTCAACCTACACAAGGGACAAATACTACGACTGCTAGTACTACTATACCTCAAGTCAGCATGACTATGCCATCTAGCACGTCTACACAGAGTACAACAGTCCATACGTCCCCATTTGGTACACCTAGCATGACATTGGGATTTAATTTCACTACAGGGGCATCATCATCTACTCCCACTAGTCCTCTTATTGGGAGTAAAAGACCTAAAACGTCAGCCCATACATCATATGTCAGTGTTACAAGTGCACAATCAACAACCATACCTACTGCTAGTATCACGGGTACCCTACCACAGTCGATGGCCATACTTAGTGCTCAAATCACTAGTACTAGACCAAGGATTACACAAATAGGGGGCATTCCCTCCTTCCAATATGGCAATCAAAATCCTCTCTTCCAGACTAGTAGTCAGAGTCCATTTACAGCGATTCTGAATCAGAACCCTCTTTCACAGATTGGTAGTCAGAATCCATCCACGCAGATTCCAAGTCAAAACCAATTTATGTAGATTCTGAATCATAACCCTTTTTCACAGATTGGTAGTCAGAATCCATCCACACACATTCCAAGTCGAAACCAATTCACATCAATTCCGAATCAGAACCCCTTTTCATAGAGTGGTGCTCAGAATCCATTTACACAAAACCTAGGTCAACACCACTTTATGCAGATACTAGACCAAAATACATTTACCAACATTCTGAATCCAAATCCACCTCAGATGCTAACATTCAATCAAAACCCATCACGAGACTTTGGATTTCAGAATACATACATGGATCTGCATAATCCTCCTAGCACATCTTTGACCCAAGTTGACGTCCTACAAACACAAATGCACGCATTACAAATGCAAATGGATAACATGTCGGTGTCAACTAAGAAATCATTTTCAACAAAGGACATATGCCCATTCCCCTTTGATAGATCATTGTACATGACACCTTTCCCTCACGGATATCTCATATTGAATCTTCCTAAGTACAATGGCAAACGCAATCCAGTAGATCATATCAGGGAATTCTCTACCATATGCATAGATGTCGCTTATGACCCCACGTATCTTATGAGGCTATTTCCAAGAAGTCTTGTGGGAATTGCCCTAGAGTGGTTTTCAGGTCTAGATTCTGGCATTAGATCTTGGGGTGAATTAGTTGAGAAATTTGTGGAGCAATTCTCCTTCAACATTGACCATGAGATAAATATAGCAACCTTGTGCCACACAACGCAAGATGAAGGTGAAACATTCATTGCTTTCTTCCAGAGATGGAGAACTATTGCTAGTAGGTGTCCCGTTGAAATACCCAAAAAACAAAAGGTTACAATGTTTCAAGAAAACCTTCATCCAAAACTCATGAGTAACTTAAGGGTACATTGTTGCATATCTTTTTCAGAACTAGTGGAAAAAGGGGTGATAATAGAAAAGGATCTCATTGAAAAGGGTGAACTCAAGACAACAACATCCAATCGAAACCCAGTCGTACAAAACACCCCCACGGATAGAAACAGATTTTGGTCTCGCAACAAAAATGTCACTAATGATGGGGTGGTCAATTCTAAAACACTACAAGCAAGACCCCTCCTCACATTACAAGGACCTCATACTTTTTCCAACACGCTTAATGCTGTCAATCAACCTCCTAACACGGTCTCAAATACTCAATGTCCACAACCAAGGAGATTTCAAAAACGTGAGTTCACTCCCTTAGGGGAACCCATAGAGTTGGTGTTCAAACAACTGTTACAACACAACCTCATACAGCTGCAGGAACCAAGACAATACGATCCAGGACAGTTTAAACCATCTTGGTGGGATGATAATGCCTTTTGTGATTATCATAGGACTAAGGCACATAACCTACAAAACTATCAACAACTAAAGAATATCATACAGGATCTTGTTGACAAGAGAATTATTGAGGTTAGTGGACAAAAAAAAAAGACATCCAACACTGATCATCAAGTCTTTTCAGACCCACTACATGACCATGGGAAAGGAACTGTCCCCAGTTCGAGTACTAAGACCAATATGTCAGCCAACTATGCGAGTACCAAACATGATTATGGTAGTGGCAAAATCATTCATTGCCTTCGCGCCGCTGATGAGAATATCAATACCATTACTATCAATGCTAATCCTGAGTGTGCAGTCAATACTCGTCGTACTAAGTTTACTATCCTAGGCCCTCCATCACAGCAAACACCTCAACCTTCCAAGTTACAATATAATCTACTAGACCAATTAGGGAAGACTTCAGCCCAAATCTCAATCTTGGAATTGTTGCGCATTTCCCCAGAGCATCGGTCTATCCTTGATAAGGCTTTACAGAACACCACGGTCCCTAATGACCTTGATGTCAATCGTTTCCAAGAAATGGTGGGCTACTTGACCAATAATCATCATGCCACGTTCTTTGAACAAGACTATGCCACAGACAAGACAAACCACAATGACCCTTTACATCTAGAAGTCCTTGTCGATGACACCAAGGTTAGACGAGTTTTGGTAGATGGAGGAGCAGGGTTAAATCTATGCACTTTAAAACTAATTAAGGCATTAGGTATCTCAAAAGCATGCATGGACACCACTAAGAGTATTGTCATTAAGGCTTATGATGATGAAGAATGAAAATCAAAGGGGGTGGTAACACTTCCTATCAGAATTGGTCCTGCGGTGATGGAGACAAAGTTCCAGGTCTTGGATCTCACCCTCCCTTATAACCTTCTGCTAGGTAGACCATGGATTCATGCCATGAAGGTTGTCCCTTCCACATATCATCAGTGTCTTAAATTCCCTTACAATGGCACCGAAATAACTATAGATGGTGATCCTGATCCTTTCCAGTATTGTACCAATCGAAAGGAGATCCCTCAATGTCAAGTGCCAGTTAACCAAGAGGCCTCACCGTCTAATCCATCTTCTTATGTTGACCCGTCCACACTCACTTGAGCAACTACTTCACCCTTAGTTCCTGTCACTCCTAGGGTTGAGATCCAAGACAAGGGTTGTGGAGAGTATTACATGAAGACTTCTTATTGTGTTAGCTAATTGGTTCCCCCTAAGTCATATGGTTTACCTAGAATAGGTCGGGAATAGTCTATGATCACTATACATGTTCCCCCCACAACAACTTTCACTAAATGGGGTGAATTAAGTAGAGAGGCGGTCGATACAGAAGATGTCACTTCCTGGCTGTATAAGGAAGATAATCAAGAATCCCTTTTACTTGCTCATATTCCTACAAGTCTATATGGAAAGGGTTTCAAAATCATGCAAAGCAAAGGATATGATGGACAAAGTGGTTTAGGTTTAAACCAAGATGGCAGAGTGGAACCAATATTTGTTTCTCAATGGCCAAAAGGAGTAGGGCTAGGGTTTCGATCGATTCAGATTGGTGTTCCTAGTACTCTATCACCCTTACTTGAGGAAGTACATGCTTTAGAAGATATTAAGACATCTCACGAACAAGTAGACCAACATCATTGTGACTCCCCCGACTCTAACGATTATGAGTGGGATTCCCTATCCTCTACTTCTTCCATGGACCTTGACAAGTTATTTGGAGAACTTGACTTGATGTTAAGTTCCTCACCCAATCCCTTAAATTCCTGTCCACCAAAGAAAATGACAAAAGAGGAATGGTTTAAACACTACTATTAGGAATCACTTGATCCTACCTCTTGGCAACCTGAGCCACCTGTTTCTGATAGTCAAACCTTGGCATTAGGCCCACCTATTCATCCATCTAGACCCAAACCCAAGAGCAAAATGGACTTGGTACAAGACTTTTGTAATCACATGAATAATTCAATCTTTACCTTGACCCCATTAGACTTTGATAACTCCGACGATGACATGCCCTTAGTTTATCCCCAACTCATAGATTGGGATCAACAAGATACACCTGTCTTAGACACTTTTGAGAATGACAAAGCAATTGCTGAGTTCCTAGGATTACGTGAAGGCATACCTAACGAAGATCATAAAGCTGGTTTTACCATTGATTTGGACAATAAAGATATTTTGGGGAATCTGTTCAACCCTCCAGTTGTGAAAATGAGAAAAAGAATAAACAAGATGAAAAGGATGAGTCTCTTGGTGAAAACCAAAAGGCACCTCTAGACAATGAAAAAGTAAAAAGAAAGGATGCATCCGAAGGTGAAAACCTCTCTGAGGCACCTAAGGATGGAGGTTTGAACATTCTCCCCATTGCACAGGAAAAGTCACCCATGCTCGTTGAAGAATCAGTAGAAGTCAACATAGGTACAAAAGAGAATCCTCGACTGATTTATTTGGCAGCATCATTGACAACACAAGAGAAATCAGAGTTTCACGACTTCTTTGAACAGAGACAGATAAATTTTTCTTGGTCATATGCTGATATGCCTGGGTTAGATCCTGAACTTGTTCTACATCACTTACCTTTACAACCAGGAGCTAAACCAGTAAAACAAAAATTGAGAAAAATGCATCCACAAATTACTTTATTAGTCAAGGCGAAACTCAAGAAACTCTTAGACGTTGGTTTCATCAGATCTATTGACTATGCAGATTGGATTTCCAATCTTGTACCAGTTACCAAACCAGCTGGGGGCATCCGCATCTACACTAATTTTAGAGATATCAACAAATCTTGTCCTAAGGATGACTTCCCTTTACCTAATATAGACATGATAGTTGACATGACAGCAAGATATGAGATGCTGTCCCTTATGGATGGATTTTCAGGATATAACTAGATTAGAATTGCCACTAAAGATCAACCTAAGATAGCCTTCACTTGTCCTTGGAGAACGTATTATTGGAATGTTATGCCCTTCAGACTCAAGAATGCAGGAGCAACCTATCAATGTGCCATGACTACTATCTTTCATGATTTAGTACACACTTGTATAGAGGATTATGTCGATGACCTTATTGTAAAATCCAAGACAAGGGCACAACATTTACAGGTTTTAGACAAGGTATTTCAGAGGCTAGAGAAGTATAATGTGAGACTCAATCCAAAGAAATGTGTGTTTGGAGTCAAGTCAGGAAAGCTGTTAGGTTATATCATTTCTAGATGAGGCATTGAAGTAGATCCTGCTAAGGTAAAAGCAATCATGGACATGCCACCACCCAACAATCTTATTCAACTAAGGACATTACAGGGAAGGTTGCAATCTATCAAAAGATTTATAGTGCAGCTAGCAGACAAGACACATCCTTTTCAACATCTACTTAAGAAAGGAGTACCCTTTGCATGGACAGCTAGGTGTGAAGAGGCTTTTCAACTGATTAAAGAATATTTACTCACACCACCTGTCTTAATGCCACCTGTTGAAGGAAGACCGTTGATTCTTTATATCACAGCAACCCATTCATCACTCGAAACATTGCTTGCACAGAATGACGATGAAGGTCATGAAAGGGTAGTCTATTATATCAGTCGGACTTTGGTTGGTTATGAGCTTAACTATAGTAACATTGAACGTGCCTGTCTTGCAGTAGTATTTGCTACCCAAAAATTGAGACATTACATGCTAAACCATCAAACAATGTTGATTGCTAAAATAGATCCTCTGAAATATCTTCTCAGCAAGGCAACATTAACAGGCGACTGGCCAAAGTGGGTTATGATACTTAGTGAGTATGATATACAGTATGTAGAAAGAAAGGCTATTAATGGACAGGTCATTGTTGATTAGTTAGCTGATGCACCCATCCAGGCAGACCACCCATTAGTTGCAGACTTTCCTGATGAGTTCATATTCACATTTGACACAAACATAACATGGAAACTGTACTTTGATGGCTCACATACAAATCATGGTTCAGGGGCTGGTATATTGTTTATCACACCACAGGGTGATTCTATCCCTAAGTCATTCAGGATTGCATTTCCATGCACTAACAACATGGCGAATATGAAGATTTAGTGACAGGTTTATGCATGGCAGTCAAGTGGAAAATCAAGAACCTACAGGTATATGGCGATTCTCAATTAGTAATCAGACAGGTAAATGATGATTATGAGACTAAGGATGAGAAGCTTTCTCCATACAAGCGCATGGCTGATAGCTTTAAGGAGTACTTTGACAAAGTCGAATTTCATCAAATACCTTAGGTTTTAAATAGGGCAGCAGACGCTATGGCTACAATTGCATCACTTCTTGACATTCCTAACAATGTGCCCAAGTTTGAGTTTTTGGTCGAACAGCTTTTGGTCCCAGCCTATGATATCCTAGATTCTGAAATGGTGTGTGACATCGTTGGTCCCGATTCCCCATGGTACAAAGAAATCTATGATTACCTTCATGCCGAAGTCGTACCCATTGGCCTATCCAATAACCAACGTAGAACATTCCGTCCGCAAGTCAGCCAAATACACCATCGTCGGAGACACCCTATATAGACGCGCCTTAGATAATACCCTACTGAGATGTCTTGATTCTACTGAAGCACAAGCAACCTTGCGTGGGGTGCATGAGGGTATATGTGGTTCCCATTCTAGCGGTCCTACCTTAGCCAAAAAGATTATGAGACTGGGTTATTATTGGCCTACTATGGAAAAAGACTCATATGTCTTTGTAACAAAATGCCGCCAATGCCAAGTTCATGGAGATTTGATACATGCCCCAGCACAGGAGCTCTGTCCTATCACGTCACCATGGCCTTTTTCCCAATGGGGACTCGACCTCATAGGTAAGATCCACCCCACATCATCTAATGGACACAAGTTCATTATCACTGCCACTGAGTACTTTACGAAGTGGATTGAAGCCATTCCTATGACATACATTACCAGCACACAGATTTCTAGATTTATCCTAAACTCTATCATCTGTCAGTATGGTGTCCCTCAGTCTATAATCAATGACAATGACCACCCATTTAAGAACCAAGAAGTCCGCCACCTGTGTGATGAATTTCATATCCAACATCACTTTTCCACTCCATACTACCCACAAGGTAATGGCCAAGCAGAGGCATCTAGCAAGACCATCATTAGAATCCTCAAGAAGACTGTCAATGATGCTGGTCATGACTGGCATTTACAGCTTAATCCTACCTTATGGGCTTATCGTACAAGTATCCGTACTCCCACTGGGGCTACCCCATATTCACTTGTCTTTGGGTCTGAAGCCATTTTACCTATTGAGGTCGAGATTCCTTCCCTAAGGGTATCCCTAAAAGGCCACATTGATGATGAAGAGTACCGAGTGTCGAGACTCCATGAGCTAGAATTTCTAGATGAGTGAAGACAGAAAGGCACTAGACCATCTTCAAGCATACCAGAATTGCCTTCGTCATAGCTATAACAGGAGGGTATTGAACATAAACTTTGACATTGGTGACCTGGTTTTAATGGAGAACCCAAAGAATCATGCAGACAGAGACAAACCAGGAAAGTTTGAACCTAACTGGTTAGGACCTTATATTGTCACAGAAGCTTTTGGATCAGGAGCGTACCAACTCTCTACTCCTGAAGGGGAACCATTTTCCTCACCAATCAATAGTATGCATCTGAAGAAGTTCTACGCATAGCTTCTGGGAGCCTTTGTCTTAATTAGCAAAAATACAAAAAAATCAAAAAAATCAAAAAAATTGTTATCAAGGTGAAAACCTGGCAAATAGGCATCTTGGTAACACCAAAAAAATTAGATAATCTAGAAAATAGTAAAGACAACCCATTCATCCAATAGTGAAAACCACTTCGGTGGCGCTTTGGATAGATACCATGGTGAAAACCTGGCAAACAGGCGCCATGTGTACTCAACTCTTCTCCTTTGTCTACTATTATTCTAATTTACCTTGTACATAGTCCACTTCCTTGTATATAGTCCCTATCATTGAATATAGTCCATGATCCCTGTACATAGTCCTTATCCTTGTACATACTACCTATCCTTATACATATCCCTTATCTTTTGTGTTCATCACTTGTATATATCATTCCTAATAAGTGGTAGTCTTTCCCATAACTTGGAACGATTGACATCGAGAGAATTTTCATATCCCCCATTTTATCCTATTCATAATCAATTGGTCTTATACTCGACTGGGGGCAAACACTTGACATGTGTCATATTGGTTCTTACATTGGTTGTGTTGAGGACGTAAAACCATGGAAAATCCAAAAACATTTCAAAATGACCTGAGAAAACACAGAAACATTAGAAAACTTCAAAAAGACAAAAAAATCAAAACATTTCAAAAATCCAAAAATAGAGTCAAAGTCAGTCGCACTTGTCAATCTTTGTCGTTTGTCGAACTACGTTGCCTCTGCGACTAGACGTAGGCAAGGCCATCTGCCGATGTGCCCCCGAGGCATTAGGTCAGTCCATTTAGGTTTGTCTGTATAAAGTCATGAGTCAATTCATATGTCTATATGACGAGGTCATTAGTTGTGTCGAACTACGAGGTCTTTGCGTGTATAATGTAGGCAAGGCCATCAATCGATGAGCCCTCGAGACCACACTAGGTTAGTCCATTAGGGTTCGTCACTTTCACTTTCACACACATCTTTTATTTGTAGTCAGTATTGTCAGTCCAGTCAAGTCAAACTATGAGGTCTCTACGTGTATAACGTAGGCAAGGCCAACAATCAATGAGCCCCCGAGGCCGCACTAGGTCAGTCCTTTAGGGTTTGTCGTCACATGCAGTAAATTGTCCACACATCATATCAAGTCATGCATCAATCTGGTGAACAAGTCAGCAATGTCTCTGAGTGAAATCAAACAACTTTCCAAACAAAACAATTCAAACAGATCAACCAATAGTCTGCTACAGGATGTGTCCTTGGAAATAGACGTTATCAAAACAATCAACCTATGTCTTATACAGGATGAGTCCTTCCTGCATAATCGACAAGGTCAAACAATCAAACATAGCCTTACACAGGTTATCACATCAACGGTATCTGACTCAATGTCCTACATGATACATGTCTTTCTGAAACCGGGCTTTGTCATGCCTTATACAGATAGTCATAACATCAAAACCAGACTCACAGTCTTATCCGGTATGTGTATCTCCTGCAATCAGGCTCTATCAATCGGTCCTTCTATCAACCAACAAATAAAAATACAATGTCTCAAATGGATCTCAAACAGTATCTCTATCCAGAACTGCCACTGCCATCATGTCAGGAGTGTGTGGGAGACTGATGCTGGGAACCTACTGATCTCTGAGCTATAGGAGGTATGTCATAGGGCCCTGCTCTACGTGGCTGATCCACTCCCTCTGTAATCACTGTCCGTGTGTGGGTCCTGGTTTGGGACCTACTACTCTATGCCACTGAAAAGTTGGGGGCCCGTCTCTCTAGGGGAACCTCTGCCTCATACAAGTCTTGGTAGTATCTCTCCCTCTCTCCGGCTCTGACCAAATCTCTGGAAAATGCTGTTGATGGTCCTATGCATAATGACCTGAGCTCTGTGAACCTCTGCTCAGTCTCCTACTGCCGGGCTACCACCTGATCCCTCTCCATCAAGGCTCTGTCTCTCTCCACCCTGTAAGCATCCCTCTTTGCCATCAATACTCTCATCTACTCCTCTAAGGAGGCAACCTGGGCTCGTAACATATCTCTGTTGGGCACCTCTGCCTCTGTCTCATCCTGACGGACCCTATCTCTCCCATCCTCCTCCTCGTCTAGCTCCTCAAGGATCTGATCTTGGATCTCCTGCTCATGATCATCCTCCTCATCATCCTCCTAGTAGGCACCTAGCAATCCAAGGGAATCAATCTCTGCCTCCTCTCCAATGACCTCCTCTCCAACTGCCTCCTCAGCACCTACCTCTGCCTCTACTGGGATGTCAAGGATGTATGGGATAACTGCCTCTACCGACTACTCCTCCTCACCACCTCTGGCCACATCTGGCATGGCCACATCCTTCTCTCCTCCTCTCTCCTCTCAGGTCGGTGACAAGGCTGGTCCTCATCCCCATCGACCATGTCTCCCTCTCCTAGCTCCACGTCAGCCACCTCTTCCATCATCCCCTCCATCACCATGGCCTCCTCTTCCTCCTCTCCCTCTGCCTTGTCTGCCTCTGGGACCTGTACCATGCCGCTCTACCGGTGCTGGCTGCCCTGGATCTATCATGGGAATTGGCCTGTGTGTAGCCCACCATTGATCATAAGCTGGAGTGGTCCCTGGATCTGCTGGTCCATCCCTCCATCTCCATGGAAGCGCCTGCAGCCCATCAATATCTGCCTCTATGGTGGTGACTGGAATCTTTGGTCCCCATAGCAGGACCTCTCGTGATGACCTAGCAAACTCTACTCTCCATCGAGGTACATCTTGTACCTCTCCATACTATCTCAGTACCTGAACCGGCAGCTGCCGCTCTATAATGTGCATGTGGGACACTGTCCGTCCCACCAGATACTGTGTCTATCTGCAAAATGGTAGGTGCTCATCCTCATCTGACCACACCTCACAGCCCAGGTACGGTCTCCATGTGAACTCCTGCATCAAGTCTATAGCGTGTCTGAAGTAACCTGTGTCCCCAATATGGTGTTGTGTGGTTGCCCCCGCATAACGGAAGGTGTATGGAGCTCCATGAGGAACATCTACTATAACCGGTGGCCTGAAAATGGCAATATACTCCCACGCCCATACCATCAGGAGTGTGGTGCCGCAACTCATCGACTGTGCCTCTCTATAGGCAATGTCATGCAAGTGGAAGTACAACATCCCTAGTACACACAAACCCCAGGCATATACGACTCGGCGCTCAAGCATGCCCACTAACATCTCCCCCCAACCCACAGGGAATCCATGTCCTCGGCGGTCAGGCAGTACTATACCACCTATCAAGGTCGCTACTAGACAGTCTAACTATCTATACCTCTGAGCCAATATCCGCCATCTAATCTCATAGTCGTCCACCCCTAGCTGTCTAACGTCAGCATGGGGGTAATATCTACACATCTCCGCTATACCCCTCTGGGTATCATAGACCACCCGTGTCCCTCTAATCGGCAGTCTCAATATCCTATATACATCCTCTAAGGTCACTGTGGCCTCTCCAGTCGGAAGATGGAATGGTGATGTCTCTGAGTGCCACCGCTCACATAGTGCTATCAACAATCCCCAATTTGCCCTAATCTGGGGCATATCGATCACATGCAACAAACCTAAATGCCATAGAGTCCGTTGCTCGGCCAGCCGGAAGCTATCTCTGAATCAAAACATAGTGGGTCTCGACTCCCGTGTATAGATAGGGTCTAATACAACCTGCAACAACATCATATATGCCTCATGTCAGCCGAACTCATCTATCCTAGTAAAAAAATGACTGTTTTAACCTCAAATGCAAATGCGTTGTTACTTTACACATGCGTCGCTTTTTCACAAATGCGGTTCACAAATTCTATATGCATCATTATTAATCAAATGCGGTTAATAATAATCAAATGTGTCATGAAAATAACATTTGCGTTTTAAAATTACAAATGCGTGTCTAAATATGCAAATGCGTCGCTAAATATGCAAATGCGTCTGAAAATGGAAAATGCATTTCTAAATATACATTTGCATATCAAAATAAACATATGCGTTACAAAATATCAAATGCGTAACAAAATTAAATAGATGCGGTTATTCGCTAAAACCTAATCTAACCGACCGGTGTTTTAATTCAAATGCGGCTTTTCGCGGTCACATGCGTCGTTCGCGCATACACATGTGGTTCAGTATTAACATGACGCATATGTTAAAATTGCATTAAATACACTAAAATGTGTGCAAATCAAAAAATTTCAAAAGGCAAGTTTTAGGTCCATACCGGGGGGTCCGCGCTGGCTAGTCTCTGGTATGTCCAGATCCTGTATGCATGATGATGGGTGGCTAGAACTGGAGACATCTTTGCTAAAACGTCAGAGCAAATTCTCAAATCTCTAAGCTAGGTGGGTGCAAATGAATAGTTTTTCACCCCAATTCAAATATATACCTAGGGCTTAGGTGGCATTTCCTCCCTACTGGCCATGTAAACTTCCATTTTCTATCATTTCGTACCCCTCCCTCCCACTTCCAATCCCAATTCTGTCAACTGCATTGCATATCTGCCTATTTACTGGACTAATCGAGAGCATTTCCAAAAAAAATTGAATATTTCAGAAATTTGTCAATTTTCCCGAGGGGGCATACCTTCACCTATTCTAATCTGGAGCATTAATGGGGCATGTTTTTATCGACTTTCTTTGACACAACGCCTAAACAACATTGTATCAAAGAGGGGCAAATGTAGACATCGAAATCTGGTTTAGGCCTGCGACTACCATATTCTTCATTATTTCATTTTCGTCATGGTCATGATTAAATAATCTTAATTATTTAATTAATTCACATTGTTTTAATTCTTCTATTAATTAAATAATCTTAATTATTTAATTAATTTGCACCTTAACATTAATTCTATCTGATTAATTAAATAAACGCTTTTTATTTAATTATCTTACTAATTAACCTTATTCTTGTTAAATTAAATAAATTCTTATTTAATTTATCCTTTGTCATATTTCAACTATAATTAAATAAATTCTTTTATTTATTTAATTATTCATTTAAAAACCCCTTCGTCACTTAATTAAATAAATCTTATTTATTTAATTATTCTTCGAATATCGAGTCTTGAATTAAATGAATTATTTAATTCATTAATTCTATTTTAACGCATTCCTCTATATTTTAGATAATTATGTGAGTTATCTAAGTATTCACTTTTACTCGACTCGACATCTATTTTAATCATTCAGTTAATCTTTGATTTGATGTTTGAGTGGTTGTCTCGATTAATCTCTTCGTCAAGTCAGTCAATCGTCCAGTTCTAACTTAATTGTGTACATGCGGATTAATTAAATATTCTTATTTAATTAATTAAGTGTTGTGCCTGCATTGAACAAGAGTCATTATAATCAATCTTCATCTTTGTCATGCAAAGATATTTCTAATGTTTTCGAATGCCGAACTGAAGATTAAATCATTCATTTAATCTTTAATTCTATTTCTAATTCAAATCACTCATGTCATCACTATCAGTTATCAGAATGCATGTCTAATCAGTCAATCTCAACCGTCCGTTGATCTTTCGATCTTGGCTGTCATTCGAATAATCAATTTTCTATAAATTGATTTGTCATTCTTCATTCCAATCTCTCTCACGAATTTTGTAACTTTGGAGAGCACTTTGTCTTGAATCTTCGATATTTTGCTAATCACTATCTTAGGCTATACTTGCACGAACTTGAAAATCTGAGGGCAATTATACTACACAAGCAAAATGGAGAAGGGCAATCGAGATGAATCATGGAAATACGTTTGAAAATTGGTGATATTGTTCTAGTTTTAATTACGTTTTTACTTTCCCATGTTCTTTGTTGCTTAATGAATGAATTTGCATTTTAGATTTTAGTATTGCATGTGTGATTCTAATCTAATCTTCTTTGTTGTCTATTGTGCGAAGCCTTTTCATTTTCAGCGTTACAGAGACTGTTGGTAATAGTGAAGACTTCAACCATCCTTTCAAGATATAAGACTAAAGTCCACCAATGAAATACTTAAAACAATTCCAGATAATAATATATTTGCCATGCAGGTGCAACACATCCAGGTGAAAATAGAGAAACCTCCAAAGCAAGAGTAAAGCAAAAAAAAAACAAAACAGACCAAAAGCAAACCTATGCTAACCAAAACAAACAAAAGCAAAGCAGAAAGGGAAACCTACTCTAACCAAAGCAAAGAAAAGAAAAAAGAACAAAAAGGAAACCTAATCTAACTATATACAAGACAAGAGCTGAAAATAGTTCAAGACTAGAAATAATGCTTCAAATACTGTCCATTGACAGGTAGTGGGATATCTTCTCCAATGAGAGTTTTCAAACAAAAAGCAGTCTCCCAGAATTTTTGAAATCTGTTAAGGACCAAGCCAAAGTTTATCAAATTTTCCATTCTCTCCCTTATGGTCATGGGCTTTATCCCAGTAAAGAACCAAGTTAGAAATCCTAAAAGCTTTAACCTTGGCTCTTTTATCAAACAATCTCTTGACAACCCCTTGATGTTTAGCAAAGTTTTCTAGAGCTTCGTCTCTCTTTTCCTCAAGATTTAGTAATTTAGCAAGTCTAGCCTCACGTCTATCTCCCTTATCATAATAGTCATTAATGAACTGCAAAGTGGGGATATTTAACTAAATGGGAAACACGGGCTCTAATCCACAGAACAGGTGCTAAGGTGATATCCCTATGGAAGTTTTATGTCTCATACGATCTGCTTAAAGAGAAAATATGAGTTGGGTATGCTAGTCCTTTGGGTTCCTTTCTAACAGTTTGAGGATAATAGTCAGGATATTTTTGTTAGATGACTCAACCAAGCCATTACCCTGAGGGTAATAGTTGGATGCAAACTTAATGATAATCCCATGATCAAAAGCCCAATTGGACAACTTTAACGATGAAAAAGTAGGACCATTATCACAAACTAAAGACATAGGACATCCAAAATGATTAATGATACCTAATTCAGTGAAGTTAATAACTACCTCCGAAGTGCATTTCTTGCAAGCAAAGGCCTCAGTCCACCTTGTAAAATAATCAGTGACCTTAAGGATATACCTGTGTCCTGCAGAAGAAGGCGGGTTGATCGGACCTATGAAGTCCATCCCCCATTGTGCAAAAGGTTTTACCTCAAAGACCGGTTGGAGTGGGAGTGCTGCATACTTCTCTCTGGTTTCTACAGTCTGACACACATGACAAGTTTTGATGTGGTTGTGTGTATCCTTAAACAGTGTAGGCCAATAGTAACCATCTCTCAGAATCTAGTTCGCTGTAGAAGGTGCTGATCCATGGCTTGTACCATATCTGTCATGAAATTCCAACATCACTCTTTCAGACTCTCCCTTTCCTAGGCACCTCAAATAAACACCCTCATGATTTTTCTTGTATAGGAAAGCTCCTTTCAACATGAAACTGTCACTCTTTAAGTGCAATGCCCTTCTTTATACTGAATTAAGATGATCAGGGCATCTCTGAGTCAAAAGGTAGTGAACAATATTGTCATACCACTCGCCAAGAGAAACATCTTCTAAATTATAGCTCTGAGTTGTAAGATCAGGGCCTGTTTCTGCCATTGTCTTTGTAAGCCCTTGCCCTCTTACCAGCTTCATGGGTTGAATTTCCATATCGTACTCTTATAACATAGTTACCCACTTGGCTCTGTGTTCTCCCAGCTCATTATGCATCAACAACAACTTGACTGTAGGATCAGGAACTATTGCAAAAAAAAAATTTATGAGGATATAATGCCTGAATTTTCTTTACAGCTCTGACTAAGGCATAGGCCTGCTTTTCCACACTTGGGTACCTCAGCTCTGTATCCTTCAATGGTGCACTCATGAATGCTATGGGATTCTCATTTCCTTGATCTGACTTTTGGGTTAACATAGCAGCACAAGAATGATCAGAGGAAAATGAATATATATAGAATGGCTTAGCATAGTCTAGACTTACCAAAATAAGAGCTTCAACAATAGCCCTCTTTATCTCTACAAATGCTTCCTTTGCTTCTGTATTCCACACAACTTTGGCCTCCTGTTTCAGCATTGCATTCATGGGCTTGACTATTTCTGCGAACCCAGTGATAAACTTCCTCACAAAGTTGATCTTACTAAAGAATGATTTCATTTCTTTCTTACTGGCAAGTGGTGGAATCTTAAGAATGGCTTCTATGCATTCTGGATCAATTGCAATTCCTTTCTCAAAAAGAACATGCCACAACAATTTACCCTTTGTGACTCCAAAGATGCATTTCTTTGGATTGAGTGATATCCCAAACTCTCTACATTTTTGAAAAACTTTGCACAAATTTGAGATATGATCACCTCTCTTCTTGGAAAAGACTGTCAGATCATCCATATAAATGATTATGCACTTACCAATTATGACTTTAAAAGCAATTTCCATGGCTCTTTGGAATGTGGCTCCAGCATTAATCAAGCCAAAGGGCATCCTTCTGTAGGAAAAAGTTCCCCACTTGGTGGTGAAAGCAGTCTTGTGCCTATCCTCATACTGCACCATGACTTGGTTGTATCCTAAATAACCATCCAAGAAGGACATCATCTGAGATCCATTGATAATCTGGAGCACTTCATCCAGTGAGGGTATTGGATAATTATCTTTCTCTGATGCTCTATTTAGGTTCCTGAAATCTACACATAGCCTGATTTCACCATTTTTCTTTCACACTAGAACCAGGTTTGCAACCCAAGTAGAGTGTCTGACTAGAAATATTATTCTTATAGACAACAATTTCTGCCCCTCCTTCTGTATTAAGGGTTCTAGTAAAGCATTGATGGGCCTTTACCTCTGTCTGAAAGGCTTTACTCCTGGATTGAGAGGGATAGTATGGGTTATGATTGATGTATTATAAGTCTTCAAGTCTTCATAACTCTAGGCTATCACATCTGGATATCTATGTAATGCATCAATGATTTATTTTCTTTCTTCTAGAGTGCACACTTTACCAATAAAAACATTTTTGACCTCATCCTGAGTTCCCATATTATATTTGTCACAATGTCCACTAATGGACTCTTTCTTGGCATCTTTTTCTTGCTCCCTGACCTTGTCCAGATCAAAGATCCTTTCCAATTGCACCATCCCTCTGGGAATTGTATTGGTCTTTAGATTAATTACCCCTTCCAAGTCCATCTCAGCTTCTTGGAGTTCAGTTTCATCAATGACTTGAGAAGCAAAGACATCATTGCTAGTAATGAAATCTAAGATATGCTTGTCATCTTCAAATACCTGGAAGTTGGTGACATTATCAGGTATTGAGGGTACTGGGGTCAACTCCATAGTAAACTTCTTTAGTCTGAAAAGAGACAGAGGCTGCAAGGTACTAGCCGCTTGAGCAAGAGAATCAGCTATCTGGTTCCTATTTCGTGGAATCAACTAGATGTTGAAGGCATCAAATCCTTCAATGAGGTCCCAAACTCTGTGTCTATAGTTGGTCATTCTCCTGTCATGACAAGAGTATTGTCTCGTAAGTTGCTTGACTACCAGCTTAGAATCTCTAAAAACTTGCAAGATCTTAACCTTTTTCTTTAATGCCATTAACAGTCCATGCACCAAGGCCTCATATTCTGCTACATTATTCGTACAGTGAAATTGAAGTCTATGAGCCACAAAAAATGTATTACCTCTTGGGCTAATTAGTTCGAAACCTGCCCCAGCTCCTTGTTTGGATTTGGACCCATTGAATCTTAAAGTCCAACAACCAGTAACTACAAACTTTCCTACTTTTTCACTTACACTGTTACTACTGGATGGCTCTTCAGAAGGCATTACTCTTTTCCCTTTGGGATCTTCCTGGACATTTTGGATATCAATTTTGGCTACAAGAGTGGGGTTGATACATTTCTATATTTGTTCCACTACAACCTAGCATAAGCAACAGTCTAGTTCTAAATGAGAAGCATTATGTACCCTGCACCAATTGGGAAAGATTAGCTCTCCAAAGTTCATTCCTCTTCCCAGCTGAACTTGATCTTCAACGCACTTCTGAATGAACTCTTGAAAATTATCTAGCAAACCAAGCTGACTATCTTCTAGATCACTATCGCTTTCAGCTGGTTCGATCAGGACTTCAGTACCACTATATTATGCTGTAAGGTCAACAGGTGCTGTGTGGAACATAAGAACTTCCTCCATATCTAGCTCTTCAAGAGGAGCAGCAAGCATATAGTTACCCATACTCACTTTTGATACCAGAATTTTAGTAGAAGTTTTATGATATTCTGTAATCATGTACTTCATTCTGGGTTCTCTTTCAATTCTAATCTAGTTTGGCACTCCCTTCCAGGGAAGCCACATATGGGAGTGATCAGTCGATACATATCCATTCAAAGCTCGGGTGAAGTCCCTTCCCAGGATTAGGCCATAAGCATCAAAGATGTCAGCCACATGTATATTGATAACCTGCTAAATCCTAGGATCGGAAGAAATCTGCATATGAATCATATTTAACTCTCCTACCACATTGACTTTAGTCCTATCCAATTGTGTAACTTTCTTCTGCAAGTCAGTAGGAGTAATACCCATAGCTCTACATATGCTGAAAGGCATAATATTGGTTGAAGCACCAGAATCCAGCAAACAATTATGCAAATTCTTACCGAATATTCGAACAGAAATCAAGAATGGAGGTGTGTTTGTTTTCCCTTGAAACAGAGTTAAGGGAGTATCTACTTGAGCAACTTGAGATTTTTCCTTCTCTTTCCCAGTATCCCTAAGGGGCATATGGACCTGATTATGAGTCTGATTGTGTCTTCCTACTGATTGAGAACTAGATGCTCTATTGACACTCTCGCTAACTGATTTATCTTGTAACATTGAATTTGCATTATAAGACCCTAAGACTGCATTCCTAATGGTTGGAACTCTTAGTAACTCAAATGCAGATAGGCTTACCTTTAATTTTTTGAGTTCCTCAGCAACATACAGGGCCAATTGATCCTCACTCAAACCAACAGGGGCCTCCTTTGGGTATTCGATCACTCTGTCTTTGTTTGCATCAACATTCCTCCCCTTTGACACATTAGCATGTCTTGGATTTTGACATAAATATTGCTTGGACACCTGAGGCAGTGATGGATTATTGCTAGCATTAGGGTCTGGAGGCATGTTAAATTTGTTCAGTGGAATGGAAGTAGTGAAGGGGCCTCCACCCTATGGATGTCGATGCGGCAGTTTCCTTAAGTCATACTTCTTGACAAGTCTCTGGAAAGTCTGCACTTCTTCAACATAAGCCTCTTCCTCATCCCTGGGACCATTATCATTCACTAGACTCTCATCAAATAACTATGTCATTTCATCCCCATTGCATACTTGGCCTACCTCTTCCTCCAACTGGTCAAATTCCTCTTCAGGTGCATTCTCCTTACTTTGTGGAAAAGGAGCATGATTCAACACCAATACTGGAGAATCGTAAGGATTAGATGGTACTATTTCCTGACTACCTACATTGTTATCCACTTTGTACTGAAATATTGAGGCTACTTTTTGGAATTCTTGACAATCTAACTTAGAGTGTTGACTCATTTTGTGGAGCCTACACCATCCTAATAAAGCTACCTTAGCTAGATATACACCGCTAGGAGGCTTCTCCTAATTAACTGGTTGATTGCCAGACTAATTAACAGGTTGACTAATTGGTTGATCTAATGGGGTGGGGACTCCTCCATTGTTGGGTCCTATGTTCCAAGTCCTACTCTGTCCTGATGGCTACCTCCTATTGAACTCTTGTCCACCACCTTGCCCAAAGTTCTGACTTGAGGATTGCCCTTTATAATAGTTCTGTCTTATGTCATTATTATACCCTTTGTCATTATTAAATCCCCTATCATTGTTGTGACCTTTGTCCTGTTTATATCCTCTTTCATTATTGTATCCTCTTTCATTATTATATCCTCGATCATGACGTTGCCCTCTATGAAAGTGTTGTCCTTGCAGATTCTCTCTATTCTGATTGAACTTCATATTTCTCTTAACAGCTTGCAACTGACTATTCTGGTTCCTCAAGTCACCTCCATATTCAACTTCTTTATTTTTTCAGACAATTCATCTAGTCTCTCCTTGTTGGGATTACTGTATGGAGGCTGATTCGCATTATTCTGGGAATATCCTACTACAGCATTGGCATTTAGTCACTGATTCAAAACTTTAGAATTCTGCAGGTATGAAAGATAGCTAGCTTGAGGCTATATATGCAGAGGTTGATTCAAATTTTGCTGAGGGTAACTAATTGGGGATAATACTTGTCCCACAGGAGATCCTAGATGAGGGACAAGAGGCAATTGAGGTATTGGATTCATGATTGGAGTATGGTTTTCTAGAGCTTGGTTGAGAGCTGGAACTTGTCCAGGGTGAGCAATAGGTCCTAATGAGGGTAGAGGTGCAGAAAGATATTCCCTTAGATTAGTGCTAACCTTCACAACCTCTGCATACACATCAAGAAGACTAGTAGGAGGGTTATTACTCCACTTCATAAAAGTAGCCGTCAAACTATCAAGTCCCTCATAATAAACTTCTAGGACAGTAGGGTCATCAACAGCATAAGGGGCCTGTAGTCTGGTATAAGCATGATGAAACCTATTGTTGAAAGATCCTATAGGCTCATTGACCTCCCTCTTCACATTATTGAACTGATGGTAAAGCTCATTAGAACTAATGGGGATTCAAAACTTCTGCAAAAAGGCAGCCTCTAGCTCAGTCCAATGCTCAATAGACCCAGTAGGAAAACGGTTATACCAATAGAATGCATCCTCTCCTAATGAATACGGAAATAATCTACATGCTACATCCTCATGGTTTATCCCTCTATTTTTAAGGCTAGTCTAAAAGATCCTGATGTGTTCCTCAACAGTCCTATTTGGATCATTGACATGGAATTTTGAACAAAAGTGTTCATGGTTTTTTGGCATAACATTGTAGACGGAAAAACTCAATGGGGATGGGTTGGTTAATAGGAAAGCCATTGGTGGAGGTGGGGGTGGTAATGGTTGATTTATGATTGGCTGAGGTTGTGGACTGGGAATTCCCTGAGACCTAGATGAACCTGATCAAGATGGGGATGATGGAGATGTGGGAGGTGGATGGGATGATGTTGATTCTCCCCTTTTGTTGGTCCTTCTAGACCTAGTAGGGTCTGGTAATTCCTAAAATTCTCCCTCTCCTGGAGCAGATCTTGTTCTTCCTCTGAATCTCTCATGAGAGATGGTGTTCAAAAACTGATCCAGCTTGCTTATTCAGGCCCTCCTTCTAGCGCCAATCTATTGATGATGTTTTCAGCATAGCAACAACTCAAATAGAATATACTATCCTATCTCACTTGAAAGGTAAATCCCTATCAGCAAGCCTCAAGAGATAACCCCAAGGTCTCTAATGTAAGGTCTTGACAATGCATAAACAACTCAGTGATAATGTGAAAATGCTGGTAATCACAATGGGACCTTACTACAAGCAAAATAATGAATCTCAATTTATCAGATCTAACAATATGATGATACTTCAAATCCTAGATTTAACCCAATAATAAAATAAATAGAAAAAGATAAGGGTTTGAAAGAGATTTCTAAGCTTAATACCAAACCTAAGATTAACAATGCAAATGATCAACACTCGAAATGGACCAATCCCTCAAAACTGATTTCTACTTGACCTAGATGGATCTGCAATCTTATAGAAAATAATGTAATCTTCTAAGGTGTTAAGATTTTCAAATCATGAACATTCATTCAAACAACCCTATTGCAATTGAAATTAATAATCCCTCACAATCGAACTAAACTGAATGAATATGAAAGTCCAGGCTAACTTTGCAAAGCAACTAACAATCAGTTGGTTGCAAAAAGTATGGACCAAGGATTGCTGCAACACTTTAAATATCAAACCATAAACATCATTGAATCAAATCTAATCTAAATATTAACGTCCTCAAAGAAATTCTAAAGATAGAATGACAAGAACCATGCAAGATAAGAAGAACACAAGTATGACACCAAATCACAATGTCATTACTTGCATCAAATTATCCACTGTAGCAACAATTCTAGCTTTCTATTATAATATTTGCTTGAGAACAATTACTTGCTAACACTTTCTCTACTTAATTCGCTCTAACTAGCTCTCTATTTGTCTATATCTAAAACTTCTTAACCCTTACAAATGAGGCAAAATGCCCAATTTATAGAACCCCCAAAACATATTGGCCAAGATAGGTTTTTACAATAATAATAAGGCCTAACAAGTCGGCCAAGAGAAATTCAAAATAATGAAATAGGAATTAAATGCATTAACTTCATCCAGGTCGGCCTAGGATCTCCAATGTAGCTCAGACCAATGCACGAAAAAATAATAGGGAAGCACAAATCTCGATGTAGCCAATCATTAATTGCCTTCCCCTTTGTCCTTATTCTGATCCATCCTTTCATGAACCTTCAAAAGCACACCATCCAAGTCAGCCATAGGTGGCAAAGGAAAAACCCTAAGTCGCCTTTCAATTGATGCAATTTCTTCCCTTCACTGTTTTACTGACTTATCACAATCAACCTTATAGGTTAGGTATTTATCCATGACAACAATGTATGTGGCTGCATCATCCAGCTGATGCTCAGAAATAGAATCATCATTAATTGGGGAATAGACATCATGCCACCAATTCCTCAACTATTCCAAACTCAAATACTTAGGAGCGATCTTTCTTCTTCCTGTCATAATCTCAAAGAAAGCAATGGAGCCACCATATACACAAGCTAGGGATCATCAATCTGCCTCCTCTATTTGTAGATCTTCTTCAAAACCTTCTTCCTAATCTGCAATGCTTCAAACCACCTCTGACCAGACCGATGTAATCTTACTCTCAGGGATCTTTCTCTTAATGTCCATCTTAATCTTTTCTACATCAGACATTGAAGACCTTGTTGCTGCCTTTCTAGATTCAGCCTACACTCAACATGGAAATCATAATAAAACCATAGGAAAGGGAAAGCTAAACCATAAAAACACCGTTAGAATGAACCTCATACAACCAAGGTGCTATTAAATCCAATATAAAATGATCACAACAAATTTTGGGTTTCAGAACCATCCACTAAATCTGAGCCAGGGAGGAATTTCGGGAAATTTTGGGCCAGACGGATTCTAGTAGGATAAGCATGAAAACACCTAATAATAATTAAATCCGATCATTATCAATCAATAAACCACATTAGAGATCACAAGATAGCATGAATTAACCTTAAAAGGCATTAAAAATACTAGCACATCATGCTATCCATATTTCCTTACATTTCACCAAATTTCGGGTAAATCTGCCAGGGATAGATTTCTGCGAAGGCAGAGACATTTTGCAAATCTAGAAAATCCAGGTGACACAAGACTTCAGGAAAATCCGGGTGAGACAGAAATCCGTGGATAAGTTAAAATTCTGAAAGCAATGCAGATTCTGAGGATTCAAAGGAAATCGGGAAAACGGCGGAGATCAAGAAAATTCGGGGTCAACGAAAATCCATGGAGTAAATGAAACCCCGAAAATGACAACGGATTTTGAAAAAACCAAGGAGATCAGGAAAATCCGCAAGGGACAGATTGTCCCGAGGGAACAAAAAATCCTAGACTAAGAACGAAACCCGAACCGTGACACCAAAACACAATTTTGCCCAGTACAGCAGATCGATTATGAATTTCAAAGATTTAATCTTAGGGCAAGTATAATATGGTCTTTCTATGGATTCTCAAATACATAATTCGCAAACTCAACACATCAGATCCAAATTCATCACTTGCAAGAATGCACTCCGCAACTCAATCAATGGAAAACAATAGCATAATGGCATAAAAGACCCTGAAAATCAATTAAATACCTCACTCAAAGCTCATATGAAGACATTAATGCCACTGACAAGATAGTCAGAAAAAACTTGGGATCCCGATGAGAAGATGGAACCCGAAAAAGTCCGGCCCAAGCGGAAATCCGTGAAGACTGAAAATCTCCGAATGACAGTGCTCATCCAGAGTCTGGATAGGATCCAGGAAAATCCGGCCAAGGTGGAAAGTCTCGAACTAGGGTGAAAACCCGAACTTAGCTCAAAATTAAAGATCTTCAATGAATAACTTAAGGGGATCACTTAGGAAATCAAAATAAACATTTAAGCACATGCCAAAGTAAGACAAAACATCAAAATGAAAGGGCCAAGAAACTGAAACCAAAGCAAAAGAGGGTCCCTACTTTCAGCGGGGTGTGTGTGCGAAAACTGCACAACAGTTATGATATGCTCTTTTTCTCTTTTCAACATTTTTTGTGTGTAATATGATGATACAATATGTATGTATGGATGATGTGATGATGCTTATATGATTATGCAATGGATGTTTTATGCCAATGTATGGTTTACGAGATGCTTAGAGTAACATATCTATATTATGAAATGATGAAAATGTAATGCATGTGAATGATATGAATGATATGCAGCATGTTGATGGTTTGTGGATGCAGGATGGATGCATTGGTGATGTTTGGTTGACTATCATGATATCTTGTTAGCGTGGAGAGAAGAAAGAAGAATTGAGATGATGACAAGAGGATCCAACAAGTCCATGATCTCACAAGAATTTATTAGAGATGATGAGAAATGGATGATGTTTCGCTTATCAGGAATTGGGATTTTTAAAAGAGCCTACTTACCTTGTGTTTGATAGCAAACATATGCACAATACATCAATGTATATAGAACCCAGATGGAATTGTACCTAGTGTGATTGAATTTTACTTGACAATCAGATAGGAGTACTCATGTTCACACCTGGCATATGAAACCCTATTTAGAATGCAGTTTAGATATTCCAAACATCTCAAACCAAAGCATAGAAAGGAAATCCTTCCTATGTGGTCAACAAGACACCTAAAAAACCATCCCTATAGACCAAACAAAGTAGGCATGACCAAGGTTATATTACAAGAACATCCAACAAGCACAATAGACAAAAATATAATGATCGTTTCCCCATTCCTTTCTCTCTAAATCCATTTGTTTGGACATCATCAAGAGGTCATTGGAATGAATGCAATAAGATAAATCAAAAGACAAAGATTAAGTAAACAAACAAGCTAATGTTCTTCATACCACTAGCCAAGACTAAACTACAGTGATGCCTAATGTTGATGTCCATTGTAGGAAGGATGCATCCTTGGACATGATGTTATTAGATGATTTGGGATTAACTAGATGATGGGCTATTAATACCAAGAGTTAACCAACTTGTTTACGTACCGACCTAGACTTGAGACCCTTGACATTTTAGTTTTCACTTTCCATTTGCTAGAGTTGTTTCCAACTATGTCACCAAAGGTTGATGATGATGATGATTTATTATGAGTGATGTTTATTGCGGGTGATCTTGTGATGGGGTGGATGGAATTTTTAAAAATTTTGGATGTTTTTGGTTTTTTTTAAAATGTTTTGAGGCTATTTTTGGTATTGTCAAGGTGTTTTACAAAAATTTTTATTTCCAATGTTTTTATGTTTTTTGAGATTTTGACCAAGAGACTAACCTAAAGACCTATCCTAGGGGCCTTAGGGGATGATCAAAGATTAGCTTTTCCTACATTATACATACAGAGACCACATATTTTGACTAACACAAATTCAATTATTGATGAAGATACGAACAAATGGATTGTCAGTTTATTATGACAGACTCTTAAAGGACTGACCTAAGTGTCTCGGGGGATGATCAAAGATCAACCTTGTCTATGTTCAGAGCTCAGAGACCCATAGTTTGACAAGATGACTCTTTTTTTTTAATTTTGACTTGTTTTGGATTTTTATATGTTTTGAATTTTTTTGGACTTTTTTATTTTTTGAATGTTTTTGGACTTTTTGATTTTTTGAATGTTTTTGGATTTTTTGATTTTAAGGAATACTTCAATAATATACACAAATTTGACCCAATGTAGGTATAAGGACATGCCCCCAACATGATGCAATAGACCACTCTGATATAGGCAAGAAAAACTAACCTTAGGAATGGGCCGAGTAGTACAAGGAGGGATAATGATACAAACATAGGATCAAGCTATGATGCAAATGCAGATGAGTGATTGATGGATGCAATGGAAGTGTGATGGATGAATGATGCAAAAAAAGCCATGGAGATCTTGGTGGATGGAAAGTGATTATTTACACAAGGCACCTATTTGCCAGGTTTTCACCAAGGTACTTGCCCAAAGTGCCACCGAAGTGGTTTTCACCAGAGGATGATTTTTTCTCTTTATTGTTTTCAATCCTTTTTTTGATTTTTTTTGGATCTTTTATATTTTTTGATTTTTTTTTAATTTTTAGATTTATACCTTGCAATTCTAGGCATAATTTTTTTTGAGATAGGAGTTGTTCATGGGTTCTTGCAGAGGCTCCCCTTTGGGCATTGACAACTGATATGCTCTTGATTTGTAGCTTGTTGTGATGATGAATGGTCCCAACCAATTGGGTTTCAAACTTTCCCTTGCTATCTAGATTTGGTACATTATTTTGATTCTCCTTCAATACAAGCTCTTTGAGTTGAAAGGTATGACTCCTGATCTTCTTCTTGTAGCTCTGCTTGAGACAGTTTTGGTAGACTTGAAAATGGTATAAGGAATCCATGCACCACTCATCTAGTAGTTCCAACTTGTTTAACCATGATACCCAATATTCTTCATCAATGATGAGATTTTGCAATGATATTCTCAGGGATGGGAGCTCTATCTTAATAGGTAGGATGGATTTTGATTCATAGACCAAGGAGAAAGGAGAAACATCTATTGGTGTGCAGAGACTTGTTTGGTAAGCCCAGAAGGAAGGATTTAGTTGTAGGTTCCAATCATGACCAACGTCATTAACTATTTTCTTTAGGATTTTCAAGATGGTTTTATTGGTAGCTTCAGCTTGTTCATTTCCTTGGGGGTATTATGGAGTGGAAAAGTGATGTTGGATTTTGAACTCTTGGCATAGGTCTCGAACATCTTGATTTTTGAAAAGCATCCTATTATCTAAGATAATGGCTTAAGGGACATTGTAGAGAAAAATTAGGTAGTTTAGGATGAACTTGGAAATCTACTTTCCTATGATATAGGTCATGAGAATGGCCTCTACACACTTCTTGAAGTACTTTGTGGTGATGATAATGAAATTATGTCCATTGGATGAGGTGGGAGTGATTTTTCCAATGAGATCAACCCCCCATTGTGAAAAGGGCCAAGGTGTTATGATCGGGTGGAGCTCCTGAGCTAGTGCATGGATTAGATCCCCATGCTACTGATGTTACAAACACCTTTGAACATAGTCGTGAGCTTCCCTTTCCATTGTAGGCCAATAGTACCCAGTCCTCAATAGTTTCTTAGCCAAGATCATACCACTTGAATGTGACCCACAAATGCCATTGTGTACCTTGATTAAAGCAATCAAAGCTTCCTCGGCATTTAGGCATCGTAAAAGGGTTCCCTCAATACTCCTATGGTATAGGGTGTCTCCTAAGATAACAAAGCAGGATGACTTCTTGAAAAATGTTCTTTTAAGGTTTGGGGTTATATTAGTAGGGAGGAATCCTATTCTCAATTAGGTGTATATATCATGATACCAGGGATCACCAAGACCAATGATTGTGCACACAAATTCAAACTTGGGTACCTCAAATGCTAGTATGAGAAGCTGCTCTACAAGGAATTCTTGCTTCAGGATGTTGTGTGGGACATCCAATAATGATCGAGTTTTTTCCATAGCATCCACGACTCTGTTATTTTCCGTTGGAAACTACTCAAATGTGATATCAATGAAGGACTCTTTGAGGCTTTCTAGTAGTTTCTTGTATGGAGTTAACTTGTCATCCTTTTTTTGGTACTCATCATTTACCTAGTTGATGATAAGCTGAGAATCTCCATAGACTTTGAGTGCCATGATCTTCCATTGTACTCCAATTCTCAACCCTATGAAAAGCGCCTCATATTCTACAATGTTATTTGTGTACGAAAAAGACAACTTGTATGATTTGGGTATGCAATCCCCTTATGGTGTAATGAAGGAGACTCCCGCTTCTGACCCATGTTGTGTGTAGTATCCATCAAAATACATTTTCTAGTGATCTACTACACTTGCATTAAATATTGACTCATCGGGGAACTCAGATACAAGTGGGTTTTCTAAATATATTGGTGCTTCTATCAGCTGATCTACAATTGCTTGTCCTTTAATGGCCTTTTTCTCTACATACTCAATGTTGTGTTCCATCAGGATCATAACCCATTTAGATGTTTTCCCCATGAGCATTGCTCTAGAAATAAGATACTTGAGAGGGTCTATCTTTGCAATGAGTTTTATCTGATGTGCTAGCATATAATGCCTAAATTTCTACATTGTGAACATGACTACTAGGAAATATTTTTCAATGGATGTGCAATTCAGCTCATGTCCCACCATGGTTTGACTAATGCAATAAATAACTCTCTTTCCCATTTTCATCATGTTGTGCTAAAAGAGTGCCAAGGGATGCTATTGTTGCTAATATATACAAGATCAAAGAATTTCCTGGAATTGGTGGCATAAGAACTAGTGGTGTGAACAAGTAATCTATGATTTTTTTGAAATCTTGGTTACATTTCTCATCGCATTTGTATGCTAGCCCCTTGTGGAGTAGATGAGAATATGGGATAGCCTTATCTGCTAGTTGCACTATGAATCGACAGATGTATTGGAGTCTTCCCTGTAAACCCATTAACTACTTCAATGTCCTTGGTGCCGCCATCTCTAGAATTACTTTGAATTTGGTGGGATCTATCTTGATTCCTCTCATAGATACTATGTACCCTAGTAACTTGCCTGATTGTACCTTGACGACACATTTTTTTGGATTGAGTCTGACCTTGTATTTTTCTAGCCTATAAAAATGGAGCTTAGAGTTGGTATGTGATCTCAACATTTCTTTGACTTGGCCAATATGTCATCCACATAGTATTCCACAGTTTTTTGAATCATATCATGGAATATTAGTGTCATGGCCCTATGATAGGTAGCTCTTGTGTTTTTCAACCCGAATGGAATCATATTCCAGCAATATTTCCCCCATGGACAAGTGAAAGCCATTTTGTGTTGGTCCTCCTTAGCTATCATGATCTAATTGTACCCTGAGAATCCATCCATTAGTGATAGCATTTCATGTCCTACTGTCATATCCATAGTAATATCTATGTTTGGGAGAGGAAAATCATCCTTGGGACATGCTTTGTTCAAATATTTGAAGTTAGTGAAAATGTGGATGCCCCCAATGGGATTTGAAATAGGTACAAGATTTGAAACCCACTCTAGATAATAAATTGGCCATATGAAACCAATGTTAAGGAGCTTTTGTAATTCCATCTTGACCAATAATGTTATTTTTGGGTGCATTTTTTTCAACTTTTTTCTTACTGGTTTTGCTTTAAGATATATAGCTAGGTGGTGAACCACAACTTTTGGATCAAGCCCAGACATGTTGGCATATGTCCATGAAAATTTTACCTTTCTTTCTCTTAGAAATGAAACTAGGAGTTCTTGTTCTTCTATCAAGAGTGATTCTGGATAGAAGGTGATATGTGATGTTTCCTCTGTCCTCAGGTTGACTAGATTGCACTTCTCTGCCAAGACTATTGACTTTTCCTAATGAATAGCACTAAGGGGAAGATTGAATCCCTCATCCTCCAGTGCCTTAGAGAGGTTTTCACCATTAGATGCATCCTTTTTTTTACTATTTTTGAGTCTGAGAGTGCCACAGTGTGGTTTTCACTCAAGGACCTAGATATTATTCTTAGATTTTCAATTTTGCAATTGAAGGATTCAATTATTTCCACGTAATAGGAATGCATTTCAAGATCAATGTAGAATCTAGCTTTGTGATCCCCATATGGTATTGTATCTTGCAATCCCATGAATTCTGAGAGAGCCTCATCATTTTTTAATGTGTCTAGAATCGGTGGTCCTCAATGTTCGTAATTGATGAGTTGGGGATAGACTAAGTTTAGCTCATGGGTTTGGTTGTTTGACTCAAAAGATAGGGTACTAATCATGAGAATGAAGGAATCCTTGAATAGCATGGGTAAGTCAATTAGGGGGTCTTTGTCACACACATCGATTATGTCAAAGGTATAGTTTTCTAAGGGTAGACATATGGATATCAACAACTGAGGGGGTGCTTTAACTTTTCTAACCGGGGAACTTTTGCCAAGTATAGTTAACTTTGGAGGAGTACATCTAATGCCAATATTTCTCATATGCTTCTCAGGAATGAGCGGTACTAGAAGACCATTGTCATTTTTTCCAAGTTTCTTGTTTCTATTATATCCCATACCAAGCATCATTTGTAGTCCTTTGCTATTGTCATCCATGGGAAGATCAGGCACGAGCCTTTCATCTTGGTACAATATACTTGATATGTCTTTTTCATCTACCACTTCCCAACTTAGGTCCCCCCAACATCTAAACCTAGAGGGGTCTAATTTGAAGGTTTGGGATGATCTTTCAATTGGTTGGGGCTGCCCATGGGACCTAGGAGATTGAGGTAACACTCCTATTACAAAATCACTTTTCTTCACTTTGTAATCCCCACACCCATTGTCTTGGATGATGACTTTAATATTAGAGATGTCAAGAATGGTAGGTTTCTTTCTCTCAGAAGTGGAGATTAAGGTAGTTGGTTCTACATATGGAGTTGTAGGGCCTTCATCATTTTTTGGGACTTGAGGGATTTTTTACTACTTTGCTTCTAGGTTCTTGCAATAATAAAAGGGCTTGAGATCACCATGTACTGTGACCTCTTGTTTTTGATAGGGAAACTTCACACATTGATGGAAGGTGGAAGTGACAACTTGCATTCCATGGATCCATGGATGCCCTAGGAGAATATTATAAGGTAAATTATGGTCAAGGAATTGACATGTGGTTCCCATGATGGTTGGCCCTAGTTGAATAGGGAGTTGAATAGTGCCTTGAGGAACTCTTTCCTGGTCATCATATGCCCTAATTGTAATACCTTTACCTTTTTCAATAACATCCCTAGAGAATCCCAGATTCTTTATTAGCTTGAGTGAACAGATATTTAGACCTACACCACCATCCACCAAGACCCTTTTGACTTTATTTTTATGGACCAATACATTGAGATGGAGTGCATGGTTATGATATGTTTGTGTTGGGAGGCCTTGATTAGAAAATGTTAGGAGATGAGGCATGGTGATGTGTCCGACCATAGCTTGGAACTGATCTGCATCAAGATCTGTGGGGATAGTGGATGAGGCCAATGCTTCCTCTAGGATCTTCCTATGAGTGGGTGATATCTTTAGCAACTCCATGATGGAGATCTGAGCAAGGGTCCTTTTCAATTGGTCCAAGAAATTATAACCATTGGGAATAGATTTTAGTTTAGAGGTTGATGCCTTGGATGGTTGGGATGGTCTAGCAATGGTAACCTTGCCACCATGTGTGGTGACTCCACAATCATCTTTGGCTCCCTTGATGTTGACAACAGTGACCCATTCATCTAGGGATGCAATGACATGACCGGAAACATGGTTTGCATTTCCATACTTTGTCTTTCCATGGTTATTCCCTTTATTATGATCTGGCATCGGATTCGTGTATATCTTAAGGTCTTGATTTCCTATAGGTTGTTCAATGTTTATGAATTTTTCATCGATAAGGTCTTGGATCAGATTCTTCAATCTCATGCAACTAGTTGTCATGTGCCCTTTGATTTTATGAAAATTGCAAAGGTGGTTTTCATTATATCATGGTGGTTTCATTTGGGGCTCTTGATAATTCTCATAAATGGGGATTTTAATGAGATTCTCATTTACCAGTTTCTTCATGATGGATTCGATTGATTCCCCAAGGGCTATGTATTTTTGTTTTGGGGCATATTGTTTGTTCTATGGGGGCGGTCCCCCTTGATGATTCTGATTTTTGTCTTGATTATTGGGTGGTTTTTGTGATATCATGTTGGCTTGTGTGTTGTTTTGATTGTTGCCTTGCAGTTGTTGGTATGTTTGTGTGTTTTGTTTTGGAGCATTGATTATGACCTTGGCATCAACCACACCATCATTAGTGACATTTTTTTTCTTCACCCATGTGCAAGTTTTTTCATTGTAACTAGTTGATGGGCAATTGTCTTGATATTCTTGATATGTGGGTGTCCCCCCTTGTGCAATAAGGGTTCTTTCGTTGTTGAGAGCCTTGGGGATCAAATGGTCATATGTGGTGATGCATTGCATCTTTAGATGGAAGGACAAGGTTTTCTCAAGATTGGCAATGATAGTTCAATTTTTTTATTCTTTTGGCATGGTCCATTTGCTCCTATTGGCTTTGGCTCACCATCATTGTAAGAAGGAAGCAAACGTTTCCCCCTTAGCTTGTTTTAGAGAAAATAGTTCTTCTAGACTCACATCCATACCTATATTGAATGTGTAGTTTTGTATAAATGTGTCTACAATTTCTTGGAACTTTTTGATTCTAGGAGGAAGGTGAGAGAACCATTCCATGGCGGGCCCAACCAAACTTTAAGGTAATAGTCACATTAGATATGTGTCATCATATGCAACTTCCATGCAATGTACTTGGAATTCCCTGATGTGATCTTCAAGATTACCCTTCCCACAATATTTGTCAAATTTAGGGATTTCAAATCCTTTTGGGAATGCACCATCGCAAGGCTTCTATCAAATGGATAGGGTCACAAATTGCTTGGTGTTTTCATTGTTTTCCCAGATTGGAGGTCTAGCACTTGTTGTGAGAGCAACTTGACTTGTGTCATCACATCCTTTTGTGGATTGAGAGGTGGGGTGAACGTGTTTTGAGGTGGTTGGATCATTTGAGTGATGGGTTGGGTGTTTTGCATGTTTGTGGGAGTTTGTTGCAAGCTCTGTTGTGCAATCAAGGATTGTTGATATGCCTTTGATTGTTGTTGTGCCAACAATGCTTATTGTTGGTCTTTCTGCTATTGTGCCAACAATGCTTATTGTTGGTCTTGTTATTGTTGTGCAAACAATGCTTGTTGTTGGGTTAATAGTTGGGTTGCTTCTTGTTGTGCATGGTATTATTGGAAGGCTTGTTGATATGCTTGTTGTTGAGTTTCTTGATATTATGCTTGCACTTGTGCTTGTTGAGGTTGATATTGGGTTTGTGCCTAAGCTTGAGCTTGTTAGGAAACTTGTACAGCCTAGGAAACCTATGCAGCTTGTGCGGCTTGAGCAGCTTGATCTTCTTGAGCAACTTGGGTAGCCTGGGCAGCTTTTTGTTGCTGCAATAAATCTTGAGCTTGGGTAGCTTGTTGTGCTTATTGTGTGACATGTGTTTTTTTCTTGTTGATCAGCCTACTATGTAGCTTGTGTGGCTTGTTGAGCTTGGAACTGCTGAAGTGTCTTTTGATAGGCCTTTTGTGTTGCTTGTGAGGTGATGATGTATTGGTTTTCCATGTTTGGTCTTGGTGGTGGTGGTGGAGGATTCAGAATTGTGTGAGATATTGTGATGAGAGGTGTTGTTGGATTGATGATAGGAGTTTTTGTGGTAGATGGTGTGAATGATATGCTAGGTCCTTGAGAGACCACATTTATAGATGGTGTAGTGATTGATTGGGTTGTTTGGATAGGTGCCACTTGGTGTTGCGATATCGATGGCATGATCAGGGGATTTGGTATGATGGTTTAACTTATGACTAGAGGATTGTTTTGATTTTTTTGATTGAGGATAGATAAAGGGGTTTTCCTAAAATTAAGGATTGGTACAAATGTTAGTGGTAGAGGTGCAAATGATGGGAGGATGTGTGGTGTGTTTTCTTGAGCAAATGATGATGATGAGGGATCAAATATTCCCCCTTTTCCAAATAGTCCTCCTTCTCCTTCTGAAGTCATGGGGAGGGAGACTTGTGTGTTAAGAGGGTATGTCGTCATTGCATTGGAAGAGGATGGGTCATTGGGGTCATGAAAGATGAGTGAAATGTATGGGTGTTTCAAATTTAGAGGAATGGATTGACCCAAGATGGTGTTTGCATCCAAGTCTTGGTTGTTAACAAGGGGATGTGTTTGAAGAGCATGAAGTAATGAGCTTCCCTTATTGACAATAGGTTGAGTTGGAGCAAGGGATGATGTTGGTTGTGGGATGGGTTGAATGATGCTTTGGAATGAAGGTGTGAATGAGACCGGGGGAACAATCCCAATAGGTTTTTGTACAATAGTGCTTACATCATAGTTGGAAGGGAGTTTAGCCCCTTTTTTTGCCAATTCTAGCATGTATTGTGAAGGATTGAGCCTCATCATGGCATTGACGATTTTGTGCATCTCAAGATTTTGGACCATTTCTATGATTTCATCTTGAGTCATCCCTAGGACATTATTGGTAATGTCCTCCACTTGGAAACCTTCCTCTTGAGGATCTTGTGGGAGTGGAGAAAGATTGAGTGAGGGATTGCTATATCCAATGGGATTGATTTCAGGTGCAGTTTGACTCAAGCCACTTGAAGTGGATGCTTCTTTGTTTGTTTCCATGTTCTTCTTGTGTTGAGATCTAGTTTGGACCATAAAATGAGGATCAATTTTTAGGAATTTTGGAGGTGAAACTCTAACTCCTTTGATTGATCTAAACTTTAGGTACAAAAAGGAAAGTCTAAGATATTAAGGATCAAAGGATGGTGATGAGATAATGAAATATGGATGATTGTTAATGATTGAACCCTTAACATACCTTAAAGGAGATACTAGACTTTAGGACTTTTGGATTTTTGATATTGTATTTGATTTTGGATTTTGATTTTGATTTGGTTTGATTTGATTTGGATTTGGATTTGATAATGAACTCATAAACTCCAAGAGGTTAGATGTTGTCTTGGAATAAATTTGTCCACAAGGTGATAATTTAACTAAGTGTATGAAGAAGGATGCATCTACACACATTTAGCAAAACAAGATGATTTTGAGTTGATTCAAAGGATTTTCCCAAAGTCTAGCATGAAGGATTTTTCCAAGATTTCTAAGAGTTGTTTGTGAGATGGATTTTGATTGATGTTTGAGGGATGGATGAGAGTGTTGATTTTGATCCTAAGTGAACTTAGAGAGATTTTTTTTTACAATACCTAGGTTTTGAAGAACATGCTATACTTCCTATGTGAGAAACTCAAACCTTTGAAAAAGTCTTGAATTTTGAAAATAGTAAAATGAATACAAATTGGGATTGTTCTTTGAAGCACGTTTGTAAAAGTTAATGATCAATCTCTCTCTAAACTTGTAACGTGTTGAAAGACATTTCTTGAGAGCTCTTGGACTAATAATTTTGGACTTTGGTTTTTGGATTTTGATCTTTCGGGAAATCATTTGAAAAAGAACATGTGTGGGGTTCAATTGTTTCTTATCTTTGATTAATGAGTTCTTTTTACAACAAACACTTTCTTGTCTTAGCTTTTCAAACTAAATGTCTAATGTCCCAATTTATTCTCATCCTACAAAGTCCATTATGTGGAAATAGAGGAAATCAATGCAATAGTTCCCTAATTTTGACTTTATTGAGAGAAAATTGAGATGTAAATCCAAATACTTAGAATCCTCTAAGGATGGAATCCCTAGGGCAAGCAATAGCACTTGGATTTTTTCAAAGGTATTTTCTTCCTCTAAAGGGTTTGAAATTTAATGATCATGGTTGAATGTTTGGTTTTTCAGTATTTTAGATCTAAGCACCAAAATGATACACAACCCTAGGATAGAAAGAGAATATTTTTTGAATCCCCACTTGGATAAATCCATCTACACTTATTTAGAGTGGGTGACTAGAAGCTTGACCACATTGTCTCCCCTCCATGACAGACACTTCTCAGGTTAGTCAATATTTAGTTCTCATGAATATCCCATGAAGAACTTCTCATCTCTACAAAAAACCGCAAAAATATGGGTTGGCTTTAGAGGTCCGACCTCTTGCACCAACAAATAGAAAGGGATTTTGGATTCTACACAAATTGGTTCTTAGTCAAGGTGATTGGAGAAATGGCACCTTGCAAGCATCTAAGAAGACACTAAAGTCTTTAATTAATCCTACTAGGGGCACTTATACTTTTTACGGTAGTACCCCATTCTGAAAGACACTATACGGCTAAGGCCTACATACCATGAGGACTTGATAGTTTAGTCTTATCCATTTGTATATTGTCCCAAGTGAAAATATAGTTGGAGTCACCTTCAAATTGGTCTTAGGAAGGCCCCTCTAAAGGTGAATAATAGCAATCAAGCACATTTGTAGTTTGATAAAAAAAAAATTCAAGAATAAAAAGAGAACGCACGCAATATACTTAACTCACACTAGCAAGCTTTGTTCAATTTTAAGAGCCCAAATTGAAGTGTGGAGGCAATATTCTAAGCAACTTAATATCACTAAAAGAATTTTCATTCTCAAGATCGTCGTGAAGTGCAAGAGAAGTGCATATGCCTTTTAAATGATATTATTTTGTAAAAAGGATTACAAAACACAAAAAAAACATGTTCATTTTAGATTTCAAAAGAAACAATGGATTTTTTTTATAACACCAAGATGTGTGAAGTTTGCTTGTTCAATTTTTTACAACCCAAATTGAAATATAATAAGTTCCTAATGTTCTTTTTAACTCTTTTTAACAAAAATAAAGCTTTCGTAATGTTCTTTTTAGAGACCAAAAAGAAGTGAGTTGGCCTAAAATAGAAACAAACACAGAAAATGGAAGCTCTAAGAATTTAAAAATGCTTTGTCAATTTCAAGTTCAATGCTCAATTTTCTTTAACTCCAAAATTCTTCAAAGTTTGCTTCTTATGTTTCAATGTTGCAAGTCCCTTGTGCAAATGAAATTGCTCTTCCCTGCTACAAACATCACAAATAAGAGTTATGCATGATTGAAAAACAATAAAAATATACACAAGACATGTCAACCATTTGAGGAAACCTTTTAAATAGAGGAATAAAATAAAATTGAATTGACAAGGAACATGAGTTCTTTATGATGAATTTAACTCAATAATAAATTTCAATACATTTTCAATTTACACTCACTTTCATAAAAGGGCAATTGATTTCAAAACCTCATGCAGCCAACATCTTTAAGTTAGCAAAAAAATTAATCATAGATCAACAACCTTATTTAAATTCAAATAGAAAATATTTTTTCCCTTTTTCAGAACTAAAGGATGGTGGCCAACTTGTATCATTTAAAAACACTTGTAAGAAAAAAATCTAAATCACTAGCCCAACATATCTAGATGAATGATAGCATTTTGATTCTTAGCCTAAAAAAATCCAATAAAGATTTTACTTTTAGCAAACAAAGATATAATAAAGCATGAATTAACAAATCCACAACAATTAATAAATTCTCCAAATTTACTGAGAGAAAACATATAGATCTAGATTTTAAAAACCAATGAAGAGGAATATTTTAATGCACACGGGGAGAAACTATCAAATTTTGAAGTTGCAAGGACTCTGTCACTCATGTATGTTTCGTAAGTCATGCTTTAGAAAAATTTCTAACCTTTATTATATCATAACACTGGAAATTGTTGCAATGGTGGCCGTTTCTATGATGAGTTCTTGGAAAGGGACATTCAATTCAACTGCAAAATTTCTTCAACACCAATGGTAAAAGGAATGGAGGATTAATAACCATTGCCTTAAAATGAAAGGTTTTACATTGCAATAGGTATCGCATGGTGAAGTCGATTCAAACTAGTAGAACTAATTTCTTGAAGGTTCACCCCTTCTTAATTAAAATAAATAACCCATTGCCACTTCACCCTCTTGATGTTTTCTTGCTCTCCTTTGTTGATGGGTGTTTTAGCACTTCTCAACACAAGCAATGCATAGGTGCATTACCTCTCTTGAAAGGAAATCTTCTACAGCAAGTTGTAGGAAATTACCCCAAGGTCTCTCAGGTGTCAAATCATGCCTTACTTGGAATGGTCAATTGGTTCAATGTGATCTTGCTGGTAATCACAGGGTAGCCTTACGTAAGTTAAGTTGGAGGGGAATTGGTCCTTCAAATGGATTTCTTAAGGTGTGGAAATTGATGTGTATTTGTTACAGGTTCAAAACAATAGTCTAGAACTCTATTTCATCATCAGATTTGGCTTTAAAATGTGCAATGAACCTTATCTTAAGTTACTATTTAAAAGAAAATTCAAAAGGGTAGGGGAAGAGGAAAGTTTCTAGATCTAAAACTATTGATGAATAGTGATAATGGAGGATGCTACAGTGGACAACCTTCCCAAAACTAAGTTCCACTTAACCAAATTAACTCACAGTCTCATGAAACTAGTGCAATCTTCTAAGATCTGTAGATTTCAACCATTTATTCACCATAAAGAATGAACAAAAGATAGAATTTAAGTACAACATTCAATTCATGTCTAGAATAGCTTTGCACTAATATTTATCATCAACAAACAACAAAAATCATGGACAAGGAAGGGCATCAACACAGCAAAAAATTTCAATATTAATGAACAACATCAACTACTCTACTAACAACATGCTAAACACATAGAACATCAATGCAAATCTATTCAAATCCACTAACTATGAGGAGAAGAATCATGAAACATGAAATTGGAACTCAAGAATCCATCAAAATCAATGAATTTCTATTAAAATTCCAGCAACATGTCTTTACAACAACTCAACTCTCTCTTGAAAATAAGAGGAGACCCCCTATTTATAGAGTCCAAAAATGAAATTGAATGGCCAAGATGTAATCTCATTGTGTGGCCAAGATTCACTACAAATTAGGGTTTCACCTACCCCCAAATATTCTACAATATAAAATACATCTTTGTCTTCTAGCCTATTTTGTCTTCTAGTGAGCAGTGTTGTAGCAATTTTTTCCTTTAGCTGGTTGCCTTTGCTCCAGCTATACTATGAGGAATTCATCATCAATTACCAGATTTCCTTCATGTTTCTTCACAGTAGCATATTTAATGAACTTGTCGATCAATGTCTGGAGCTTGTTCCACTCCACAATATTGGATTGGAATACTTGGAAGTTCAATTTCCTAGATCAACCAATGATTACATCCCAATATTTGTCACATTTGGGAATATTCTTTATCACTTGCTCAAATTGAGTAAAGGCTCGATTAGAAAAATCCATGAAATCCGGTGTGATTGTATCTATGGCACCATTCTCCATCTTCTAATGGAAGTATGGCTTTATTTTCTTCATATCCAACTTGATGAAAGGCATGTCGAAGTTCATCATTAACTTTAGGTACTCACAAGTCATTCTAATTTCCTTGGCCCAATCAATATCAAGCTCCACTCCATGGAGCACCCATTCCAATATTTCTCTTTTGTGATCAAGGCCCAATTTCCAAGTTTCTACAAGCCAATGATCATCTTTTGCCAACACAAGCTCCTTTTCCTCAAATTTCACATGTATCTTGAGGATAGCCTCAAGTTTGGGGTACATAATTCTATACAGCTTTGGGAAGTTGATGCAAAATTTATTTATGCCCTCGAGTTGTTTTTGCACCTCTAAGAACTTATTTGTTGTCCTGGAAGCATGGTTGATGCCCATATTTCCATTGTAAACCACCCATCGAAACCAATCCTCAATGATCTTCGTTCAGTTCTTTCTCCTTTCTATCTTGTTGATATGAATTTTTGAGAGTAGTAGAGTTGCTGATGATTTTGAGGGTAGCTCCTCAGCTGCGGACCATTGTTGTATGTAGGTTGTTAGTTCTACTACTTGTGCTTTTAATTCCTCCTTAGAGGACTTGTCATTATTCATCTGATGCACAATACTAGCAACTGATCCTTAGATGATCAATTTTATGTTCCCCTGTGGCCATTCCCAGGTCAATGGTAGAGATATTATAGTTGACTTCTTCTCCTTCTAACACTAGAGTAGCTATCTGCACGGTCCTAGATCCTGAGGCATCCATTGTTAAGTGGGACCTGACCCTTGGTTTCTTTTCCTTCTTTGTGCTTATCTATGCCCAAGCCAAGATGGCCTCTATTCTTGCTTTTAGATCCATGAGAATGGGGGCCTTCTTTTGCAGTTTTTTTTCTACCCATTCAAGCATCGGGGACCCCTCTTTTGGTGATTCACGATCACTTTCCTCTTCTTGAGTATGCTTAGTTTCCATTTCTTTGCTGCCCAGAGCCTTTTGTTTTGTCTTTTCTTCCTCTTCTTCATCTGAATCTTGAATAAATACTGTATACACCTAAAAATGGTCATCACCTTTAATTAATTCAATACTAGCTATTTGATTAATATTCCAACTACCTATAAATAAATTCTCAATTTATTTATATTGTTCATTTTCTAAATTCTCCAAATCTAAAACATATTATTCGAAATTAATTAAATAAACAAGGTTCCCTAAACTTGTTTTATTTAATTAATCTTCACTAAATCCAATTAGGAATTACAGCACATTTCTACAACTTTTTGTGCCACCTCACCAAGGTCACATGAAAATAAATAACTCTAATTTTTAATTAGATTTATCTTCAACTCATTTCAAAAAGGACACGACTCATTTCCTCCCACACTTCCAACAATTTTGGAGCACATGATTTATTCTTCCCACACTTCCACCCACTTTTGGAGAACATGATTTATTCCTCCCACACTTCCACCAATTTTGGAAGCACATGGTCTTCTCTTCACACACTTGAATCTTCCATCCAAATGGCATGTTTCCCATTGGTCAAGAGATTCTCCCATCCAAAGGGAATTGTGTCTTTGGTCAAGGGGACAACATCTTGATTCTCTTCATCTTCACCATCCATTCTGCTTATTTGATCAAGACCATTGATTATTTCCACCTCACCATATTCTTGGAAAAGGATTTAAGTACAACCCTTGGGCCTTGTATTTTGCATCCACATTTGAAGTAGAGTTATTATGCAGGTTTATCATTGAAGCTTGGAGCATTCTTGGAGTCTTATAGATAGTTTATATATCATGTTTACATCTTAGATTAACATATTGCATGATAGTTTCATTTTATATTAGTTCATTTTAAGTTTGCATTTGAGCACATGGAGTATCATACATAGATCATTCTAGATCACTACCATAGTATCCACCTCCACCTGTTCATTTATCATCAACATCATCCTTCACTCATCATAGCCTTCATCATCATTTTTTGCATATAGTTTCATGTAGGCATTAGATTATCTTGCATGTTGAGTACTAATCTCGTTTCTTAAGTTTCATTCTAATAGCCTTTGTGCACATAGAAATCTAAGGGCCAAAAAGGTTAAAAATAATCATTTAAGAAAAGAGGATAATGAGACATTCTTTGAAGATTTATCTTTATTGCAACTTAGAATAGTTTAATTTGCTTTGAATCTCTCAATATAAATCGTTTCATTAAGGTTTGTGTTGATACTAACTTTTCACATTTCACACACACAAAAAATGGCTCCCACCGTGGGGCCTTGCCCCATTTATTACACTAACATGCTTGAAAATTTATGTTCATAGGTTCGAACATGAGCCTCTTGGAGCCTCTTGGAAGCCTTTTGCACCCATTTTGGAGCCTCTTGGAGCCTCTTGGAACCTCTTACACCTATTTTGGAGCCTTTGGTCTCTGTTCTAGCACCTTTGGTCTCTGTTCTAGCGCCTTTGGTCTCTGTTTTGGCACCTTTTGCATAGTTCTAGGCTATTCTATCTCTATTTTGGCACCTTTGCTCTCTGTCCTAGCATCTTTGTTCTCTATTCTAGCACCTTTGGTCTCTATTCTGGTTCCTTTTGCACAATTTTGGGTTTCCCAAAAATGCTTGTCAAAGACACTCTTATCAAACTACTGACATATTGCAGGGGCTGGAAGTGATTTACATGTTTCCTTTTGGTTAAGTTAGGAACATAGCTTGATTAAAAGGTTAATGAAAACCATGTTTCCTTTTGGTTAAGTTAGGAACATAGCTTAATTAATGGGTTAATGAACACCATGTTTTTCGTGCATGACGGATGGTAGGCATATGCTTTTCCCTTAATTAGTGGATCGAAAAGCTAGACCCATTCACTTTTCATGTGTGAGTGTGAGTGGAGTATATGGCATTTTTTCTCTCTTTATTGGTGTGGAATAAAGATTGATCGAACTATGAGTATACTTGCTTGGTTTTTTTTATCTTAGAGGGCCTGCCTTGTGGGAAAAATTACTCACCCAAGGGAATGACCCAACCAGTAACACGCTAAATCCAAGCGTATTTCTAGCTAGTATATAAGTGTGGATACTCGAACAAAGGCTAGTATCACGTGGTTGGTCCTGATGAGAAGGGAAACAATGGTCTCTTTCCACATGGTTCAATTCCTACGAATGGAAAGTCCTTACTAAAATCATTTTTGTAGTTTGGCCAAATCCTTTATCTATTCTTTGTTGCAGCAATGGTAATTGCAAAGGCATCCACATTCTTGCAATTCTTAGTAGAGATGAAAAGTATTCCATGGGAGATTCATGGGTATTGGTATTTGGTTACCCCGAGAGGTGAGTGTCATGGAGGGGATCCAGTGGGGTCAAGCATCTAGTCATCTGCTAAGAAAAAGTGTGGTTGGGGAAAAACCTGCATGGAATCCAAAAGAATACAGTCTTTCACATGTTGGGAAATTGTTGGATGGTGTGATGTGATACTGATACATAGTTGTCATTGATGTCAATACTATTAGCATTTGATATTCTAAGTGTTGTATATGTCGAAGATATTGAGAAAATTATAAGTGCATGTGTTCTAGGTTCCTAGTGGAACTGTGCAAGTCATGAAGGCATTATCTTATGTATGTAAAAGGTTAGTTGTTGTGGATCAAAGGGTTTAATGTTGAGTATGTCTAGATCATCTATCAGAATTTTTGAGTGAATATTGTATGTTCCTAGTTATCTTGGTTGTCACAGATGTCTCTCGACTATTTCGTAGTGTTTTCAGATGTCTCTAGTTCATCCTCTATCTTTGTGGTACGTCCACATGATCTTGTGAAGCTTGTGATTGAAAATATTTTCTTGCACATGTCTAGTTTTTCTTGTTCTTGGCCGACATGTTGATGTTAGCGTGTTGTGGATGTTCAAGGCATGATTAGTTGGATTATTCTTGTTTTGGAGAAGTGAATTTGGATCCCCACTATGTTGTGGCTGACCTTGGTGGGTGCGTATTGAAAATTTAATTGTGAATTTAAGCCGACATTGAAAATATATTCTTTTCCTCTGGCCAACTTTGTTATGGTGAAATATTTGTGGCAAATATATAAGAACCAATTTTGTGGAAGTATGTGAAGTGTGGTTAGTGTGTTGAGTATGTATTGTGTGCTCTTGTTTGCATAAGTGTGAATATCAATGAAGAGAAAGTGTGTAGAAGGTTGAGCAAAGTATGCAGAAGTATTATGCCTAATTGGAACTGTAATCAGGCTTAGACAAAAGCCATTCTCTCAGTTCAAATTTTTGGGTAGTTTTAATCCAAATATTTTTGTAAGATAGTGAGTCTTCTATTTGTAATTGAGTAGTGAGCTCTAGGTAGTGAGCCGAATTCATGTGGATTCCCCTTATTATTCTTCCTTAGAATTTTAATAGAGTATAATCTTGTGGACTGACATCCACCATGGTTTTTCCCCTAACAGGGTTTCCATGAAAAAATATTGGTGTTCTTTGTCTCTTTGATGTGTTAATTGCTTATGGTTAATTGTTTATTCATTAGATCTGAGATTAAAGTTAAGTTAGGTTTGTAAAGTTTAAATTTTTGTGACAACTAATTCACCCCCCTATTAGTTGTTTGTCCCTACTTTTTCCAAAAATTGGTATCAGAGCTAGTTCCTCTAAAGAAAAGTCTAACAACTTGAGGTGATCCAAGATGGCAAAATTCAAGAAGGATAGACTGAGATTTGATGGCACCAACTACTCACTATGGAAAGTTAGGATGCAATTTCATTTACAGTGCATTGGAGATGCTATCTAGAAGATTACAAAGAATCAATACACTATTCCTACAAATGGACCCTCCACTCCTGATGAGATCAAGGATGCAGAAAGAAATACTAGAGCTATTGAAGTATTGGTGAGCGCTCTGATAGATTCAGAGATGGCTAATGTGGTAGGCCTACAAATAGCTCATGAGATCTGGATAAAGCTGGAAAATTTGTATGAAGGAGATACACAGGTAAAGATGGCTAAGCTACAAAGTCTGAAAGGTAAGTATGAAAACCTAAACATGGGTAAAGATGAGAATATTACTTATTTTATGCAAAGAGTAAATGAGATAGTGCTAGGTATTAAATGTTTCGGTGGTTCAGTAAGTGAAGATAAAATTGTGGCTAAGATACTCAGATCCTTACCTCCCTCCTACAAGTCAAAAGTTCATGCTATTGAAGAGTTTATGTCTATAAACAAGATGACAAGAGACACACTGATAGGAAAGCTTGCTGCTTTTGAAATAAGTGAATTTGGTGAATCCACACCGAAGACTGAATCTGCATTCAAAGCTACTATATCTCAAAGCTACATGAGAAGTTACAGTCCTGGAGAGAGTTCTAGAAGGAAATTCAAATATGATGAAGAAATGAAACAAATCGAAGAACTAGATAGAGAAGTTCTAGAACTGGAAGCTCTCATTGCAAAACAAGAAGGAAGAGGAAAAGGTAAGTATGAATATGTATTACCTATTAAATGTTTTTCATGTACTAAAATAAGTCACTTTGCATCAAGATGTCCTAAAAGAGTTCCTAGGTCTAAACCTAGAAAACCTAGATTTCAGAAGAAATGCTACTTTGTTGAAGAAGCAGTAGTACATGATGAATCTGATAAAGATGATGGAAATGAGGATGATTGAGATTTTATTGCTACCATTGAAAATAAGCCTGAACCTAGTAAATCCACTGAAGAAAAGAAAGCTCTTGCAGCCCATGTTGAGGAGAAAGATGAATGGGTCATTGATAGTGGATTCTCACATCATATGACTAGTGACAAAAGCAAGTTTGTGAATCTAGAATAGTATGATGGTGGGGTTATGATATTTGGAGAAAATAATGCTTGTGTGATTCATGGTAGAGGTTCTATTAGCCTTGTTGGTAAAGAAAATACTGATGATGTTCTCTATGTTGAAGGCCTGAAGCATAACTTGTTAAGTGTTGGACAGATGATGCATAAGGGATATGATCTACAGTTCAAGGATAGAAAATTCCAGATTCGTGAAAAATTTGGAAACATGATTGCCACTGGTGTGCAAAATAAAGGTAACATCTTTCATTTGAGTACTGCTAATGGTAGTTACTTAATTTCTCAAGTAGATGAAATTTAGTTATGGCATAGGAGATTGTGTCATGTAAACTTTGACAACATCAATAAGATAAGTTCCAATCAAGTAGTAAGAGATTTTCCTAAATTAGTGAAGCCTACTAATGTAATCTGTCAACAATGTCAAATGGGTAAACAAACTAGAGTTTCATTCTGAAGCAAGCAATTTCACTCAAATAATGTGTTAGAGTTGTTACATAATGATTTGTGTGGGCCCTCTAGAGTTAAGATAATTCATGGAGAAATATATTTTATGCTTGTCATTGATGACTCCTTTAGAATGATTTGGGTTTCCTTTTTGAGAGAGAAAAGTGAACTATTTGAGAGAGAAAAGTGAAGTATTAGATAAGTTCAAAAGTTTTAAAGCCATGGTAGAAAATGAAAAAGGTCTAAAGATAAAATTCCTAAGATCTGACATAGGTGGAGAATTCCTTTCAAAAGAATTCAATACTTAGTGTGAAGAGAATGGAATTAAAAGACAACTATCTGCTCCCCAAACCCCTCAACAAAATGGAGTTGCAGAAAGAAATAATAGAACAATTCTGGATGTTGTTAGAACAATTATGGTGGAAGGAAATGTGCCTCAGATGTACTAGAGTGAAGCGGTAAGTACTGTTGTATATACCTTGAATAGAGTAATTGTGAATGGTAATTCCGGTAAGACTCCTTATGAACTATGGTTTGGTCATAAGCCTACTGTCAAATACTTCAAAATATTTGGAAGAAAATGCTATATCAAAAGAGATGATGACATAGGAAATTTTGATGTTAGAAGTGATGAAGGAATATTCCTAGGTTACTCCACAAATAGCAAGGCATACATATGCTACAACAAAAGATTGAGAAAAGTAATTGAAAGTGCAAATTTCAAGGTGGATGAGGATTCAATCAAATCATCTAGAAGATGCAGCTATGATTCAGATGAAGGCATCATGAACCAAGGGAAGAATTCACAATCACCAAATCTACTTCAGATTATTCCATATGTTCCGATGAAGCAACCACAAGTTGTTCCGGTAAATCAAGTTAGTCAAGAAGCGCAGTCAAGTGCAACTACACAAGTAAATTCAGAAAACACAGAAGTCCGAGAGAGTCCTAAAACTCCAAGGTATGTAAAGTTGAATCATTCTAAAATTCAAATCATAGGAGACAAGAGCAAAGGAGTGCAAACTAGAAAGAAAATTGCTGAAGAATATTGTTTGATTTCCAAGATTGAACCTAAGAATGTCACTAAAGCCTGTCAAGATGTACACTGGCTAGAAGCTATGAAAGAAGAACTCTCACAAATTGAAAAGAATGACACATGGAAACTAGTTCTTAGGCCCAAAGACAAAAATGTGATTGGTACTAAGTGGGTATTCAGGAACAAACTGAATGAAGATGGTGAAGTGGTCTAGAATAAGGTGAGACTATTATGTAAAGGTTACTCCCAAATGGAAGGTGTATATTTCAAAGAGACCTTTGCCCCTGTTGCTAGAATTGAAGCAGTAGGACTATTTCTTGCTTATGCTACTTACAAGAACTATAAAGTTTACCAAATGGATGTAAAGTCTACATTTCTAAATGGGGAACTTGAAGAAGAAGTGTATATTGAACAACCAGATGGATTTTAGATAACATATGAGGAAGACATGGTTTGCAGGTTAAAGAAAGCCTTGTATGGACTCAAAAAAGCCCCCAGAGCCTAGTATGCTAGACTGTAAAAATACCTACTAAAGCTTGGATTCTCAAAAGGTAATGTTGACAGTAACTTATATTTCAAGATAGATCATAATAAGGAGTTAATCATAGAATTTTTTGTTGATGATATCATCTTTAGTGGAGATGATAATTTGTGCATGAAGTTTGCTGATGAAATGAAGAATGAATTTGAGATGAGAATGATTGGTGAAATGAAGTTCTTTCTTGGATTGCAAGTTTCACAATTGGATCAAGGGATTTTCATATCTCAGTCCAAGTATGTGAAAGAACTGTTAAAGAAGTTTTGTATGGATGATTCCAAACCAGTTGGTACACCCATGGTAGCTAGATGTAAGTTGACACAAAATGATTATTCTCCTAAGGAAAATAAAACTAGATACAAATCAATGATCGGAGGATTACTCTACTTGACACAGACAAGGCTAGATATTATGCATGATGTATGTATGGTTGCAAGATTCCAAGCTGATCTAAAAGAATCACATGTAACTGTTGTCAAAAGAATTTTTAGATACTTGAAGGGAACTGCTGATTTTGGAATTTGGTATTCAAAGGATGATGATCTTACACTATGTGCTTATATAGATGTTGATTGGGCTGGTGATGTGGATGAAAGAAAGAGTACTAGTGGTTGTACTTTCTTCCTTGGGAAGAAGCTGGTATCCTGGTTAAGCAAGAAGGAGAGCTCTATTTCTCTATCCATTGTTGAAGTAGAATATATTGCTACTGCAAATAATTGTACTCAGGTGTTATGGATGAAACAAATGCTGAAAGATATCAAGGTGATATATGAAGAACCTATTGCAATATACTGTGACAACTCAAGTGCAATAAATATATCAAGGAATCTAGTAATAAACTCTAAGACCAAGCATATATCAATAAAGTTTCACTTCTTAAGGGAGAAAGTGAATGAGAAGGAAGTCACACTAGAGTATGTGCCTACAAAAGAACATATTGTAGATATCTTTACAAATCCATTACCAAAAGATACTTTTGAGTATCTCAGAGAAATGCTAGGGGTAGTTACCCCTTCTGACAACAACTAAAATGATGCACTTACTTGCATCAATCCGTGAGCTACATTATTATATTTTAATCCAAATTGATGTTTTTGTGGCTACAACTTAGGGGGAGTAGTCAAATGTGCAGAGATATGGTTCAAAGCATGTGTGTGGAAAGGTCATAGTTACCTTTCCCATTGATGTCAAAGGGGGAGAAGTATAATGTGAAAAATGTAAATATCTAAGGGGAAGAAGTGCAGAATGAAAAATCTAAGGGGGAGAAGTGTAGAATGAAAAATCTTTCCAAGAAGAAGAGCAATTGTGCAATGTGTTGGGTTGATGGTATTTTTCACATCATGTGTTTCCATCAATGCCAAAGGGGGATATTTTTGGGAAATTGTTGGATGGTGTGATGTGATGCTAATACATGGTTGTCACTGATGTCAACACTATTAGTATTTGATATTCTAAGTGTTGTATATGTCGAGGATATTGAGAAAATTATAAGTGAATTGTTCTAGGTTCCTAGTGGAACTACACAGGTCATGAAGGAATTATGTTATGTACGTAAAAGGTTAGTTGTTGTGGATAAAAGGGTTTAATGTTGAGTATGTCTAGATCATCTACCAAAATTTTTAGAGGTCCGCATGAACTCGTGTGCAAGTTGTGGTTTGATAGTGTTTTGTTGGTCTTTGTCAAAGTTTCTAAGTGAAGATTGTATGTTCCTAGTTATCTCAATTTTTGCGGATGTCTCTCTGCTATTTCTTGGTTTTTTCAGATGTATCTATTTCATCCTCTATCTTTGTGGTATGTCCACATGATCCGATGAAGCTCATGATTGAAAATATTTTCTTGTGCATGTCTACTTTTTCCTATTCTTGGCTAAGATGTTGATGCTAGGGTGTTGTGGATGTTTGAGGCATGATTAATTGGAATATTATTGTTTTGGAGAAGTTAATTTGGGTCCTCACTATGTTGTGGCCAACCTTGGTGGGTGCACATTGAAAATTTAATTGTGAATTTAAGTCGACATTGAAAATATATTCTTTTCCTCTAGAAAACTTTGTTATGGTGAAATATTTGTGGCAGATATATAAGAAGCAATTTTGCGGAAGTATGTGAACTATGGTTAGTGTGTTGAGTATGCGTTGTGTGCTCTTGTGTGTATAAGTGAAAATATCATTGAAGAGCAAGTGTGTAGAAGGTTGAGCGAAGTATGCAGAAGTATTGTGCCTAATTGGAATTGTAATTAGGCTTAAACAAAAGGCATTCTCTTAGTTCAAATTTTTGGATGGTTTTAATCTGAATCTTTTTGTAAGACAATGAGTCTTCTAATTATAATTGAGTAGTGAGCTCTAGGAAGTGAGCCTAAATGCATGTGCATTCCCCTTATTATTCTTCCTTATACTTTTAACAAAGTATAATCTTATGGACTGAAATCCATCGTGGTTTTTCCCCTAACAGGGTTTCCACACAAAATTCTTGGTTTTCTTTGTCCCTCTGATGTGTTAATTGCTTATGGTTACTTGTTTATTCATCAGATCTAAGATTAAAGTTAAGTTAAGTTTGTAAAGTTTAAATTTATGTGACAACTGATTCACCAACCCCCCTCTCAGTTGTTTGTCCTTGCTTTTTCCAACATCACAACCTTAGGATTGTGCATGTGCTTGATGTGTCTTTATCCAATGGTTTTCAAAATTAAAAAAAATGTCACATATTGAAGGTGAAAACCCTGATTCAAAATTTCATCTAGTGAAACAACCAAGTCTCTCATTGAAAATTTAGGAAATCCAAGAAAATTTTCAAAGAAACTTTCCAAAAACCAAGTCTAAACCTATTATGTCACCTTTGGTCTCTGTTTTGGTGCCTTTTGTCTCTATATTGGCACCTTTTGTCTCTATTCTGGTGCCTTTTGCAAAACATAAACTAGTGACCTAGGTTCATCTTTTGTCCAACAATCAGTCTTATCTTGGGAATCCTTAGAAGTATTCAACCAATCCTTAGGTAAAACAGAGTCTAAACATGCATGTTACCAAATGATTTCATGAAATATTAAGATTTGAAAACCAAAGTCCATACCTCTTAGTCCAAAAGAACATCAAAGACAATTATCAACACTTTATGAATTTAGAGAGAGGTTGACCTTTAATTTCTACAAAAGAGCTTGCAAGAACAATCCCAAACTATACATGTTTTACTATTGTTAAAATCCACAACTTTTCCAAAGATTTGAGTACCTTGTTTAGGGAGAACATTTACCGCCAGTTTCATAGTTTGAACCAAAACTTCAAAATTGTTTCATGTACAAGATCCTTCCTTAGGTACCTTAGAATCCTAAACTTGTTCAAATTAACCTCTACAAGTGGAATTTTCTAACCTAAACCAAGATATAACATCACAAAGTACCAACATCATCAAATTTATCACACCTTTGATTATTAGGCCTAGTTTCATCATCAGGATTTATCATCTTCTCATCACAAAATGAAGCTACATAGTCAAATCCAACTTAGTCTCATTAGAATTTGTCATTCTATTTGAATTAGTTGTAATCCTTGGTACTTTTCCAAAACCTAGATCAAAGTTTAGTCTAAATTATAACACTTATATGCCTGTTCAAACAAGGTTGCAAAAAAAAAAAGCTCAAGGAAAAGGGACTTGAAAATCAAAACATTGAAGAGCCAAAAATTGAAACTCCAACCATTGAAATTTTGAACATTGAAATTCCAATCATTGAAACTCCAATCATTGAGACTCAAATCACTTAAACTCAAAATAGTGAAACAAAAAACACCATGGAAGAGGTTGAAGAGAATCATTTTCATGGACTAAACAACACTGACGGGGAAGAAGTGACCGAAGAAGATATCCAACATGATGAACAAGACCCCAATTTCAACAAGTGTTTAGAAAATATTTTTGAAAGAAATGGGGAAAAATACCTCCTTATGCTAGCCAAACAAGGTTCCAAATTACTAGAAGACTTTGATGTGAATCAATTAAAGGATCCACCCAAAAAGCCTGAAAATGATCCTGAACAAGTAGTTTCCTTAACTCATCTAGTAAAGAACCTCCAACAACAAATGTTTGACATGCAAAAGGGAACTTAAAAATGATACTTGATCCAAGACATTTGTTCTTATCCATTCGATCAAAGTATTCACATGTACCCTTTCCCAAACATTGTGAGTTCCCAAAGTATGAAAAATACAATGGAAAAACAGATCTAATAGACCATGTGAGAGAGTTTAGAACTATGACTCTCAAATTTTCCTATGAGGAAACTTATTTGATGAGATTATTCCCAAGAAGCTTAGGTGGACATTGTCTTGAATGGTTCTCCAAACTCACCCCACCAATTAACAACTTTGAGGAATTATTCAACAAGTTCATCACCCAATATTCTTACAACATCCAACATGACATCACCATGAAATATCTTTGTAACTTGAAACAAAAGAAGGGTGAATCATTCCTTGTGTTCTTGCAAAAATGGAGAAGGTTATTTTCACAATATTCTCGTCCCGTACTAGAAAAGGAAAAGATAGAAATCTTTATTGACAACCTTAACGATGAGATGAGTTATAGATTGGAATTAAAATGTCCCCCAACCTTCAAAAAATTGATTGAGAATGGGATTAAAATTGAGGATCCCTTAGTCAAGAGAGGAGTCATCAAGATATACAATGAAAAAAACTCATAAAACTCCTCCAACAATTACAATAGTGGAAAAAAACCTAAGTTTTGGCAACAAAACAAGAACATTGGAAACAACGATGGTACATTCGAAGGTTAAAATACAAAACCTGTATTCAACCTAACTGCAACTGCTACCAAAACTAATAAGAATAACAATCCCCCCAACAACCAAGGAAACAACCAAAACAACAATCAAGTAAACAATCAATGCAACAACCAAGGAAACAACCAAAATGTCAACCAAAGCAACAATCAAGGTAATACAGGATCTAGGATACCATCGTATTGAGCATCCTCAAATCGAAGGAGGTTCACACCTTTTGGGAAATCACCAGAATCAACATTAAAAAAACTTCTTGAAGATAAGGTCATAACTCTACCAGAAGCAAGAAATTGGGAACCACAAGTTAAACCCCCATGGTAGAACAAATCCCATTTTGTGGGTTTCACCACAAAAAGTGACATAAAACCAATGATTGCATGTAGTTGAAACACTTGATACAAGATCTAATTGACAACAAGACGATATTGGTAGAAGAACTCCAAACAAACAATGACCATGGGAAATTCAAGAACCCTCTACCAAACTATGAGAAAGGAGAGTCTTCATCATCAAACAATAAGGGAAATAACATAAACTATGTCTATGACACCACCATTCTACATATTGAGGTGGTTGATGATCCAACTCATGACACATCAAATCTTATTGCAAATAATAACTCAACCAATGACAACATCATTGAACATGAACAAGACATAATTGCAATTGAAAATCATCACAATAATGTTGACACTACATAACATCAAATCAATGTTATCAAAATCAGGGAACAACACAACAGCACACTCGTCAATAAAATCACATGAGGACAAGCCAAGGTAACATTGACAGGAGCTACCCCTTCCACATCCAAATCAATTGCTATCCCTGCAACCCAATATAACATAGTGGATCAATTGTAGAAGATACTTGCACAAATATCCATATTGGAACTCCTCATATTTCTCCTACCCGCAAGGAAATCTTGGAAGAAGCTCTAGTTTCCATCACAGTAACCAACAATCTAGAATTTTTCCAATTCCAGGCTATGGTGGGACATTTGACTACATTGCACTACTTATCCTTTTCTCAACATGATGATGTATCTATCAATCATCCCCACAACGTTGTTCTACATATTGAGGTCCTAATCCATAAACATCATGTTAAACATGTCCTAATAGATGGAGGAGCTGGCCTAAATATCTGTACTTTGAAACTTGTCTATGCACTAGGCTATTTAGAAAATGCTATTGATCCTAGAAGGAAAATCACAATAAAAGCATATAATGACGAGGATAGATCTTCACAAGGGCTAATAGTGCTACCTATTCAAGTGGGACCAGTTGTCAAAGATATAGTATGCCAAGTGTCAAACAAAGAGTTAACCTACAACATACTCTTGGGAAGACCTTGGATTCATGACATGCAAGCAGTGCAAGCCACATATTACTAGTGTTTGAAGTTTCCATTCAATGGGCAAGAAATCACTATTGCTGCTGATTCAAACAACCCCCAATATTGTAACACCCTTAAGACTACTCAAGATTCTTTTGTACCACACAATAGGGAAGCTCCAATTTAGGGTTTATCAAATGATGGGAAACAACTAAATTCCTTGTCAAAGTGGGTTGAGAAAAAGGACCAATCAAAGGATAAGGATATTGGTTATGCTAATCCCTCAAGTAAAGAAAGTACATCAAATCCTACTCCACAAAATCAGGAAAGTCAATGTGAATCCTTATCAAAACAAGTCGCCAAGATCCAATTGAAAGAAAAAGGCATGGGGGAATACTCATTTCATCAATCCTTATGTTTATCACAACTTTCATCTTCTCCAAAGTCACATGGACAGCCATCGACATCAAGAAAACAATCATCACAACCCATCACACTATTTGATGGAACTTTTGTAAGAGCAGGCACATTAGTGGACAAGTCAGATGACAAGGAGGTTTTAAACTAGTTGTACAAAGATGAAGAATCACCACAAGCATCCACCTCCCACATACAGACAAAGCAGTATGGAAAAGGAAAGACAACATGGAAAATATGGGATACGAAGAAAGAACCAATACAACCTATCACCATGCAAGCCAAAGATAAAACATGATTGGGGTATATAGAGGGATCCAGAGAAGAAACCAGTCAACAAGTTGTTGAAAGAATCCTACAACTACAAGCTAGTGATGATCATGAGACTGATTCAAATGAGTATGAGTGGGATTCGTTATCTGAAGAGTCTTGTCATGATAAGGAAATTGATGTAGTCCAAAATTATACACCCATACGTGAGGAAGGTCAAAGTTTGGGATATAGACCACTTGAAATAGGATCACTACACATTGATGATTCCAGCGAAGATGATCAGACTAGGAGTGAAACAAATAATTCAAAGGAGAGCTACCTTATAGACATTGATTTTACTATTGGAAAATTCAAAGATATTACCATCTAGATGCTTACAGCATCTGACTTTAGCCAATCCAATGACTCCTTATCCCTAATACATCCCAAATTGATAGATTGGGATCAAACTGAGCCATCTAATATCCCCCTCTTTTCAAACAATGAAGCCATTGTCAACTTCCTTTGTTCCACCAATCCTGAAATAGATTCCACCATTGAACATCGTAATGAAGCTTCAAATTAGGAGAGTGTCAAATTTTTGAGCTACAAGATGAATAATACAAGGAATAGATCTAATGGTGAAAACCATTCAATGGCAATATCAGATCTAGAAAAAGTAAAAGAAAATAGTGTATCCAATAGTGAGAACCTCTCTAAGGTGCTGAAGGATGGAAGATTTGATACACTCCCCGAGCACTTTCAGGAACAATCTAAAATATTGGTTGAACCCACCTAGTCTATCAATATTGGCAATGAAGAAATAGTGAAGACTATCCATCTAGTAGAATCCTTGGCAGATCAAGAAAAACCAAACTTCATAAAATTATTTATAGAAAATCAAATCAACTTTGCTTGGTCTTATGCTGAAATGATAGGGATTGATCCAAAACTCATCATGCATCACCTATCTCTTCTAGCAAGAGTAAAACCGGTCAAGAAAAAGTTAAGGAAAATGCATCCCCACATCGCCCTCTTGGTAAAAGTTGAACTAAAGAAGTTATTAGATGTGGGATTTATCAGACATATCGACTATGTAGAGTGGATTTCTAACATCGTACATGTTTCCAAACTAGACAAAAGCATCAGAATCTGCACAGATTTCAGAGATCTCAATAAAGCTAACCCAAAAGATGATTATCCTCTGCCCAACACTGACATCATCGTGGACTTAAATGCCAGACATGGAATGCTCTCACTCATGGATGGCTTTTCAGGATATTATCAAATCAAAATTGTTTCTGAAGATCAAGATAATATTGCCTTCACATGTCCTTGGGGCACTTTTTGTTGGAATGTCATGCCATTTGGGTTGAAAAATGTTGGAGCCACATATCAGAGAGAAATGGCCACCATCTTTCATGACATGATGCACACTTTTATGGAAGAATCTATAGATGATCTATTGGAAAAATCCTACACTAGAGAAGGACACCTTGAAATGTTAGATAAAATCTTCACCAGGCTGGAGAAGTTCAATGTGAGACTAAATCCCAAGAAATGTGTGTTTAGTATAACATCAACTAAACTTTTGGGGTATATTGTGTCGGCTAAAGGAATTTAGGTGGACCTAAAAAGGTCAAAGCTATCATGGAGATTCCTCCTCCTAAAAACATCATCCAGCTCAAATCCTTACAAGGAAGATTCCAATCCATCAAGAGGTTTGTTGCACAACTGGTTGACAAAACTTACCACTTCAACCCCTTTCTTCACAAGAATGTATCTTTTCAATGGGATGAGAAATGTGAAGGATCCTTCAGTCAATTGAAACAATATCTAAGGATTCCACCTATCTTGATACCACCAATAGAAGGAAAGCCACTTTTATTGTACATAGCGACAACTGAAATATCATTCGGAGCCTTGTTAGCATAAGAGGATTCAACAGGGAAAGAAAGGGCAATCTATTATATCAGCAGAACCTTAAATGACTATGAGATCAATTACACCTTCATTGAAAAGGCTTGTCTGGCAGTAGTGTTCGTGACCCAACAATTACGACATTATATGATAACTCATACCATCAAGTTAATAGCCAAGATAGATCCACTGAAATACCTTCTAAGAGAAGATAATTTGACTGGAAGAATAGCCAAGTGGGTCATGATGTTGAGTGAATTTGACATCCAATATATTGATAGGAAGAAAATCAAAGGACAATAAATTGTGGATCAGTTAGCTGAAGCACCATTGTAGGACAATCATCCCATGAACGTTGAGTTTCTAGATGCTAACGTGCTGACAATATCCACACAACAATGGGTCTAGTACTTTGATGGTACTTATACACAACATGGATCAGGAGCTAGAATTTTCTTTATCTTGCCACAAGGACACAACATTCCCAAGTCTTACAGACTAATGTTCCCTTGCACCAACAACATAGTCGACTATGAATCCTTGATCATTGTTATCAAAGTAGCAGTTGAGTGGAAGATCATAGAGTTACATGTCTATGGGGATTCACAACTAGTCATTAATCAGGTAAATGATAACTATCAAACAAACGATGACAAGATGATGCCCTACAAAAGAATGGTTGATGACTTCAAAAAGTACTTTGTGGAAATAATATTTGAGAAAATTCCTTGAAATGACAACAAAGATAGTGATGCCATGGCAGCCATTGCTTCTCTTACAAATTCTAGAGAAATGAGCCCATTACGAGTTCGTGGTGGAACAACTATTCAACCTATCTTATGACAACCCAAAGTCCCAAGTTATCTACCATCTAGCTAAGGTTGACACTTCCCCCTATGAGAAAATTTATACATACCTAAAAGAAAACACCCTTCCTCCTGACCTATCTCATAATAAAAAATGAAACTTCATTCACCAAACTGCCTAACACACCCTTATCATGGATGTCCTTTATCAACGAGGTTTTGATGGAACTCTCCTTTGATGTCTAGAACATGACGAGTCTAAAACGGCTTTACGGGAAGTACATGAAGGTGTTTGTGGCACTCATTCAAGTGGTTTAACCCTAGCTAAGAAACTCCTCCATTTGGGATATTAATGGCTGACTATAGGGAAGGATTCTTTTCAATTTATCAACAAATGTAAAAAGTTCCAAATTCATGGAAATCTCATCCATGCACCAACATAGGAACTTCACCCTTTTGCATCAACATGGCCCTTTTGTTAGTGGGGATTGGATATCATAGGAAAAATACACCCATCTTCATCCAACAGACACAAGTTTATCATCACAACCACAAAGTACTTTACGAAGTGGATTGAAGTAGTTCTTCTAACCATCACAAGAAAAAAAATTCATCTTTCATCCTGAATTACATCATTTGTCGGTATGGCATCCCTTAGTCCATCATCATAGACAATGGATAACCTTTCAAAAATCAAGACGTTGAAGAACTTTGTGAGAAATTTCATATCCAACATCAATTTTATACACCCTATTATCCTCAAGGAAATGGCCAACCAGAGGCCTCGAACAAGACTATCATAAAGATCTTAAAGAAAATCATCAACGATGCTAGATGTGACTAACATGTACAACTGAACCTTGCTCTATGGGCTTACAAAACTAGTATCTGTACCCTGATGGGGAAACACCCTATTCTTTGGTCTATGGCTTAAAATCCATTCTACCCATTGAGGTTAGGTTTCCATCACTCTGAGTGTCACTAAAAGGGATCATTTCAGTTGAGGATCATAGGGTGTCTAGGTTACAAGAATTGGAGCTCTTGGATGAGAATTGTCAGCATGTAGTAGATGACCTGAAGGCATATCAACAAAGGATATCTAGAAGCTACAACCACAGAGTCAAGCCTAGAACATTTTAGGTTGGAGATTTAGTCTTGAAAGAGAACCCACACAATCAACAAGATCGGGAGAAGAAGGGGAAATTTGAATCAAAATGGCTAGGTCTCTTTGTCATTGTCTCATCCTTTGGATTAGGAGCATATCAGTTGTCTACACTAGAAGGGGATTTTTTTGATGAACCCTCAATAGCCTGCATCTCAAAAATTTCTACACTTGAATCATCTATTGCATTAGAAAAAGGTCCTAAAAAATACCAAAAACATAAAAAAAATGTCCTGAAAAAATGGTTTCCTTGATGAAAACCTCACAAATAGGCATCTTGGTAACAACAAAAAAACTAGAAAAAGGGAAAAATATAAAAAGATCAAAAAAATCATAAAATCTAAAAAGGTGCAATAAAAGCAAGTAGTGAAAACCTGGCAACAGGAACTATTTGTGATAGGCTAGCTTTTCCATCTATTTGAGCATGTCGACCATTCACTTTCACCATTCACTTTAGCCATCCATCTGCCTATCCTTTGAAAGCACCATGTACATATTTTGGCATCATGGTTGTGTCTCACCTTAGACTGGGGACAAACAAACTTTGAGCTTGAACCAACTGACAAACAACATAAAGATAAACACAACCCAAAAACAATGATTAAAATGCAGCCCGACATTGAACATCAATCACCATAAAAAATGCATCAAATATTCCATATCATATCAAAAATCAAAAAATAGGTAAAAAATTCATTCAAAAAGTCAAAAACATGATTGTCTTGTTGAACTATACTGTCTCTGAGCTTAAACGTAGGAAAGGCTAATCTTTGATCAGCCCCTGAGACACCCTAGGTCAAGTCCTTTAGTGGTCCCTTGTAATTAGTTGTCGTCTCTCGTTTGTTCATATCTTGGTCCTATAAATCAGTTGGGTCAGTCGAATTACGTGGTCTCTACGTGTATAATGTAGGAAAGGATAATCTTTGATTAACCCCTAAGGTACCAAGGATAGGTCTATAGGTTAGGTTCTTGGTCAAAATCTCAGAAAACACCTAAAAATTGGAAAATCAAAAAATCCCAGAAACATCAAAAAATTGAAAGGATGATGCTCTTCTGAATCATGGGTTTATCATGCTAAACACAAATGTTCAATTGTTGTACTTTGATTTTTGTTATCATATCTTTGGAGCCCCTCAATGATGTATCAAAATAGAGGAGCCAAGAAGGAGTATGATTTTTCTTTGTCCGTTATATGTGAGTTGATCATTATTACTATGTAAATTGTTGTGAGACGTGTGCTACAAAGTATCATTGATGACATTCTGAATTTTTCATAGGGAAAGGATTGACTCTTGTTTGTTTATTCAAGCAATACTTAGGTAATATCAGTTTAATTATACTTAGATGCTTGTGTTAACTTGCACTATCAAACATCATGGAATTAGTACTTGTGTCATCATGGTCTAAATATACCATTGATGCTTGTAGTCACTTTCAACATTTTAAAGGCCCAATGATGATAAAAAGCATGAAAAATTGGTTGTTATGAATGACAACTTTGGCACATGAGATCTACATGGTTAGAGTAGATTGCATCCATGTTAGTTTGCATTAGTTTGCATTATGGGATTTCCAAAGCTGCAACAATGATGTTATCTCTCACATTAAGGAATTGAGTACACTTGACATTTCCAAAAGCACATCATTTTCATGTAGTTACACATCACTTTCATTATGATCAATTAGAAAACATTCTCATTTAGTGGCATCATCATTTGCATACATTAGAAAACATTGCAACATCACTCATCCATTCATACATCACATCATAATATTTGCATCAAAAAACACAAAACGACATTAATTGCATCTAGTTTACATAATCAAAATCATTTCATTTAGTGGCATTAGGGAAGTGGTTCACTAAGCTTAAATGAATGAGCCTCTTCAAATTTCCAAAAGAAAATGGAAATATGTCAGGTTTTGTGAAGCTTAATGTAACAAAGAATCAACTGATGACAACCTTCCCACAACTCTTGGAAGACGGATAGATTCACTCATTTGAGCTTAAGACCCTAGAACATAATCATTTGCATAATCATTTGCATCACATAATCATCATTCATTATTACAAAACATCATACATCATTTGCATTGCATCCATACATATTCAACATAATCATCACATGAAACATCATACATCATTTCCATTATCAAATCCATCATCCATAAGGAATATCAACTCATCATTACATACATCACATATTAAAATCACATAAACATCAATAGAGATATGCATCATCATGTGATCGTTTCATATACACATTCACTCATTCATTACATCATTTAGTTGCATTAGAAAAGAACAAAACATAAAATGCATTACATATCATTGGCATAATAAAATCCATCACATACATCATATAGGCATCATTCATAAATCAACATAGAATCATAACACATCAGTTACATCATCATTTGCATACATAACATATCATAACATCAAAATAATTATTACAACATGGAAATTAAATGCATCATAGACATCTATCATCATCATTATGATCGTTGTATATCATATGACCTCAAAAAAATCATAATGTCAAAGTGTACAAGGATATCCAAAAGTATGACGAGTTACATCAATATCAAAAATGGTATTGTCTTGTAAAGTCTAACATCATCAATGTCCCAATAGTGTATACATCAAAATATGCTATGGAAAGCTCCCCCCAGATGGTGCTGGCATCATGGAACCACTACCTTCTCCACCTAATGGACCTACACTAGGATCTCTCCTATCTCTAGACAATGGTTGAGTAACACCCATGCCAATAGTCTGAAACCAAGATCTTCTAGATCGAGATAGTACAAAGCTCTCTCGCCACTCAGAAGGAACCATCTCATGATATTTACCCCTATAAAACTACAACTCTTGAGCAGTGTGCCAAATCTCTCTAAGGAAATCTGCTATACCTATGGACATTACAACCTATTGTAATGTCCCAGTAATGTCGTTGGCCTACTCTACCTGATGTCTAAAGGAATCCCTCTCTACAGTAAGTATGACAACCTGTGCCTGTACCTAATGTATCTATTTCCTATCTACGTCTCTCTCAGCCATCAGTATTTGAACCTATTCCTAAGCCTACACTAACTAACCTTGAAGAGTTTGGACCTATACCTGTACCTACTATACCTGATGCCTATCTTCATCTCTCAACCATCAGTATCTCAAACTGTGCCCGAGCCTTCACTAACTCACCCTATAAAGTATGAACCTATGCATGTAATGCCTCTATCTACACCTACTTGTAATGAGAAGGAACTCCAATCCAAATCCTATGAATCACTGATTGAGGTACGATAACTCCTCCTACGTCTAGGAACTACAAAATCTAGAAAGGGACTGCCAACTACACATGATGGCCCTACACCTAAACCACCACCACCATCATCTTCACCCCCACCACCACCACCATCAACACCCTCATCATCCCCTCCATCCCAATATCACTCTTTACCTCCTCTCCATCCACCCTTTATCTCGATGCCTTGTCATCATCATCAACTGGTGGAACTGGCTCATTAGGACTAGATAACCTCAAAAAAGGATGTGTGTAGAAATACTCAGAATAATCCTATCATCCCTACATCTATCACCTGTGGAAGATAATCCCATGAACATGGCACCAATGTATAATACTCGATACAAGCAACATCATAAGATATGCAAGGACCCCATTCCATTGCATCCCATCTTTTTTGTGCATAATGGGCAACCCCCTGGGGCATCACGTGAACTCGTCCAAACTGTCGACAAACCTGCAAATACAAATATCTCTCAAGCATAGAACGTGTTTTTCCAATCAATTATCACAATAGCAACATGTATGGCATCTCCACCTAATCCTCTGGCCACATCTCATAATCCAAGTATGGGTGCCATGTCACAGTCTCTAGGTCATCTAGGGTACGTCTTCAATAAGCTAATTTTCCCAGCTTATGTTGAACATGTAGACCACTATAACTAAACACATAGGGTCTACTTGTTGATCACTGTCAATCTCCCAATGGTCGAATGGTCGCAATATGCTCCCATGCCCATGTATGTAATAATGTAATCCCAAAAGAGAGGCTCATCATCCCACAATACACAACCTACTGCAAATCATGATACAAATGGGCTAACATACATGAACCCCATGCATATCTAGTTCCCTCCAATGTCATACGCTCCAATAATTGACCCCAACCCACTAAAATTCCCTTTGACCTATGGTCGGGACAAAAGAATCCGCCAACAAATATAGAAATAACACACAGTAGAGGATCATATCTATCAAGCATCTCTTGCCAGGGGACCCAATGACTTGAAACATGATCATCTCAAAAAATCCTATACAAGGCATCAGTCCTGCCTTGCTCTACTCTGTCATACACAACTATCTCACCCATCCCTGGAATCTGCAGAATATGAAAAACATCCTTTAGAGTAATTGTCATCTTCCTAGTAGCTAGATGAAAGGTGTTATGGTCACTATGCCACGTATTTTCTAGAGTATTAAAAAAAACCCTATTAATCCTATACTGGGGTATGTCTATCAAGGATTTCAACCCACAATGGGTGATAATATCTAAATATTCCTGGGTCAACTGATGCACTATCCCCACATCTTTGGGAAATTCTCCCAAGACTGGAGCACATCAAAGTCCTCTTAATCATATTAGGGAAAATAAATCAGCATCACATCAATCAATGTATCAAAATTTTCCCTAACACAATGTTCAATCAAGATCATCAATCAATCAAATCATGTTCAATCAAGATCATTAGTCAATCAAATCATGTTCAACCAAAATCCTCAGTCAATCAAATCATGTTCAACCAAAATCATCAGTCAATCAAATCATGTTCAATCAATATCATCAGTCAATCAAATTAGGTTTAATCAACACCATCAAATCAATCAATCAAAATGATACATCAGTGAATCCTATCATTGATCCTCACCTATCATGAGGTCGATCAAGCATCAATCCTGTCATTGAACCTCACCTATCATGAGGTTAATCAAGCATCAGTCCTATCATCAATCCTCGCCTATCATGAGGTTGATGCATCATCAGTCCTATCATCGATCCTCGTCTATCATGAGGTTGATACACCATCAATCCTATCATCAATCCTCACCTATCATGAGGTCGAAACATCATCAAGTTATCCTACCATTGAAACTCACCTACCATGAGGTTGATACATCATTAATCTTATAATCGATCCTCGCCTATCATCAGGTTGATACATCAGTGAATCCTACCATCAATCCTCACCTATCATGAGGTTGATGCATCATCAATCCTATCATCGATCCTCACCTATGATGAGGTCGAAACATCATCAAGTCATCCTATCATTTGACTCTCACCTATCATGAGATCAAATCATCAACTATCTTACATCAATCAAGCAATGAACATCACACAATCAGACTGAGATCACTCAAAAGCATCATTTAATGGAACAATGCAATGACTAACATGATTCATGAACATCATACAAGCTTCAAGGAACATCAAGAATGCAACATTTGGCATAACTAGGAGGAATTTCATCAATAAAACATCATCGGACAAGCAAAACAGCAGGACCAATCACCAAGAATCACTCAAGGACAAAACCTCTAAGTTTACAAAAGGCACCAAAATAGAAGCAAAATGCACCATTTGGGACCCTAAAGGTGCCATTTTAGGGAAACAAAGGTCAAAACATGAAGATAAAGGGTTAAAACATGATGTAAGCTTGCAAAAAGTGCCATTTGGGACCCCAAAGATGCCAAAATAGAAGCAAAAGGCACCATTTCACAAGAAAAAGGTGCCAAAATAGAAGCAAGAGGTGTCAAAACTCCCAGAAACTCCAAAAAATGACTTGAAAATAGCAAAAATACCCCCAAAAAGTACAAAAATGACTTAAAATGGCCTACAACACCTATCTACCAACTTCAAAACATCAATAAAAAGGTTGGAAAATGACTAAAGGAGGTTTTTCATAATGTGTACCATAGGTGTAGTGGTAGTAGGATGATCGTGGCAATGCGGATGCTCAAAACAATGCTTGTGAGAAGGGATCTCCATCTTCCTATAGCTCTCCACTCTCCAAATTCTCCAAACTCACAATGTGCAAATTAATTCACTTTTCCTACTTTTTACCTTTTTAAAGGACAATGGAGGGAATTATGGTGAGATTTAACTAATCAAAACTATTGAAGGAGTGATTGTAGAATCAAATTTTGAGAGATAAATCATGTCTAACATCAAAGAATCAATGGTTTAATGTTGGATAACCATCACATCATTGCAAAATCATTCAATCATTGAAAAAACATCAAAAATTCCACATTTTATCGATTTATCTCTCGAGGGGGCATATATCCAGCAGTACCTAAAAATCAACATCTAAAACATCATCTAGGGCATTGAAAGTTTTCCTAAGAATCGCTATCAAATTTTTCTTTGAAGCAATGTGTAAACACATTTCCTCAAAGAGGGGAAAAATGTATACACGTAAAAATGGTCATCACCTTTAATTAATTAAATACTAGCTATTTGATTAATATTCCAACTACATATAAATAAATGCTCAATTTATTTATATTGTTCATTTTCTAAATTCTCCAAATCTAAAACATATTCTTCTAAATTAATTAAATAAACAAGGTTCCCTAAACTTTTTTTATTTAATTAATCTTCACTAAATCCAATAATGAATTAGAGCACATTTCTACAACTTTTTGTGCCACCTCACCAAGGTCACATGAAAATAAATAACTCTAATTTTTAATTAGATTTATCTTCAACTCATTTCAAAAAAAACATGGCTTATTTCCTCCCACACTTCCAACAATTTTGGAGAACATGACTTATTCTTCCCACACTTCCACCCACTTTTGGAGCACATGATTTATTCCTCCCACACTTCCACCAATTTTGGAAGCACATGGTCTTCTCTTCACACAATTGAATATTCCATCCAAATGGCATGTTGCCCATTGGTCAAGAGATTCTCCCATCCAAATGGAATGTTGTATTTGATCAAGGGGACAACATCTTGATTCTTTTCATCTTCACCATCCATTCTTCTTATTCAATCTAGACCATTGATTATTGCCACCTCACTATATGCTTGGAAAAGGTTTTAAATACAACCCTTGGGCCTTGTATTTTGCATCCACATTTGAAGTAGAGTTATTATGCAGGTTTATCATTGGAGCTTGGAGCATTCTTGGAGTCTTATAGATAGTTTTTATATCATGTTTTTCGTCATGTTTACATCTTAGATAAACATATTGCATCATAGTTTCATTTTATGTCCCATCTTGCATCATAGTTGCATTTTAGATTAGTTCATTTTGAGTTTGCATTTGAGAATATGGAGTATCATGCATAGATCATTATAGATCACTACCATAGTATCCACCTCCACTTGTTCATTTATAATCAACATCATCCTTCACTCATCATAGCCTTCATCATCATTGTTTGCATATAGTTTCATGTAGGCATTAGATTAACTTGCATGTTGAGTACTAATCTTGTTTCTTAAGTGTCATTCTAATAGCTTTTGTGCACATAGAAATCTGAGGGCCAAAAAGGTTAAAAAGAATCATTTAAGAATAGAGGACAATGAGATGTTCTTGGAAGATTTATCTTTTAGAATAGATGCATTTACCATTTGGTGGGTCGGCAACAGAGGAGACAATAGAGTCTGCGGGCCCTACAAAGTAGGAAGATGTGCCAACTTGGCCACTGCAGGGATGGAAAAAAGGGGATGGAGTTCTGCATAAGGCGGCCTGCACTGGTAGACCCACATTGTGTGAAGGACGATAATTTCAAAGTCAGAAGGAAAACTATTAAGGGAACTTTGCAGAGGCTAAAGGATTGAAAATTTTGAGGGTGGGGAAATTTGGTCAACGTAGGATGATAACTCTATGACTCCTTGACCATGTAGGACTCAAAATAGGGGGCACGCAAAATGAGGTGATGGAAAAAGTGACCCAGTAAAGTGAAAAAGAGAGGGTCCCCATTCTGAATGGGGCGTGTGTGCTATAGGCACAACATCCTCTTGTCATAACTGCCATTTCCATTTCATTCAAAAGAAGGCCACTTTATAAAAGCAATGGAAATAAGAAAATAGGGAATACACATAGGGAGTAAATAGAGCCTGGAAATTTTCAAGCTAAAGAAATTGATAGTGTAAAAAAAAGAAGAAAATAAAATCTTTCAAGCTAATGCAAATAGCAGGTGTAAAACCAAATTCTACAACCTTCAACCAACATCCTCCTAGCCTATGAAAAGACTCAAAGGAATTAAGAAAATTTCAAGGTAATGTAATTAGCAGGCACATGAAAAGACTGTGAATAAAGGTCTTTAAAAAATTTCAAGCAAATGCATTTGGCAGGTGAAAAAGCCTGGCGCCCAATGCTATTTGAAAAATCTTCAAACTAATGCAATTGGCAAGTGTAAAGCCATATTCCACAACCTTTGACCAACAGTCTTTTCCTGGGCCAAAATTTTTGGACTTGTAGTAGATTGATGAATAAACTTAAAATAGTTAATAGTAGATTGATGAACATAGACAAAGCATGGAAAATAAAGATAGCAATATTTAACGAAAGAAACATCATACTTCTTTTCCTATGCCAAAATGGAAGCACAAAGATTTAAGATTAAAAAATATAGATTAGTCAAACACAAATCCAATAAATAGTGTTCCTATTTCCCTAAATGCTTCAACATCTATGCATGTTAAATATATATGGCCATTTAACAAGGCATTCCAATAAATTGAATTTTTCTGAGAAGGAAAAATAGACCACTAACTAAAAATGAAATGCATATTACAGAGCCCTCCTTCTAGCACTAGATGTAGATACTAAAATCTGCAAATTCTAAAACTTTAACACACATTATCATGGTTAGTCATTTAAAGCAAAGAAAACATAACATCTCTATGAAATACTCCAACATGCTTCATAATGCAAACAAAACAACAAAAGATCAAATAAACTAATTGAGAGCATACAAAAAGCATGGTGCATACCCATCCCATAGTGGATTGGTGCTACTTTGATGTGGAAAGTAGCCCTTTCCCAACCCTTGATAAGCTCTTGGATGGATGTGTGATGAATAAAATGGCAAGAACCTAGTTATGAAATGATTAAATCTATGCTAACTTAGATGAAAATGTGGATGATTATGAAATTGTGGATGAACTCAAATGTATCAAGTAATGGATAGTGCAAAATGCCTAAGATTGTGGATCAAAATACAATAGAGAAGATCTCTATTTATAGAAAATAAGGATGGAGAAATGAGAGATATGAAGAATGTGGGACTTAAACATAAGCCAATGACATTGTGCCACTTGTCAACATGTTATTAAAGAGAGGTGGAGCACATTTTGATCAATGTGCAAATAAATGCAATTAGGTGGAAATTTGAAATTCAAAAGATGGCTTGTGGAGGAAGAGATGAAAGGTGAGTTAATGCCACTTGGCTCAAGAAAAAGGACATGTAAGAGGCTTAAATGCCATGTTGGAGGACAATTACTTTTAGGAGGGAGATTTCAAATTGGAGGAATATTCCAAAGAGATGCCTTTTTGAATGAAAATAGAAGAATTTATAAATCAATTAAATTCATTTACTTGTGCAAGTTGCAAAATCTAGAGGATTGGAGGATTAGAGTTAGAGTTAATCAGGAATTAATTAACTTAGATGGATATTAGTTTGATTTGGCATTTGACTTAGATTTTTGGATTTATTTAAAACAAATGGGAGGAATAATGAATATTAGATTTAATTAAATAAATTTTTATTTATTTAATTAAAAGGGATGACATTAGATTTAAATCAAATAAAGGTTAATTTATTTAATTAAAAGAAGATTATGATTTAATCAAATAAAGTGATTTATTTAATTAAAAGAGGAACATTAGGATAAAACAAATAAAATGATTTATTTAATTAAGAGAAGATAATGGTTTAATCAAATAAAGTGATTTATTTAATTAAAAGAAGATAATGATTAATTAAATAAAATGATTTATTTAATTAAGAGAAGATAATGATTTAATCAAACAAAGTGATTTATTTAATTAAAAGAAGATAATGATTAGTCAAATAAAATAATTTATTTAATTAAGAGAGGATTATTTAATTAATTGGTTATTAAGGAAGTGATTAAGGAAGAACTGATGTTAGTGAATCAGGATCAAGAGCGTGATATTAATTAGTATAATTTGAACATCTACAAGTACCATTGTTAGAAACAAGGATGGAAGACAATATGAAACAGGTTATGATATTGTTTATAAGAAATCTATAGATCACTTTAGTGTTCATGGACCAAAGTGGGACATCTTTGACCCACTTTGTAAAGTAATCAAGAGCAATAATGATGAAGATATGCCCCTTAGAAGAAGGAGGTGATATTTTACCAACCAACCTCCATTTTGTGAATGGCCAAGGAGAGGTCTAATTTTGGAGCTCTTGATAAGGAGCTCGAATAACACTGCTATGTTGTTGACACTGTGGATATTTCTTGATAAAGGAAAAAGAGTCTTGTTCCATTATTTTCCAAAAATATCCCATGTGAAGCAGTTTAGGCACCATGGATTTAGTACCAAAATGTCCACTCTAGAGCCCAAATGGGATTCATGAAGGGAAAGGGGTATTTCTACTTTAGTGAGATAGCGAAGAAGAGGAGCATTATAATATTTTTGATAAAGAACATGAAACAATAATGTATTGGACCAAAAAAATTCGTATCCGAGTGCAAGCATTTTTCATCACATTGTCAAGAAAGTTTTTAGTCTTTAGATAATTATAAATATAAGAATACCATTCCCCTGAGTCCACATGAGCACATAGTAGAGTATCAGATTCAGGTTGATAAGAGATAATGGGAGAGTGGAGAACATAAACCACAAAGTGGTATTCTTCTATTCCATCATCTGAAGACACTAGGCAGGGTGTGCTCGCCATTGCATCTATGTGTCAGTATTCTCTCCTAGGAATACTATCTATTGTGAAAGTGGAGAAATGATAAAGAAAGGATAAGGAAAAACCCCAATATTTAGATAGCTTATTCTACTTGGATTGATACATTCATGTAATTTGATTTATAATAAGCTCAAAATCATCATGAATGTGAAGATGTTTAATATTCTGAGAAATCACTACACATAAACCATCAATAAGGGTTTCATACTTGGTGATGTTGCTAGTGCAATGGAATTCTAATTAAAAGGAAAGAAGAACTGGATTTCCTTCGGTTGAGGTTAAAACCACACCCACTTCGAAGCCAGTTTGACATCTTGATCCATTGAAGTACATCTCCCACATAGGTTCATGATTTGTTGCATAAATATTTTCATCTAGAAATAAATCAAGGCTAGGAAAGAAGAAAGATGAGGGAGATTTTGCAAACTAATTAGCAACAACTTGACCCTTGATTGATTTTTGAGTTACGAACATGATGTCGAACTCAAAAAGAAACATGTCCCATTTCACTAACCTTCCCACAAGATCAATCCTAGTAAATAAATGTTTAAGGAGATCACTCTTCATTATGACATGAGTTTGAGCATGAAGAAGATAATGTTGTAACTTCTGTGTTATGAAAAATGAGAGAGAGACATTTTTTCTCCATATCAAAATAATGCTTCCTTCATAATTGATTAAGATATGGCTAATGTAATAGACTTCTCTTTCTTTATCATCACCATCATGCTAAGCTAACAAAGCTGCTAAGGCATAGGTGATGCAACAATATAAAGAAAAAAGGGTCTATATTGTACAACCAACATTAAGATAGGAGGATTGGCCAAATAAATTTTGATAGATTTAAAATCTTTCTTGCACTCATCATCCCATTGGAACTAAACATCTTTCTTCAACAAATGTGTGAAGGGTATGATCAACCAACTGAGATATGAATCTATGAATTTCCTAAATATTCCATTGCAAGCTATGTATTTGAGATATATTCTTAGGTGGAGGCATTTTTACAATCACATCAATATTATTTGTGTCAACTTTCATTCCACAATGAGAGATGGTAAATCCTAAAATCTTGTCAGCATCAACACCAAAGATGAACTTAAGAGGATTTAGTCTCATTTTATAGAGCCAAAGTCTTTCAAAAATAAGACATATTTTCAACATGATCTTAAAAAGTTATAGTCTTAGCCAAGATGTCATCAACATAATCTTCTAGGGCTGATGGGAGAAGTTGGGTCCACAAAAGGCTCAAAAAGTGGATTTTTTTTGCTATTTTTTAGAATTTATCACACCTAGACTCAAAATTTGAGGCACTCACACAATGAATCTTAAAAAAGGCCAGTAATATTAAATTTAGAATATTGAATCTAGTTTCCAAATATGTAATTTATTCAAATACCCAAATGATAGAAATTGAATTTTGATAGAGATGTATAAAACCACTTTTTAAAAGTCATTTTTTTTTACCATGCCATGCATGTGTATGTACACCACTTTTGGAACCAAATAAAAAAAAAATTATAATTCCTTTTGGGGAAAGATAGCTAACAATATGAAGATTGATGAGAATATTTTTTTGTAATTTTTTCTAAATATTTTTTTAGTTGAATTTTTATTGGCCTTAATTGTTTTTTTTTAAATCAATGTGTACAGACAACATAATTGGACCTAAACTAAACATTTTTTTAATATTTTTTTTCATTGTGTAGAGAATTGTCTAAAGATTGATGTATAATTTTTTTTACAAGAAAATTAACCAAAAAAAGTTATTAAAAAATGAAAAAAGTCTGATATTTCAAGTTTATGGAATAGTTTGCTTAGAAATTAATTTAAAAAATAACAAATCTAATCTAATCTTTAAAAAAATTATATATTTGGAAACTAGACATCGTGTTCTCTAATGGATTTTAATTTCATAGATTGATTCAGAAAAAAAGTACATCAGCCATATTGCCAAAGTTGGACATTTATCTTGAACCTACCTTAGTTTTTTAGTTGTAGGTCAAAGCCTAAGGGTCAAGTTACCAAGCCTTTCCTAGGCCTAAAACTAAGGCAGCATGTGGGTTGGGGATTCAAAATTTTAAAAACGTGTATGCATTACAAAACACATATGTGTTCTTTATTTGTTTGATTATTTAAAAAATTAAATACTTTTAGAAACACAGGCATTTTAAAATGCATACGCATTCCTAAAAGGTATTTAGTTTTTTAACTAAATGACTTGTACGTGTTATAAAACATGTATGCATTTTTTAGTGCATACACATTTTTTTAGGCTTGAGTACCCGAAGCATAATGCATACATGTTTTTTTAATAACACGCATGCATTTTTTGTGAGATTTTTTTTGGCTAAAACTTCCTCTCTTCATGGACCCAACTTCTTGCTTTTACCCTCTAGAATTTTATGAATGAATTCATGAAAGCTAAGGGTCATCACCATTGGTAATTTGTGTCTACATTCTCTAACCCAAACAACATGACCACATAACAAAAGGTACCCCAAGGGGTAGTGAAGGCTATCTTATACTAATCTTCTTGGTTAATGTGGATCTAGTTATAGCGTAAGAAGCCATCGATGAAAGACAACAAGGCATGGCCTGAAATAAAATCCACAATCATATCAATATTAGAAAACATAAAATCATCCTTAAGAAAAGCCTTATTGAGATCACGAAAGTCAATGTACATGTGAATATGGCCATCCAACTTTTTGACAACAATAATATTCAATATCCAAGGTGAGTAGTCAATAGGATAGATAAAGCTAGCTTTTAGAAGCTTCTCTATCTCATTCTTAACCAACAATGCAACGTTGGGATTCATCTTTTAGATCTTTTGTTTAATAGGCTTAGCATCAAGAAAATGAATGATATTATGGAACACTATGTATTCATCAATATCGGTCATATCCTCATATGTCCAAGAAAATATATCAAGATGAGAATGTAATAGATCAAAGTGTTGTTTGGATTCTTCCAAAGAAAGGAATTTTCCAATTGTAATCACCTTTTAGGAAGACTTCAGATCCATGAAAACATTAGTAGTATCTCCTTTAAGGAGAGAACTATGGTATTCAGGATGGTAACTAGGAACATCATCATCCACATTAGTTAAAGGGGCCTCCTCATTATCATTCAAAATGGATTCTCCAAAGTATGCTTGTTTGTGTAAACAATACGAGAATCATTGTTTATAGTGATAAGGAGGCAAAAGGGAGTAGACACCTAATAATTATTCCAATGCTTCTTCTAAAGTGAAAACATCCAGAGGAACTTCATTAGATTCTACTTTACTCAATCAATTCTAAATGAACTAGACTAAGAGGTTCAATGGAAATCATGTTGGCACTCCACCATGGTTTATGCCCATACTATTCAAGAGAGAAACAAATCCCCAAGTTATGCTTACATGATATATATTATATAAGGACTTGAATTCCTTGCTCTTTATGTCCAAGACCTTTACACTCATAACCATACTTAGAAAGGAGCCTAAATCTAGGGTCGTAATGTATTTGTAAGTCCTAAGTAGGAGGAGTATCAATGTAGAGAGAATAATTCCAACAATGGGGATCATACTCTACTATGGGATCACTATCATCTTTCTTTGTAGTAAGAAAAACATTAGCATCTTTAACAGAAGCATGGTTATCTTTCTCAATAAGGGTACAATCATTTTCCTTGACAACCCATCCTAATTTTTTTCCTTAGTGGGAGGATAATCAACTTTCTTATTAGATGTGTATTAAACAATTGGAATATCAAGGTGAATTAGACCAACCTTATACTCTCTGATAAAGAATTTAGAAAATTCTAAGGATCCCTAATCATCATCGAGACATGCATTAGATTTAGAAGAAGAAGTAGAAGAGGTAGACTTAGGATTCTCTACATTAGGATGATCTTCTTTAGGGACATATGTATTAGGGGAATCCTATAAAATAGACACCAACAAAAAGGGAGTGAACACATTAGAATATAATGAAGGAATAAAATTGTTAAGAGTAGATGTGATCAAGGCACATCTAATAGCTTCAATTTCACAAAGAGGAATAGTGTTGAGATTGGCCTTGATCATAATTAATTCATTATTTGCAACGAACTTTAAGGAACGAAGAAAAGTAGAAGTAACTACCCCCAAAACATGAATCTAGTGTCTTCATAAGAGAATTTTGTAAGGTAAACTACCATACATAACATAGACCAAGGTATAGTAATAGTTCCTACCCTTAAAGGAAAGATAATCATGCCTAGGGTAGGTGTTAAACAACATTATCGAATCCATGAATATATAACAAAGATGCAACTAGAGAAGATGAATCAATATTAACCTTAGGCAATAGTTTGATGCTACATACATTGAGAGATGAACCAGTCTTAATGAGAGCATACCTAATACCAATATTATAAACATTAATAATTATCATCAAAGGATCCTCTTGCTTCTATACTTTTGAGGGTGATATTTCTTGTAGATATAATGTAATTGTTACCTAATTTTCACCCATGGGCTCAATTAGGCAGGATAATCAAGTGACAGAGGTTCAAGAAGGCCAAATGGAGCATTCACACAAGGGAAAAAGTTATGAATCTGATGATAGGTCATAGGGGACTTAGCTTGGAAGCCTGCCTTGTTCAAGTTCGGCATGAAAATCCTCTAAGGAGAAAGTCGGCAAGACCTTCTAGATGTCTTGCCGACTAGCAGGGGTTCCATCAAGCTTGAATATTTCACATTGGGATCCTATCAGCATGAGATTATCTGGGTCTCCCCGATCCATAATGCATTTGGTTAAATATGCATCTGTGTTTCCTATTGGCAAGACCCCAGGAATGTCACGGCGAGTGGAATTCACCTACAGGTTCCTATCGGCAAGACATCGATCATCGTCCCAGCGACAAAGGGATATGCATATCGGCGAAAGATTTTTCTTTCAGGGAGAAGTCTCAGCGACTTCTTGAAGTCTCACTGAAAGGATTCCTTCGGCATATGTTGGCGGGCTTCGCCAAAAGGTCTCATCGACGAGCAATGTTTCACCAAAGGGAAGCAGCGTCGCCAAAAGGAAGTAAGTTTGGCAGGAAGTCTCATCGATAATGGAAAGTCATGCCGACATACCTTGTGCCTTTGGTGTAATGCATGGAGCTTGGCAAAGGATATTGCCTTCGGCATAATGTCTTGCCAAAGGATAAAGGTCACACAGAGGACAACAAAGGGGCCTAGCCGAGGGGTCATATTCGGCATAATGTCTCACCATCAGGATGGGGTCTGGCCGACAGGAAATGTCTCAAAGATAGAAAGTAGATTCGCCATAAGGTCTTGGCGAACGAGGCTTGCCTCCCCGAAATGTTTCGTGCTCGCCCAAAGATAAAGGGATCAGTGTGAGGTCTCACCGACCTAGCAATGTCTCCCTGACTGAAGAGAAAGTGAACTCATCACTGAAAGGATAGGGAGCTCGCTGAAATGTCTCACCAACCGGTGGGAGTTTCAATGAATTGAGGAGAGCTCAGGCAGAATGGAGGAGTTCGGCGTGAGTCCCGGCGACAAAGGGTCTGGCCGAAAGATGTGAATTTAGGGAGACCGTGGTGTGCTCGACAAAGGGTCTAGACGATAGGCCAAAGTTTCAGCGACAAGATAAGAGCTTGGTGCATGGTCATGTTTTCAAGGAATGTCTCCCCAACCGCGGGTGTCTTGCCGAAACAAATAGGGGGCTTGATGTAGTGGAGCGCATTCGAGGTGACATCAAGATACTTTCGCCAATAGAAGATGAGAAGAGTTCACCATGTTTTATAGCCAAACGTGATTGTCTTGGCAACCCCAGAGTCGATATTGGTATGACTTTTGGGCTCGATAGGAGCTCTCATCGACGGTTCCATGTGTAGACACCTAAAAATGACCTAGAACTGCAAGCTTCATTTTTTACCACTTTCGTCCTAGCATAATTATGACATTTAATTATGTCCTTGGTCCACATTCGACTATTGATTAAATAATTCATAATTATTTAATTAATTCATGTCATTTATTCTTCATGATTATTAAATAAATAAATTTTATTTATTTATTAAATACGTCGTTAACTGTCTAAGTCTTTCTTTAATTAAATAAGTTTCTTAATTTATTTAATTCCCCTTTGTCATTTAATTCTTCTTGATTATTAAATAAATAAATAAATTTATTTATTAATATGTCACTAACTATCTTAATTAAATAAATTGATTAATTTATTTAATTAATTAATCTCATCTCCTAAATTAAATAATTATATTTAATTATTTAATTGCCAATTAATATTCTTCTCATTTTAAATATATTAAATTATTTAAAATGTCATGTCAATCTTAACTGTCAGTCCTTTTTGATAAATAATCTGAAAAAGATTATTTATTATCTCTCAAAATCTATAATTTGAATTATTTTAATTCAAATCAGTAATTAATCTTCCAAAAATAGAGCAATTAGGTAGATTCTTGATTTTTCAAATCTTATCTTCAGTCCACATCTTATCTCTTTTATTTTTCGAATCTTGCAAATCAGGCAATCTTATCTTCTTTATTTTTTGAAAATCTTTATTTCTTTAATTAATTTCCTCTTTTTTTCTCCACCGTCGATCCGATTTTATTTTGACCGTTCGATTAAGGATTTTTCCCTAACCCTAATTAGGGATTCTTAGGTGTAATCTGGATCATTCATTTCATTGATTTATCTTGTCTGTCCATTCGAAATGGCCTTTTCTATAAAATGCCATCTTCTTCTCATTTTTGAGGGACATGCTCATTTTGACATTTTACGTAATTATTATAGGCATTTACTTAGTTTCACACTTATTGTCATAGGCAATTGTAGTATTTCAATATTGGCATTTGTTTTAAGCATAGACATAGACATTGGCTCTTAGACATAGGCATTTAGATTTCAAGTAAATCCTTCAAAACTTGCTTTGGTCTTGTCACTCGTCATAGTTGCTCATACAAATCTGAGGGCATCTTCATTTACTGCAAGCTAGGAGGTGTAACGAAGGTGAAGCATGAAAGATGGAGAATCTTGGTAATATCTTTCCTATTTGTTTTCATCACTTTTCCTTTGTACTTTGTTATTTTCAATGGATTTTAGTGTTATTGATCTAACAAATCTAACAATCTAATTTTCCCTTGATTACACTCATCAACATGTGCCCAATCATAACTTCCAACACCAACAACATGTCAATCCGCACACGTCATACATACCACAACAATCCATACCACCACAATACACCAATATTCACGTAGAACAAACAGGAACACATGGTGTACCAAGAAATCCAACGCACAGAAACATAAACAACCCTACCATAGATGAACTCAAAGCAAGAATGAGGGATATGGAGAAAATTTTTCAAAACATGTACATTTCAGGCAGGAAATCAGAAATATCATATGACCTAGATGTATACCCATTTGACACAAGCTTACATATGCCTGCATTTCTACCAGGATATGTGTCACCCAACTTCACAAAATATAGAGGCAAGACAAATCCCATTGAACATGTTCGTGAATTCGCAACCAACTGTATGGACATCGCCTACGAACAAACATACTTGATGAGACTTTTTTCTAAAAGTCTAGCAGGTCAGGCCCTTGAATGGTTTTCAACTCAAAAAGATATCCAAACATGGGATGAGCTCAAATGAAAATTCATAATAAATTACGCGTACAACATTGACATGGATACCTCTATCACTAGCTTGTGCAATCTCACGCAAGAAGATTCTGGTGAGACATTTATTCCATTCTTTCAAAAATGGAGGAGCCTCGCTAGTCGATGTCACATTGATATCCCCGAAAGAGAAAAAGTCGACATGTTTGTCCAAACACTTCTAGGGCCCCTAAAATTCGCATTGCAAATACATTGTTGCACAAACTTCACAGAGTTACTTGAAAAAGGGGTCCAAATTGAGAAAGCCCTTATCGCAAAGGGAGAACTGAGATATGGTTCCAAAAACACAAACGTCAACCCACCCACCGAGAAAAACAAATATTGGGTTAAAAATAAGCATGTTACAAATGACAATGTTGTCGATGCCAAGATTGTAAACACTGTAGGTCCTGTATTAGCCCTAAAAGGGGTCCAACAACAAAACAGACCAACCACAACATGGACACCTCCTCCCAATAATCCTTCAAACAACCAAAGTGGTCAAAACAATCAAGGACAATATCGTTAGATGAGACAATTTCCTAGGGGTCACACATACACCCATTTGGGTGAACCCATTAAAGAAATCCTTAAGAAATGCATTCAACATGGGGTCATCATACTTCCAGAAGTAAAACCATATGACCCAGGACAATTCAAACCAGCATGGTGGAATGACAATGCACTTTGTGAATACCATCGAGCCAAAGGACATACAACCTCTAACTGCCGACAATTGAAAAACCTAATATAGGATCTTATCAAAAATTGCACCATCGAAGTAGGTGGATCGCAATTCACCTCCAACTCAGACCATACTATCCACAAGAATCCACTGCAGGATCATGGTTCTCATAATGCGTCCACTTCAGGTTCACATAATCAAGCTAACTTCGCCTGAGTCAAGTACGACTATTCTAGTGGACCTATTATAAACAATGTCCGAACTGAAAATGAATACATCAATACCATTATGGTTAGAAGAGCACCCCAATGTAATGCTACAACTCGTAGTGGCAAGGTCACTATAGCTGGTCCACCTTTCGCTAGACAAGCCAAAATCACTATACCGGGCCCATCTACTAAACAATCACGACCCGATCCATCTGCTAAATAGCCAAAACCTGTCCCAACCACACAGTAGTGGAAACCCGAGAGTCAGTTCAACCTCATTGACCAGCTAGGAAAGACTCCCACGCAAATATCTATCCTTGAGCTGCTTCGTATCTCTCCCGCGCACAAAGAAATCCTAGACAAAACTCTCCTAGAGTCGTCGGTCCCTAAGGACATCGATGTCAATTAGTTTGAAACTATGGTGGGATATCTCACCATGCCACACCATGTCACCTTCTCGGATCAAGACTACTCATCACATAAAAGCAACCACAATGACGCATTACACATAGAAACTTTTGTCCACAAGCACAAAGTTAGACGGGTTTTAGTAGATGGCGGAGCAGGGTTGAACATATGCTCCCTCAAATTGGTTAAAGCTTTAGGGTTCTCTGATGCGTACGTAGACCCAATGAAAAGCATAGTGATCAAAGCATATGATGATGAGGAATTCTCTTCATGGGGTGTTATCTCTCTCCCTATCAGAGTGGGACCGGTCATTGTGGACACAACCTGCCAGGTCCTGGATTTGGAACTACCATATAACATTTTACTTGGCCATCCATGGATTCACGCATTAAAAGCCGTTCCATCTACATACCACCAATGCCTCAAGTTTCCTTTTGACGGTACAGAAGTCACCATATACGGAGACCCCAACCTTTTCCAATATTGTACCAACTTAAGGGGTATCTTCAAAAACCGAGTACCTATTAACTGAGAAGCACCTGGCTCCTTGTCATCCAAATACATTGACCCTTCCACACTCACGTCATCTTCCACATCTGCTCCATCCACGTCTTCCGCCGTACCACCACCTTCCATCAGCTCTAAGACTGAATCCACTATCACAATCCAGGACCTTGGCTACGGAGAATTCAAATTGCACAAAACATATAGCATAACAACAATGCCCAGATCTCCCAAGGACTATGGTCAGCCATGTTTTAGAATGGAACCTCAGGAAACCTTCAAAGTTAAATCGAATACAATTTTTATCAAGTGGGGAGACATGAGTGAGGAAGAACTTGCTGACATCACAGGATGGATCTATAAGGATACTGTCACATTACCCCCATTACCAGTTCAAATATATGGCAAAGGTTATGACTTCATGAAGGCTAAAGGCTACGATGGTACTAGTGGCCTAGGAAAAGACTAAACTGGCTGAAGGGAACCCATAGAAGTTTTTCAAATTCTGAAGTATCTTGGATTAGGGTTTGGATCACTTGCCAATGACGATCGACGTACTTCTAGACTTTCAAATGAGCGAGTACATGCTTCGAAAAGTGTTGAGACTACTAGGGAAACCCTAACCGAAACTGACTCCCACGAGTGGGAATTTGGCTCAGAACGATCCCTCAGTGACTGTTGTCTTGATGATCTGTTTGTCGAACCAGGGGAACTGACCTCTGTACAACGATTTTGGAAAACATTCAAAATTGAACAAGCACCAAATAGTCAAAGTCCCACTACCACCTCCTAGGACATACAACACCCGTCCTCTGAACCCCATCACTCCAATCCATCTGAGGTATCAGACGACATTGACAACCAGGGCTATAAAACCTTCACTCCCTATTTTGACAAGGAATATGACACTAGTGAAGGAGAATATTGGATAGAGTCCGATGTCGAGTTGGATGATGATAATCTCATTTACAACATTACTGAATCCATCTACATGCTATCTGCATCCTCACCCCAATTCACTAGCCTTGGCGATGGCATTTCCTTAGTTTACCCTGAACTAGTCGATTGGGACCAACAAGGACCGCCAGTTCTGGACACATTTCAGAATGACGAGGCAATAGTTGAATTCATGGGATTACGAGAAGGCATACCCAGTGGGGACCACAAATCTGGATTTTCCATTGATTTATACAGCACCGCATACTTCGGCAAGACTGTTCAGTCCTCTAGTCGCAAAAGTAAAAATAAAACAAAAAGTGAAACGTCTCTAGGTGAAAACCGAAAGGCACCTCTTGACGATAAAATAGTAAAAATAAAGGACGTATCTGCAGGTGAAAACCTCCCTGAGGTGCCCAAAGATGGAGGACTAGACTTTCTCCCCATGCAACAGGAGAAATCGGCCATGCTTATTGAGGACACAATAGAGGATAACATTTCAACTACAGAAGACCCCAAGATGGTCCTATTTGTTGCATCATTGACTGATGAAGAGAAACCAGAATTTCATAAATTCTTTGCAGAACAAAAACTCAATTTCGCATGGTCCTATGTTGACATGCCGGGATTCGACCCCGAACTAGTTGTGCATCATCTACCACTATTACCCAATGCTAAACCAGTCAAGCAGAAGTTGTGCAAAATGCATCCCCAAGTTGCTCTATTGGTCAAGGCTGAATTAAAGAAATTACTGGATGTCGAATTCATAAGGTCTATAGATTATGCTGAATGGATTTCCAATCTAGTGCAGGTGACAAAGCCCAATGGGCTGATTCGGGTATGCACAGACTTTCAGGATCTGAATAAAGCGTGTCCAAAGGATGACTTTCCTTTGCCCAACATTGACATCATAGTTGACCTAACTACAAAATATGAGATGCTATCCCTCATGGATGGTTTCTCTGGTTATAATCAAATCCATATTGCTCCTGAGGATCAACAAAAAATGACATTTACTTGCCCATGGGGTACATACTATTGGAACGTCATGCCCTTTGGTCTCAAAAAATGCAGGTGCCACATATCAAAGGGCTATGACCACGATCTTCCATGACATGATGCACAAAATAATGGAGGATTATGTAGATGACCTCTTGGCCAAATCAGCAACAAAGAAATATCATTTGAAGGTACTCGACATAATTTTCAAAAGACTTGAAGAGTACAAAGTTCGGCTAAACCCTAAGAAGTGTGTTTTTGGGGTCACGTCAGGTAAACTATTGGGGTACATAGTTTCCCAAAGAGGCATAGAGGTTGATCCGACAAAGGTCAAAGCAATTATAGACATGCCTCTGCCCAGAGGGATCAGTGAACTCATAACTCTACAAGGTAGAGTACAATCCATTCAATGTTTCATAGCCCAATTGGTAGATAAGTGCCACCCATTCCAGTATCTGTTGCGCAAAAGTGTCCCCTTTGTATGGACGGATAAATGTCAAGAGGCCTTCCAGCAAATCAAAGATTACTTGCTGTCAACACCAGTCCTCATGCCTCCTATTCATGGAAAGTAATTAATTCTTTACATCTCGACTACTAGTTCAACACTGGGGGCATTGCTGGCCCAAAATGATCATGAAGGAAAAGAAAGAGCAATCTATTACATCAGCCGCACACTAATAGGCTATGAGTTGAACTACACATACATTGAATGTGCATGTCTCGCTGTCGTCTTTGCATCCCATAAATTAAGACACTATATGCTCAGTCATCAGACACAATTGGTTGCCAAGATTGATCCATTGAAATATCTACTAAGTCGAGCAGCATTAACAGGCTGGTTGGCGAAATGGGTCATGATACTAAGTGAGTATGACATACAATATGTTGAGCGTAAGGCAATAAAAGGGCAAGTAATAGCAGATCAACTAGCAGATGTACTGATCCAAGCCACTCATCCATTAGTAACTGATTTTCCCAATGAGTCCATTTTTCATGCGGAACCGACAACACCATGGAAGCTATATTTTGATGGGTCTCATATTGGTCATGGCTCAGGCGCTGGAATCTTGTTCATAACACCACAAGGGGATTCAATTCCTAAATCATTTTGGATTGCCTTCCCTTGTACAAATAACATTGTCGAATATGAAGCACTAGTCACAGGTCTCAAGTTGGCAATCAAATGGAAAATTTAGACATTGCTCGTATTCGGGGACTCCTAGCTAGTAATCAACCAAGTGAATGATAACTATGAAACAAAGGATGAGAAGTTGCTTCCCTACAAGAGGATGGTGGACAGTTTCCTGACATACTTCCAATTGATTTCTTTTGAGCAAATCCCTAGGGCACAGAATAAGGCAGCTGACGCAATGGCTACTATTAGTTCTCTCTTGGACATCCCTAAAAATGTGTCACAATTTGAGTTCTTAGTAGAACAGCTTTTGATACTAGCATATGATATCCCAGAGTCAGAAATGGTGTGTGAACTTGTTGGTCCCAACTCTCCTTGGTATCAGGACATTTACGAATACCTAAAATCTCAAACCCTTCCACCGAACCTGTCCAATAACCAAATGAAGTCCTTCATTAGGAAATTTGCAAGGTATGCCATTGTCAGTGACACCCTGTATTGCCGTAGTTTCGACGATACCCTCCTTAGATGTCTTGACACCAACGAAGCATGTACGACCTTACGAGAAGTGCAAGATGGTATATGCGGATCTCATTCGAGTGGTCCTACTCTGGCTAAGAAACTAACGAGACTTGGGTATTATTGGCCGACAATGGAAAAATATGCAAATGAATATGTCAGGACTTGTCGCAAATGTCAAATACATAGTGACTTGGTCCATGCTCCAGCACAAGAACTCTAGCCGATCACTTCTCCTTGGCCCTTCGCTCAATGGGGACTCAACCTCATGGGTAAGATTCATCCAACCTCATCCAATGGCCATAAATTCATTATTACCGCCACTAAGTATTTCACAAAGTGGATTGAAGCCATCCCGTTGACATACATTACTGGAAAACAAATATCAAAGTTCATCCTCAACTACATCATTTGCCAATATGGCCTTCCACAGTCCATCATCACTGACAATGGACGTCCATTCAAAAACCAAGACGTACGTGAGTTATGTGAACGATTCCATATCCAACACCACTTTTCATCTCCATATTACCCCCAAGGAAACGGCCAAGCTGAGGCGTCGAATAAAACCATTGTCAAAATTCTAAAAAATATTGTCAATGACGCTGGCCACGACTGGCACATACAACTTAACCCTGCTCTATGGGCTTACTGAACTAGCATTCGTACACCTACATGAGCCACCCCATTCACCCTAGTCTTTGGCGCTGAAGCCATCTTACCCATTGAGGTCAAAATTCCTTCGCTACGAGTCTCCTTGAAGGGTCTAACTAATGAAGAGGACTACCGACAATCACGCTTGCATGAGCTGGAAATGCTGGAAGAAAGAAGACAAAACTCACTAAATCATCTCCAAGCATACTAGAACCGCCTTTGTCACAGCTACAATAAAAAGGTTATGGTCAAAAAATTTGACATCGGTGACCTAGTTCTAATGCAGAACACCAAGAACCAAGCAGATAGAGAAAAGCCAGGAAAATTTGAACCAAACTGGCTGGGTCCATATATTATCATATCTTCTTTTGGTTCTGGAGCTTATCAATTGGCAACTCCAGATGGGTAATAGTTGGCAGAGCCCATCAACAATTTACACCTTCGCAAGTTCTACGCATAGCATCAGAGGATGGAGCTGAAAGCCCTAAAATACAAAAAAAATTAAAAAATTAAAAAATCATCACCCTGATGAAAACCTGGAAAACAGGCATCTTGGTGACACCAAAATAAATAAAAAAATCAAAAAAGTCAAGAAAATAGTAAAGAGAAAAATGATTCGTCCAATAGTGAAAACCTGGCAAATAGGCACTTTGGACAAGTACCATGGTGAAAACCTGGCAAACAGGCGCCATGCGTAATCAATCATTGCTCTGCCATCTACTGTCACTTTGTCTAACTTGGCCTAGGATGAAAGGTATTTCCGCCATTATCCCACAAATATCCATCACATCCTACCCTACCTGTCATAGTAGATAAATGATTAACATCAAGTCCTGACAACTGTCCGTCTAGTAGGTCAGCAACATTCTATCCATATTCCTTACAAATGGCTAAGTCTTAGACCTGACTGGGGGCAAAATGTTTATTATGAAACTGCAGTGGATGTCACACATGATCTTGAAAATTGGCAAAAAGTCCTAAAAAAAAAAAAGACAAAAACATTGGCAAAAAGTCCTGAAAAAAAAAAGACAATAACATCATAAAAAGTCTTGAAAAAAGATAAAAACATTAGCAAAAAGTCCTAAAAAAAGACAAAAATATCGCAAAATGTCCTAAAAAAAGACCTAAAAATCATAAAACATCCTGAAGAAAACCACAAACAAAAACATCAGACTGCTTGAAGCACACAAACACAGTGTCATTTCTAGTCAAAGTCAATCATGTCAAATCAGTCCTTGTCATCTGTCCGAACTACATTGTCTCTGCGCATTTGCTACATAGGAAAGACTCATACTTGATTCCCCGAGACATTAGGTCAGTCCTTTTAGGTTTGTCAAAATAAAATCATGACACAATCTTCGTTCATCAAAACAAAGTCAGTGGTCATGTTGAACTACGAGGTCTCTGAGTGTATGACATAGGCAAGGCCATCTATCGATGAGCCCCCAAGGCCGCACTAGGTTAGTCCATTAGGGTTCATGACACTACACTGGCACACACGTCAAAAGTCTTCAATCATTTTCCACATGGGAAAACTCCTAAAACAAAATAAAACAATCAATTATTCAGCATGACAATCTCATCGGCACATCACGCATATCATCAAGGCAATATCGACATATACTCAAACACAAGTCAAACTTGGTCAAAGAAGGTCAAATCATCACAAACCGGTCAAACTGTCAAATTTTGATTAGTCTTCAGATGAGTCCTTCTGAACGATAACCTCTGTCATTTATGCCTTAGGATGTGTCCTTCCTAGGCATCATCATCATCATTCGACATTTTGAGTGATCCTCTTGACATCTAAAAATCACTTTTCATGACATCAGTATTCTTCAGATGTGTCCTTCTGAAGAACCAACTCTATCATTTATGCCTTAGGATGTGTCCTTCCTAGGCATCATCATTATTTTGAGGGACCCCTTATGACCATTAGGGATCAAATCCTCTCATCATCGGCATTATTCAGGATGTGTCCTTCCTGAATTCACCAATTCTCAACATTTTCCAAGGTCATCAAAACCTTAAACATTTCGACATCTCGACATTATCAAACATGGCATCTTGACATCAGAACAATGGATATCCAGACGCACTTGGAAAACACTTGACAATTTTCTTTTAATCTTTTATCATGTTATTAGTTTTTCAGCAAGATCCCCCTAAGTAGGATTTAGAGAAGCAGCGACGTAGCATGACAATTGACACGCATGACTACTAGCTTCTCAGCGAGGTCCTGATTCAGGGATTTAGAAAAACAACGACATAGCATGATAGGGACTTTATTTTTGTATTTTGGTAATCATGTCACTAGTTTCTCAAGGATGTCCCAGAAATAGGATTTAGAGAAGCAACAACGTTTCATGATCTGTCCTTGTCTTTTCCTGCTTGTGGTTGATTATGGCAAAAAGACTGGGGCAAACACGCTCCTAGTATGAGTCATGATCATCCTTGTCTGTGACTGTTTGTCTTCCGTGATGGTACAACCTTGCACACCTTGATCTATGTCATATCATGGTGTTTGTTGGCCGTTACAACAGTTTGCCCAATGATGATTAAGAGCAATAAATATTAAGTCCTACAGTAAAGTTTTGAATGATTTGGTCTAGGAATTAACATGCATTTTCATAGGTCTCATGTCTTCTCCTCTTTGGTCTGATCATCTTCTCTCATCAGTCTCATCATCTTCTCTCGTCCATCCCATGATGATATCCTGTGACATCCAAAAACATAAGTGCATACATGATCATATACATTGCATTAGGTCCATACATACATCATCCATGGCATCATAAGCACCAGCATTGCATTAACATAATCATCAGCATTGCATCTTTTACATAAATACATCATAAACATAATCATATAAAGAAGCATTACATGATCATGGCATCAATATCGCAACATAGGCATCATATCACATACATGATACATCACAAATCATACATTACACGTGTCATAATACATAAAGCAAAGAGCATCACATAACACATGTAGGCCACATCAAAACTGTATCATCATATAATTTCATCTCAAAAAGGTACAATGTCATAGGATAGAGTCAACGAATATCCCAAAAATGGAGCTCGCAGGCTCAATAATATACATAGTGTGTCAAAATACAAGTATACCCCTGGGGTAGGCTCTCATCATCCCCTCGAGGTGAGGAATGTGGTGGCTGCAACTCTGTCACAGGTGCCGAAACAATAGGTGGTCCTGTAGCAACCTCTAGCCGAGAAACTGATGGAACTGTGAGTGATGGTATCATCCTGACAGTAGTAAACAACTGTGAAGTCACTACAGCCAGACTCTGAGAGGGGGACGGATCTGTCACTGGTGGCTGACCTGGTACTAACCTCTGCACTGAACCAGTCGACCCATGGCTGTGACCCGGAGTGTGCCTGCGCGAATAATGGGACCTGTGCCCTAAAGTGTGCCCTATTGAGGTAGACCCTCCAACACTAGTATGGCTCCTCGTACCACTACCACTGCCTGACCTGTGTCTGCTACCTATCCTCGTCTGTGATCAGGACAAGGTAGGATCTCGCTGCTCTGGTGGCACTGCCTACTCATAGAGAGTTCGGTACTGCCCCAATCTTGTGCTAACTCTGGCCAACTCCCAAGCCATGTCTCCCATAGGTCCTATGCACAAGGCTGCAAACTCGGTACACCACTGGACTGCATCCTGCTGGCGGATCACCGCCTGATCCCGCTCTACCCGGGCTACCTCCAGAGTTGACTGTAAAGACCTGACCTGTGCCAAGCTGGCGTCCAATCTCTGCTGAAGGTTTGCCACTCTCTAATCTGTTGTAGCATCTAGCAGCAACCCTGAAGTGGATGGTATCTCCTCCTCCCCCTCCACCATCTGCCATCTGAGAAGTCTCTCGGCCTCACCTATGGCATCATCCTCCTCATCATCATCATCATCTTTCCCTGCCACCTCATCCTCATGCCTCTCCACCTCCGCCTCTATCTCCTCCTCTTGTCTCTCCCCCTCTGCCTCCTCATGTCTCTCCTCCCATCTCTCCTCACCCTCTCCCTCCTATCTGGGCTGCTCCTCACCCTCACCCTCCTCACCAACCTCAGGGATAGCATCTAATGCCACCCTTGCCACTTGTGGGTGCACCCTTCAGACCTATCTATGTCCATCTCACCGTCACCTCCTGCCATCTCCACCATCATCTCCACCTCGGCCTCCATCCCCACCTTTGCCTCCATCCCCACCCCTGCCTCCATCTCCACCCCTCCCTCCATCTTTGTCCCTACCTATGCCTCTCCCTCTGCCTCCATCTCTACCTCTGCCACCTCGTCTGGCTCGTGGCACCCGCAGAATAACTGACCACCTGTCAATAGATCATATGCCAGCATCGTACCAGGATCTGCTGCTCCTCCTCTCCAACCCCAAGCCTAGGCTACTAGCCCATCTGTCTTCTGTATCACAAAGGCCACTAGGATGGCCGGCCCCCATGCATACTCTCTGGATGACCTGGCATACTCTGTTGTCCCCATGGGCACATCCTACTACTCTCCGAACTTCCTAAGGACACGTTGTGGGAGGTACATCTCAATGATCAGTGATGTCTACACTGTCCTGCCAATCAGATATTTGTACTGCCTGCAAAAGCTGAGGTGCTCATCCTCATTGTCTCATGCTGCACAGTCCTTGTACGGCCTCTAGATGAATGTCACCATGGTGTCAATCCTGTGCCACCACCACCCTGTTTCACCCATATGGGTCTATTGTAATGCATCGGCATAGTAGTAGGAGTAGGGTATCCCCTCGGCTAGCTGCGGTCTATCGATAGGAGGGAAGAATATAGCAATGTGCTCCCATACCTAGATCATCATAAGAGTGGTCCCATAGGAGATACTCTCTCCTCTCCTGTACACGACATCGTGAAGCTGATGGTAAAGCATCCCTAGCAGGCAAGGACCCCATACATAAACTATCCTATCTCACCTCATGCCAACTAGGATGTCTCGCCAACCAATCGGAAAGCCATGTCCTCACCGGTCAGGAATCAAGATACCCGCAATCATCATCGCCAGAAATGCATCCAAGCACCTGTAGTGCTCCGCCATGAACTCCCATCGGATCTCATAGCCCTGAATCCCCAGTCCAGTGCCCTGATCCCGATAATAGGCATGGAAGGTTTGCTTGCCATGATGTGGATTATAGACAATCCACTCCCCTCGAATAGGAATCCGGAGAATCCAGTAGATGTCCTCCAAGGTAATGGTGGCCTCACCTATCGGGAGGTGGAAGGAACAGGTCTCGGAGTGCCATCGCTCGCATAGTGCGGTCAATAATCCCCTGTTCGCCTAAATGGTGGGCATGAACAGAGCATAGAATAAGCCCAGTCGCATCAATCGCCGTCGCTCTCGTGGGCCTAACTGATCAACAAACCGAAAGGTGGTCAGTCTGCTCTCTCTTGTGTAGATAGGGGCAAGTTGCCTCTACAAAAAGATGAACACTGCATCAGCACTTTTTGGACAACTGTCAACATCATGAAAAGCAACTAAGGTCATGTAAACATCAAAACAAGTTTTATTAAAGAAACAAGCAATTGCGTCGCGAAAGGACAACTACGTCGTTCAAAACATCAAATGCGTCTTGGCATGTCAATTGTGTCTCGAAATATCATTTACGTCACAAAATTTTGTGAATGCGTCGTAACATGGCGAATGCGACACGACTTAGCAATTGCGACTTTCAAAAAAGCAATTACGTCTCAAAATGGCAATTGCGGCGTTCCAATGGTCAAATGCAACTCGATAAGCACTTGCATCGCGCAAAATGTCAAATGCGGCGCAAATCACCATTTCAACCTATTTGGTCTTTGCACTTGCATCGCGATGCATCAAATGTGTCGAATGCGAAGGCAATTGCGGCTTACGCAAATGCATATGTGTCGCGGCGCATGCGTTGACTACCCTAGAAAGCATTAAATGGCATGCAAAATGATAAAATGACAAAGTGAGTTTAAGGTACATACCACCGGCTCTGAGCCCTCTGGCCGTCTGAAGGTCCTCACGATCTCTCCGCGATGCTCTGACACTAGAATAACCATCCTCGCTGCTGCACCTTTCACTTTGAGCTCTCAAGTTTTGCAAGGTAACTAGTAAAAGTGAATTGACTTTACCCCCTTTGTCAACCTATTTATAAGGTCAAAATGGCATTTTTCAAACAAAGTCAATACTGGAGGCTCATTTGAACACCTTTGACTTCCTCGTAAGTTGCTTTAAACATGTCAGAATTCGAAACCGACTACGCCGTTGTTTTTCTAGTAATCCAATTGATTTATCGGGACCCTTTGCAAATTTTTCTGGCGCCGACTCAAAATTTGAAAATTTCCCGAGGGGGCAATGATACTCTATACCCTCGCTGGGGCATATTCTTGACTTATTTTCTTTGTCACAATGCGACAAGCGACATTATGACAAAGAGGGGCAAAATGTAGACACCTAAAAATGACCTAGGCATGCAAGCTTCATTTTTTACCACTTTCGTCCTAGCATAATTATGACATTTAATTATGTCCTTGGTCCACATTCGACTATTGATTAAATAATTCATAATTATTTAATTAATTCATGTCATTTATTCTTCATGATTATTAAATAAATAAATTTTATTTATTTATTAAATACGTCGTTAACTGTCTAAGTCTTTCTTTAATTAAATAAGTTTCTTAATTTATTTAATTCCCCTTTGTCATTTAATTCTTCTTGATTATTAAATAAATAAATAAATTTATTTATTAATACGTCACTAACTGTCTTAATTAAATAAATTGATTAATTTATTTAATTAATTAATCTCATCTCCTAAATTAAATAATTATATTTAATTATTTAATTTCCAATTAATATTCTTCTCATTTTAAATAAATTAAATTATTTAAAATTTCATGTCAATCTTAACTGTCAGTCCTTTTTGATAAATAATCTGAAAAAGATTATTTATTATCTCTCAAAATCTATAATTTGAATTATTTTAATTCAAATCAGTAATTAATCTTCCAAAAATCGAGCAATTAGGCAGATTCTTGATTTTTCAAATCTTATCTTCAGTCCACATCTTATCTCTTTGATTTTTCGAATCTTGCAAATCAGGCAATCTTATCTTCTTGATTTTTTGAAAATCTTTATTTCTTTAAATAATTTCCTCTTTTTTTCTCCACCGTCGATCCAATTTTATTTTGACCGTTCGATTAAGGATTTTTCCCTAACCCTAATTAGGGATTCTTAGGTGTAATCTGGATCATTCATTTCATTGATTTATCTCGTCCGTCCATTCGAAATGGCCTTTTCTATAAAATGCCTTCTTCTTTTCATTTTTGAGGGACAGGCTCATTTTGACATTTTACGTAATTATTATAGGCATTTACTTAGTTTCACACTTATTGTCATAGGCAATTGTAGTATTTCAATATTGGCATTTGTTTTAAGCATAGGCATAGACATTGGCTCTTAGACATAGGCATTTAGATTTCAAGTAAATCCTTCAAAACTTGCTTTGGTCTTGTCACTCGTCATAGTTGCTCATACAAATCTGAGGGCATCTTCATTTACTGCAAGCTAGGAGGTGTAACGAAGGTGAAGCATGGAAGATGGAGAATCTTGGTAATATCTTTCCTATTTGTTTTCATCACTTTTCCTTTGTACTTCGTTATTTTCAATGGATTTTAGTGTTATTGATCTAACAAATCTAACAATCTAATTTTCCCTTGATTACACCATGTTATGCCGATGGTTATAGAAAGATATAATTGCATCGGGGAGACACGATTAGTGTCTCACCGACATGCGATTCTACAGAAGGAGCTTTTGACCTCCCGAGGAATCTGTGTGGAGTATACTCGACCAATTAGAAAGATCTGAAAGCGAGCCGTGCCAGTCTGATCAGGGAGAAGGTGATTAACAGAAGGAAAAGCAATGTGAGCTCAAGAGCATTCAAGTAGCTCGACTGGGGGGAATTCAAAGATCGACACGAGGAGCAAAAGTGAATACGGTGGTTGCAGAAAGATCAAGAAGGCTTCCCCTAAAGGCAATCTCTTCACATTGACACGGACAGCAGGGATGCAATCGAATGCAACATTAATTTCAAGCAAAATATCTATGGAGAGATCTATCCCGAAGCCTAATATTTTGTAAGCCCTAAGGGGCTGACACATTTTTAATATATAAGGCATTTTTTTCCTTTTTGTAAATAGTTTGGATTATACACTAGGAAGAGTTAGTGGTTTTTATCAATCATTTCTCGACTAAATGTATGTTTTGTAACTCAACTGGAATTTGGAATACAACACAGAGTTTACCTTGGAAGCTGGTGTTCATGTTTGTGCTACTCTCATTTCTGTATTTCTCTTTTGATTATGCAAGTTTTTAACTGTGTTTTATTAGTCTACATTCATACCTTAAAACCGTGAAATTTATCTTTCCATCCTAAGATGTGTATGTAGATCGAGCCTGTTAAGATTGATGCATAGATCTAAAAAGAGGTTGTGTTGAGTATGTGAAATGGTTGAAGTTAAGTCTCCAAGTGTATGTTCATCTTGTTTTCATTTCATAATTCCTCATCAATTTAGTGTATCCCATAGTTTAGTTTCATTTGTATGCATTCCTTATTCTTTTACCTTTATGGAATTGATAGTCTAGGTGATACCCAGAGGAAGTCGGCCTTCTTCGAAGGTTGACCTCTGCCTATAAAGTGACCCACAACTTTAGAGGTCTTCCCATGTTACACTGAGGCATTGGAAATCAGGTTCAACATGGTGCAACTTTAGGTGATAACAATTTTTGGCATGCCTAGTGAGACAAAAATTAGATTGAACTGTTGGTTTAGTATGCAACTAGCAAGTCTCAGACTTTATAGAAGTCATTTGGCATACTTGGCGACTCCATAAAGAGGAAGAACTCCATAAATCAATGTCTTCTATAGTTTATGAGAAGAGTTCAAACAAGAAGTAGCTCAGGTCCTTTCAAATATTCATAGCCGTCACCACCAAGAAGACAAGGCAGAGCAACAGAAAGGCAAGGAACAATAATTATCTATTCTATAAGAACTTAGTCTACCCCTCCATCCGTGGGATCTCATTTTGTTGCACTAGTAAATCCACCTCAGCCACCTCCAATGGCCACTCCAAGGAATCAACCCTTTGTTGCTTTTAATGGGGGGAGCCCATTGAATTTGGCACAGCACAATGACATCCCAATGGCAGCCTTGAAGAGTCTGCCAACTTTCACAGGGAAAGACCAAACTACTCCAATTGAACATATGAGAGATGTGGCTTCATTATGCGGAGTCCATCACATAACTCAAGAGGATGTTGTAGTAGGATTACTAGCTGCTTGACTAAAAGGAAGAGTTGGGCAATGGTATAGGAGCCTACCAGTCAGTTCAATTGCAACTTGGGACAAATTTGGAGACAAGTTGCATAAACATTTTCAGGACATGTATGATAACTTATCTCTATTGGAACAATTAACTACAATTAAGAGGGCTCCACAAGAATAGATGAATGATTTCAACTTCATATTTCAAAGAACTTGGGATAGAATCCCTGCAACGATGAGGCCACCTGCAGAATATGCATTTTTATACTTTTTGAGGGCTCTTAACAGCGATATAGCTATCATGATACAGTCAATGGGAGGAGTGTCTTTGCTAGATGCTTTTGAAATAGCCATCAAGGCTGAAAACAGCTTAATACAAGCTGGTAAACTTTCTCCTAGGCCACCAATGCCTATATTCCTAGAGATTCATGCAAATATTCCCTTGTAGATACCTCCTTTTGCACCTTTTCCATCTGTTTCAGTTGCTACAACACAAGAAAATGCTACTTCAGGTTCTCCAAATGAGAAACAAGAGATCAAAAGTCTACTGCAGTCTTTTGGTAACAAACTTGTAAGCTTAGAGAAGTAGCAATCATATAGTAGGCCTTATCAACAGTAGAATCTAGGTCAACAACAAGCATATCAAGGTAGTAGACAAGCTTACCAGGGGAATTACCAAGGCCCAAAATAGAATGTGAACACAAGACCTTTTCAGGCCTATGCTCCAGCACCTATTAGTGCAGTCAAGGACCTGGTTCCCACTCAAAACAATTTAGCAGCTGATTATGAGTGGTGTTACCTGTTTGTGCAATTTTTCGCACACACGCCCCGCTGGAAGCAGGGACCCTCTTTTGCTTCGGTTTTGGTGTTTTGGCCCTTTCTTTTTGAGGTTTTGTCTTACCTAGGCATGTGCTTAAAATGTTTATTTTGAATTCCTAAGTGTTTCCCCTAGGTTATTTATTGAAAATCTTGAGTTCTGGGTGAATTTTGGGCTTTTGCTTGGATATAGGATTTTTCGCCCTGGTCGGATTTTCTCGGATCCTGCTTGGACTTCGGCTGGACCCTTGTTTTTTAGGGATTTTCAGTATTCGTGAATTTCCACGTAGGCTAGATTTTCCCAGATTCTGCCATGTCGTCGGCTTCCCAAAATTCCTTTTCTAACTATTTTGTCAATTGTGTTGTTGGCTTCGTGCGTGCTTTGAGGGGTGTATCTAACTTGGTTTCTGGGTCTCTTGGATTATTTCATGGTGGGGTTGTTCAGTATTGCGTCATTTGTCATCTCCTAGATGAGTTCTGAGCTTGCCTATGCACTAATGGAGGGTGAATAGGGTTTCTGACAGAGGGCAATCTCATTTCAAGTTATGTCGTCTTAAAACGGGCCTGAAATGCAAGAGAAAATCTAGGAAATGTCCATCCCTAACTTGTCCTGAGTTAAATGGTTGAAATTCTGCATTGGTTTAGTGTCTGGAGGAAATCAGGACTATCTATCCCTTCTAAATTTTAGTCGTTGTAACCCTTCGAGGTCGGTGAGATGTTATATCGGTCATTCTATGTCTTGTCGAAGCCCTTTGTGGATTTGCATTTGGTCGCCCGGACACTACAATTTTCACGCCGAAGTCTTTATGTCGGAAAGACAAACCTCATCACCAAGAGCTCGTAGTGGGCTCCTTTTGTCTTGCCGATCTTCCATTCTGTCGCTGAGACCTCCCCCTTTCGGCGAGACCTTTCACCGAACAACCTTCTCTTGTCGAGTAACCTTCTATCGGGGAGACATTCATGCTTCACTGAGACCTTACTATGAGCTCCTTACTCTTTCCAAAGCCTTTGCTTTCGGCGAGACTCCTAACAATCACCAGGACTTCATAGCAAAACCTTTCTCTTGGCAAAGCCAGATCTTTTCGGGGAAACCACCTATCGTCGACAAGAGGTTATGTCGATGGAAATCTTCATCGGTGAAACATAACGTAGTCGCTGGGACCTCTAGCCAAACTCAAGCATTTCACCGAAAGCCCTCCTAAGTTCATTTCCATTCGCTGTGATGATATCTTTCTCACACCGAAGGTCTCTTATCTTATATCGCCGGTTGGCAAGCCATGCCCCACTCGGTAGGACTTCTTTATGAGTGAAAGTTGTTTGGCTGTCGAAGTATTTGCCTTTGCACTATTTGGTCCAAAATTTTTCCACATCCGTGGATTTTCACCGGGTCTGGATTTCTCCATAATATAGCACCTCTTTGATTTCCCAAAAATCCTCTTTGGCCCATTCTTCATGGAAGTCCGTCCCTCAAGGATTTCCCTGAAATTTGATGAAACATAAAGGAACATGAAATAATTGGATTCATTTATAATTTGTGATGCATTTAATGATTATTTCATGTCATATTTGGATCTATCATGTGATTTATTGATGAAAAATGATCAGATTTGATAGTTAAGTAGGTGTTTCTTGGTTATTCCGTTGGAATCCGATTAGTCAGGAATTTCCTGAAATTCCTCTCTGGCTCAGATTACGCGAATGGCCCCGAAACCCAAAATTTGTGGGATCATTTCATATGAGATTTAATGGCACTTTGGTTGCAGGAGATGCATTCTAACGATGCATTGTTGGATTAGCACTGGTTTCCTATGGTTTTTATTGTGGTTTTCTTGACGAATGCAGGCTGAATCTAGCAAAGTAGCAACTGGTTCCTCATTGTCTGATGTAGAAGATTAAGTTGGACGTTAAGAGCAGGATCCTTGAGAACAAAGGTCACTGCAGATTAGGTAGAGGATGTTGAAGAAGATTTACAAATACAGAAGACACATTGCTAACACCCTGAGCAGTGTCTACAATGGCTGCATTTCTTTTTGAGATAATGATAGGAAGAAGGAAGATTGCACCCAACTATTTGAATCCAGAGCAATTGAGAGAATGGTGGCAGGGCGTTTATGCACCAAGTAATGATGATTCTATGTTCAGGCACCAGCTAGATGATACGGCCACCTACCTTGCAGTCGTCGATAGGTATTTGGCGTGTAAAGGTGGATTGGGATAAGTCAGTCAAACACTCAAGGGATGAGGTTGCATCCATCGAAATCGACTTAGGGTTTTTCCCCTGCCACCAGTAGCTGGCTTGGATGAGATGTTCTTGAAAGTACATGAAGAGCCAGATCATAGTAGAGATAATAGGGAAGGGAGCTAATGATAGCCTACGACGCATTTTGTGCCTCCATTTTATCTTCCCATGCATTGGTCTGAACTGTGCTGCGGATCTTAGGCCAACTTGGACGGGATGTGCATTTAATGCCTGTTTGACCCATTTCAAAGACTCTCTTGGCTGAGTTGTTGTGCCATAAATGCTGTGAAACCCTTGCCTGGCCGATGGGTTTCCTGGGAAATTCTATATATTGGGCATGTCGCCTCATTTGTAAAGAGTTAGATAGGTTAGAACAGTTAGAAATTGTTAGATGGTTAGAGAGAAAAATAGTTAGAAGTAGAGTAAGTTAGCAGGTAGTTGCCCTCAAGCAAATATTGTAATAGAAAGCCAGAATTGTTGTTACTGTTGACAATTTGAATACAAGAAATGACATTGTGATTTGGTGTCATACTTGTTTCCTTTTATTTTGCATGGTTCTTGTTATTCTATCTTTAAAATTGCTTTGAGAAGGTTAATGTTTAGGTTAGATTTGGATTCGATAATGTTTGTGATTCAATACTTGAATGTTGCAGTAATCCTTCAGTCCATACTTTCTACAACCAACTGATTGTTAGTTGCTTTGCAAAGTTATCCTGGACTTCATATTCCATGTGCCTAGTTCGATTGTGAAGATTTGTTCATTTCAACTGCAAAAAGGGTTGTTGAATGAATGTTCGTGATTTGAAAATCTTAACACCTCAGAAGATTGCACTATTTTCTGTGAGATTGTAGACTTATCTTGGTCAAGCAGAGATCGGTTTTAGAGGGATTGGTCCATTCGAGTGTTGGTTACCTTCATTATCGATCTTAGGAGTAATGTTAGGTTTAGAAATCTCTCTGAAACCCTTATCCTTTTTTATTTCTTTTATTATTGGGTTAAATCTAGGATTGAAGCACCATCAAATTGTTAGATCTGATAAAATTGATTCAGCATTTTGCTTGTAGTAAGGTCCCATTGTGATTACCAACATTTTCACATTTCATTACTAAGTTGTTTATGCACTGTCAAGACCTGACATTAGAGACCTTGGGGTTATCTTTTGAGGCTTACCGATAGAGATTTACCTTTCAAGAGAGATAGGATATCATATTCTGTTTGGCTATTATTGTGTAGAAAACACAATCAACATGAACTAGCGCTAGAAGGAGGGCCCAAATAAGCAGGCTGGATCAATTTTTGAACGCTATCTCTCCTGAGAGATTCCAAAGAAGGACAAGATCTTCTCTAGGAGAGGAATAATTTCAGGAATTACCAGACCCTACTAGGTCAAGAAGGACCAACAGAAGAAGGGAATCATCATCATCATCCCACCTCCCACATCTCCATCATCCCCATCTTCATTTGGTTCATCTAAGTCTAAGGCCATTCCCAGTCCACAACCTCAGCCAGTCATAAATCAACCATTACCACCCCCACCTCCACCAATGGCTTTCCTAGCAACCAACCCATCTCCATTGGGTTTTGCCAATTGCAATCCAATGCCTAAAAACCTTGAACGCTTCTGTTCAAAATTCCATGCCAATGATCCAAATAGGATTGCGGAGGAGCATATTAGGATTTTTAAGACTACCCTTAAGGATAGGGGATATAATCATGAGGATGTTGCATGCAGAATTTTCCCATATTCCCTTGGAGATGAGGAATTTTGTTGGTATAACCATCTTCTTGCTGGGTCTATCACTACTTGGCTTCAACTGGAGACTGCATTTTTACAGAAATCTCAGATCCTAATCAGTGCAAATGAGTTACTTTTGCAGTTTACTGGAATCAAGAGGGAGGTAAATGAACCGATAGTGGCATTTAATAATAGATTTCATAGGGCTTATGCTAGGCTGCAAACCCCTTATGTTGTAGACAATGCCTCTGCTAGGGAGGTTTATTATGAAGCTTTGGATAGTTTAACATCTACTTTCATCAAATGGAAAGCAAACCCTCCTGGTAGCTTATTTGAAGCTTATGATGTGGCTGTTAAGGTGAGTATAGATTTGAGACAACACTTGTCTGGACCCTTGGCTAACCAAATACCTGTGATGAGTTTAGTCCCTCAATCACCCTTGGTTTCACACCCAGGTCATACTCTAAGTCAGGTTGCATTCATGCCAAATTACCATCCAAATATGAACCAGCCTGCATTCTGTCATCAACAAGCTAATATACCGAGTCACTTACAAAACCTTGAGATATTTAATCAACCTTGAACCATGGGTCACATGATGTTTATATGCATAATTCAGCTAGTATTATTCCTCCATCAAACAGTGTAGACAAGGAGAGGTTGGATGCACTCACAGAGCTAGTTGAGAGGCTGAACACTGAAGTCACTTACCTAAGGCACCAAAATAATCAATCCCATGCAACCCAAAGGGGGATTCAATCCAATTATGATCAAAGTAACATGGATATGATGCAGATTCAAGGACAAAACTTTGATGGAGAACAATATCTTGATAGAGGTGATAGAGGGCAGCCACCACTTCAGAATAATGGAGAAACCTAGTGCAGTTTATCTGGCAAAAATAGCTCTTTTAGGATGGTGTAGGCTTCATAATACTAATCAACATTCTAAGTCAGACTTTCAAGAATTCCAGGCTGTTGTGTCCATTTTCCAGATGAAGGTTCAACATGTCAGTGGTGGTTCAAGTGAGTTGGAGATAGTGCCATCTAATCCTTATGACATATCAGTCATGGTAGTGAATCATGTCCCATTTCCAAGAAGTGAAGAGAATAAACCAGAAGAAGAACAAGATAAAGGTGTTGAAATAGGGCATGTATACAGTGAAGAATCTACAGTTCAATCCTTTGGAGATAATGAGGAGAATAATAATGGCCCACCAAATGAAGAAGAATATGCAACTAAAGAAGTTCAGGCATTCCATCATGTGTCTACTCAGTATTTCCTAAATGGAAGATAGCCTGATGTTAATAAAGGAGGAAGCATTGAAAATGGCAGGGATGAATTGATAGATAGCTCTAAGGGAAACTATTCTACCATGACTACAAAGCAAATAGGAGAGTATGTGGTCAAAGAACTCAAGAAAGTCAAAGTAAGTCTCTCTGCTCATGAGTTGTTGAAGGATCCTACCATTAGGGGTGTAGTACTAGGGTCTCTTGAAAAGGATATGCTTACTCAACAAAAGAGTACTTCAGGCCATATTGATGCAAATACTTTTAAGTAGGTATTCCTATCCGAGACAAGCTTGGGAAACTAAATATTGACAGTTGACCCTCAAGGATGGGAGACTGAGGAAATCTTCATGTTACACAATATGCCTATCCATAAATCTGGCAGTGCTGAAGCATTGGTAGAATCAACAGAAGAGGTAAAGTATGGTTGTCGGATCATACAGAGGATATACATCAAATTTTAGGGAGTAGGCTTATTCCATTGAAAGAATTTCAACCTGCTGACGAATGTCCTGTAAGGTGTGAAGAAGAACTTAATGAAAGAGTTGATATTTTGAGCAGTCACAATCCAGAACCACAACAAATGTCAATAGGAGGGGAATTTAGTAAAGATGTACTTAAAGATCAGTCGGTGAGGCCTCCTGACAAACATCATGATGAGGAAGTTACTACGCATGGTGAGGCTTTTACATTTTCAACATTGTTCCCTCATGAAGAAGAAGGGATATTGCATCATCAGTGGAGACCTCCTGGCGACATAGATATCAACCTTTTACAAACACAGGATGAATACCACATTCAGTCTACCATAATACAAAATTAGGTTGTTTCTTTCTTTACTAAAATTTTTGAGTCTTATCAATTTGATTATGGGAATTTAGGAAAGGTAGCTTGCATATGGATTAATCATGGTCTTAATGAGTCACCTTAGTTATTGATTATCCCTGACTATGAGGTTGAGTTTGAATGCTATATTTTGGGGGTTTATTTTGTTGAATATAAAGATGAATTTGCATTCTTGAGGACTATTACCATCACCTTGTTGCTTATTCATGCCCTAAGGAGTTAGGTAGGGGTGGGTCTCGGCTCACCTTGTTTGATGATGAATGGTTGTGAGTCTCTTGCTTTAGGATAGATTGCTTTAGATTAGGTTTCCCTTTCTGTGTTGCTTTTTTTTGTTTTGGGTTAGTGTAGGTTTTCTTTTGGTTTGTTTTGTTTTTGCTCTACTCTTGCTTTCGGGGTTTCTCTGTTTTCACCTGGATGTGTTGCACCTGCATGGAAAATCTATCTTCTCTGGAATTGTTCTAAGTATTTCTTTGGTGAACTTTAGCCTTGCATCTTGAAAGGATGGTTGAAATCTTTGCTGATTTCCAACAGTTTTAATGTCAGATCTATAGAAGATTAAGTCACGGGTTTTGATTTTTATTTGAAGTACTCTAAAAATCTTATATCCATCATATATCTTAAGAACCCTGATGTCACTATAGGAATCCTTGTGAAGTCTTGTCAAGTGAAAAATCCTATTTCTGCTTCAGCGCCACTATGGTTCTCTGCCCTGAGTGTGAACTTCATTGTTCACAGGTTGAAATGAAAGTGACATATAAAGAATATCAAAAGAAAAATAAAATGATGAAATATTGAATATCAAAGAATAAATTCAACTTATCAGGGGTACCTGAATATCTCTACCAGGGCTATGGATGCCTAGCTGGTAGTAGAGCTATGTTCAGGAGAGTCACAGCGATAACCTCGTCGGGGCTATGGATGCCCGACTGGTAGCGACGCCCTATCCAGGTTTCTTTTGAAGTTAGAATCATTACATAGCCTGACTTTACTGAACTTGATTTATGTGGTAACTTAAGGAGGGAAATGAACTCATGTGCACACACTTGGATTTTTAGTTTATGGAAGGTTTGATCTATCCTTTGGTTATGATTCTTTAGATCTTGCATTCTGACTTGTTTGTTTAATTGAGAGATTGAAACCAGAGATTATGGGTTCTCGATTCTTGTTCGTCATCAAATGCTCTAGAGAATTTTCCCAACAAAAGTTGCCATTTATTGTGCAGTTTTTCACACACATGCCTCGCTAGAAGCAGGGACCCTCCTTCACTTTGGTTTTGGTGTTTTGGCCCTTTCTTTTTGAGGTTTTGTCTTACCTAGGAATGTGCTTAAAATGTTTATTTTGAATGCCTAAGTGTTTCCCCCAGGTTATTTATTGAAAATATTGAGTTCTGGGTGAATTTCGGGCTTTTGTTTGGATTCGGGATTTTCTGCCTTGGTCGAATTTTCTCAGATCCTGCTTGGACTCCGGCTGGACCCTTGTTTTTTGGGGATTTTTCAGTATTCACAGATTTTTGCGTGGGCTGGATTTTCCTGGATTCCACCTTATTGTCGGCTTCCTGAAATTCCTTTTCTGACTGTCTTGTCAATTGTGTTGTTGGCTTCGTGCGTGCTTTGAGGGGTGTATCTAACTTGGTTTCTGGGTCTCTTGGATTATTTCATGTTGGGGATGTTTAGTATTGCATCATTTGTCATATCCTAGCTGAGTTTTGAGCTTTCCTGTGCGCTAATGGCAGGTGAATAGGGTTTTTGACTGAGGGCAATCTCATTTCAAGTTATGTCATCTTAAAACAGGCCTGAAACACAAGAGAAAATCTAGGAAAGGTCCATCCCTGACTTGTTCTGAGTTAAATGGTTGAAATTCTACATTGGTTCAGTGTCTGGAGGAAATCGGGACTATCCCTTCTGAATTTTAGTTGCTATAACCCTTTGAGGTTAGTGAGATGTTATATCGGTCATTCTGTGTCTCACCGAAGCCCTTCGTAGGTTTGCATTTGGTCACCCGGACACTACAATTTTCACGCCGAATTCTTTCTGTCGGCAAGACAAACCTCATCACCAAGAGCTCGTAGTGGGCTCCTTTCGTCTTGCTGATCTTCCGTTCTATCACTGAGATGTCCCCCTTTCGGTGAGACATTTCGCTGAACATCCTTCTCTTGTCGAGTGACCTTCTGTCGGGGAGACATTCATGCTTCTTTGAGACCTTACAGCGAGCTCCTTACTCTTTCCAAAGCCTTCGCTTTTGGCGAGACTCCTAACAGTCGCCAAGACTTCATAGCGAAACCTTTCTCTTGGTGAAGCTAGATCTTTTCGAGGAAACCACCTATTGTTGGCAAGAGGTTATGCCGATGGAACTCTTCATCGGTGAAATATAACATAGTAACTAGGACTTCTAGCTGAACTCAAGCGTTTCACTGAAAGCCCTCCTAAGTTCATATCCGTTCGCAGTGACGATATATTTCTCACACCGAAGGTCCCTTATGTTATATTGCCAGTCGGCAAGACGTGCCCCACTCGGAAAGACTTCTTTCCGAGTGAAAGTTGTTTGGCCGCTGAAGTATTTTCCTTTGCACCGTTTGGTCCAAAAATTTTCCACATCCACGGATTTCCACCAGGTCTGGATTTCTCTAAAATCTGGCACCTCTCTGATTTCCCAAAAATCCTCTTTGGCCCATTCTTCGCAAAAGTCCGTCCCTCATGGATTTCCCGGGAATTTGATGAAATATAAAGGAACATGAAATAATTGGATTCGTTTATAATTTGTGATGCATTTAATGATTATTTCATGTCATATTTGGATCTCTCATGTGATTTATTGATGAAAAATGATCATATTTGATAGTTAAGTAGGTGTTTCCTAGTTATTCCGTTGGAATCCGATTGGTCAGGAATTTCCCAAAATTCCTCTCTAGCTCAGATTCAGCGGATGGCCCTGAAACCCAAAATTTGTGGGATCATTTCATATGAGATTTAATGGTACTTTGGTTGCAGGAGATGCATTGTAACGATGCATTGTTGGATTAAAATTCATTTCCTATGGTTTTTATTGTGGTTTTATTGATGAATGCAGGCTAAATCTAGCAAAGCAGCAGCTGGTTCCTCATTGTCTGATGGAGAAGATTAAGTTGGACATTAAGAGCAGGATCCCTAAGAACAAAGTCACTACAGATTAGGCAGAGGGTGTTGAAGAAGATTTACAAATAGAGAAGAAACATTGATAACACCCTGAGCGGTGTCTACAATGGCTACATTTCTTTTCGAGATAATGACAAGAAGAAGGAAGATCGCACCCAAGTATTTGAATCTGGAGCAGTTGAGAGAATGGTGGCAGGGCGTTTATGCACCAAGTAATGATGATTCTATGTTCGGGCACTAGCTAGATGATACAGCCACCTACCTTGCAGTCATCAGTAGGTATTTGGTGTGTAAAGGCGAATTGGGATAAGTCAGTCAAACACTCAAGGGATGAGATTGCATCCATCGAAATCGACTTAGGGTTTTTCCCCTGCCACCAGTAGTTGGCCTAGATGAGACATTCTTTAAAGTATATGAAGAGCCAGATCATAGCAAAGATAATAGGGAAGGGAGCTAATGATAGGCTACGATGCATTTTGTGCCTCCATTTTATGTTCCCATGCATTGTTCTGAACTGTGCTGTGGATCTCAGGCCGGCTTGGATGGGATGTGCATTTAATGCCTGTTTGACCCATTTCGAAGACTCTCTTAGCCAAGTTGTTGTGCCATTAATGCTGCGAAACTCTTGCCTAGCCGACGGGTTTCCTGGGGAATTCTATATATTGGGCATGTCGCCTCATTTGTAAAGAGTTAGATAGGTTAGAACAGTTAGAAATAGTTAGATGGTTAGAGAGAAAAATAGTTAGAAGTAGAGTAAGTTAGCAGGTAGTTGCCCTCAAGCAAATATTGTAACAGAAAGCCAGAATTGTTGTTACTGTTGACAATTTGAATACAAGAAATGACATTGTGATTTGGTGCCATACTTGTTTCCTTTTGTTTTGCATGGTTCTTGTTATTCTATCTTTAAAATTGCTTTGAGAAGGTTAATGTTTAGGTTAGATTTGGATTCGATAATTTTTGTGATTCAATACTTGATTGTTACAGCAATCCTTCAGTCCATACTTTTTGTAGCCAACTGATTGTTAGTTGCTTTGCAAAGTTAGCCTAGACTTCATATTCTGTGTGCCTAGTTCGATTGTGAAGATTTGTTCTTTTCAACTACAAAAAGGGGTTTTGAATGAATGTTCGTGATCTAAAAATCTTAACACCTCAGAAGATTGCACTATTTTCTGTGAGATTGTAGATTTATCTTGGTCAGGTAGAGATCGGTTTTAGAGGGATTGGTCCATTCGAGTGTTGGTTACCTTCATTATCGATCTTAGGAGTAATGTTAGGTTTAGAACTCTCTTTAAAACCATTATCCTTTTTTATTTCTTTGATTATTGGGTTAAATCTAGGATTGAAGCACCATCAGATTATTAGATGTGATAAAATTGATTCAACATTTTGCTTGTAGTAAGGTCCCGTTGTGATTACCAGCATTTTCACATTTCGTTACTGAGTTGTTTATGCACTGTCAAGACCTGACATTAGAGACCTTGGGGTTATCTCTTGAGGCTTGCCAATAGAGATTTAACTTTCAAGAGAGATAGGATATCATATTCTGTCTAACTGTTATTGTGTAGAAAACATGATCAACATTACCCTTGCAACCAGCCCCACAATCAAGCCACTTGTTCAAATGGACTCATCAATCAGACACTTATGGTGCAAAATTCCTCAAGTTCATAGCATAGTGCATTTGATGATGCATCTTCACAACACCAAGAGCAGCCTACCCATGAAACTACCCTACTTAATTGGAAAGGTGAAGAATTTTGTGGATTAAATGTAGACAATTCTCCAGTTGCAGCTAACACCAGGGCAAAGAAGAGAGCATTTGAGCTTGACCAAGTAGCTGATAGAGGAAAGGCGGCAGTTGTGGAACCATCTACATCTCAAGCAACTCATAGTTCACAAAGAGATCAACAACTCCCAACCAAGGAGCAGCCACACTTGCAAGCTGATCATGCTAGTATAAAGGTGCATTCTAAAGTAAACCCAACTACACCCTATAATATCCTTGATAGCATGAAAAATATGAATGTTACAATGTCTATGTGAGACTCATTAGCCATCCCAGGTCAAAAGGATATATTATAGTCAGCCTTGTCAAGTTTGAAAATGTCTGATGAATCTGAGTCCCCAATAGGTCAAGTTAGAGCTGTGTTAACAAATAATCCTCAGGGAAATGATCAACAGCCTAGCATAGAGACAGGAAAAGGAGTTAAACCACCTCCTTTTTATGTATCAGTAATCATAGGTGACAAGTTAGTTCATAACTGTATGGTAGATAGTGGAGCTAGTAGCTCGGTGATGCCAAAGTAGATTGCTGACAAGCTTCGATTAAAGTATCAGCCTTTAGAGAAAGGGGTAATTCTATTGGATGGAACCTCTATTAATACGTTGGGAATCATTAAGGATTTGAGTCTCACCCTTCAAGCTTGTCCTAATTTTTTGGTTCCCCAAGATATATGTGTCATAGACCTTCCACCTTTCTTTTCCTTGTGCTTATCAAGAGACTTTACAGCCAAGATAGGTGGTTATGTATCAGCTGATTGGTCACACATGCTGTTTAGAACAAGATATGGAACTAAGGTTACCATTAAATCTGAAAGGTTGGCCAAAGATCACATTGAGCCATATAATCTAAATCCTATCAACCCTGTTCCCATTACTCTAGACACAAATTGTGTTGTTACAACTGACAGTGAGTTGGTTGCCGCTCAAGAACTTCAATTAGAAGCTATTCCTGATGTGCTGTTACATGAATGGGCAGTTGAAAATGTGTTGGATAGTCCTAAAGACCTTATTCAAGATGCCGGTATGGGTAACTATGTCATTCTTGAGCCTGATGCAGAGATTGCAAACCTAGAGAAAGATGCAGACCAGTTGCTGCAACCACTAGCTGGACTTTGGGAAATGTTCTTCAATGGTTCTAGGAGCAAAAAGGGAGCAGGAGGAGGTGCAATGTTGATTTCTCCATAGGGTGATAGGTATTAATCTGCATTCTATTTTGCTTTTGCATGCTCCAATAACACCGCTGAATATGAGGGTCTTGTTCAAGGTCTTGAGTGGGCAAGGAAGAGAGGAATAGCTTGCTTGAAAGTATATGGGGACAGTGAGTTAATTTTCAATCAAATAAGAGGACTCAACATTGTGAAAAATGACACACTAAAGTCTTATAGGAATAGAGTGTGGAACATGCTTGAGGATTTTGATTCCTTTAACTTAGTGTCTATTCCAAGGAATCAGAACAAGCATGCTAATAGGCTTGCAGCCATTGGGGCACAGTTTGATATTACAAGTGACATTAGAAAATAGAAAGTATAGTAGTATGTGAAGGTTGTAGTCAGACCATCAATTCCTGATAACAACATTCACTGGAAATTTTTTGACAGTGATGAACAGATCCTTTCTTTCTTGCTCGAAGAAGATCAGTTCTCCATGGTGAATCAAGCAAAACTTAAGCAACAATATGATGATCAAGTCATACAGCTAAGAAGAAATAAGTTACCCAAAGGTCTTATTACCTTAGAGTCAATTTTCAGTACTAACAATCAGCTTAAAAAGGGTAAAGCTGGCTTGCAAATCAAAGAGGAACATTATGAAGAACTGGAGATTTTCAAAGGTAAACTTCTTAAGATAGGCAGAATTTGTTCAGATGAAGATAAACAAGATTTTGTTGCTTTATGTCAAGAATTTTATGATGTATTTACTTGGGAATACTCAGATTTGAAAGGATTTGATCCTCATATTGCTCAGAACACAATTGAGTTAGAACCTAATGCTAAGCCAGTAAGGTAGAAACAAAGGCCCTTAAATCCTAAGCTTGAGCCCTTAATGATTAAAGAGATGACCAAATTAGTTGAGGGGGGTATTTTCTTTCCTATTAAGCATACTTCATGGGTTTCTAACCTTGTACCGGTTAGGAAGAAAAATGGTGAGATAAGACTGTGTAGACTTTAGGGATCTTAACTGAGCATATTTGAAAGATCACTACCCGCTGCCCTCCATGGAACAAATCTTGCAAGTAGTTGCTGGTTCTGAGAGATTTTCCTTGTTAGATGGTTTTTCAGGGTATAATCAAGTGTTGGTTAAAGAGGAAGATCAATTTAAAACTACTTTTACACCTAAGTAGGGCACCATGGCATGCAAAAGGATGCCTTTTGGTTTGTCTAATGTTAGTGCCATGTTTCAGAAGGCCATGGACATGGCATTTCAAAGTTTGATTAATAAGATTATGCTGATTTATCTAGATGACATTACAATTTATTCTAAGAATGCTAATGAACATTTGTCACACCTTAAGCAAGTTTTCAAAAAATGCAGAGTTTGGTATCTCTCTCAATCCTAAAAAGAGTATCTTTGTTGTTCATGAAGGGAAATTGTTAGGACACATAGTGTCAAAGCAAGGAATTACTATTGATCCTGAAAGAGTCAAAGCCATACTTGAGTTGTTGTTACCTAATCACAAGAAGGTTCTATAGATCTTTCTGGGCTAGATCAACTTTTTAAGAAGATTTATTCCTAATGTTGCAAATTTGCTACAGCCCTTGACTGCCATGCTTAAAAAGAGTGCAATTTTTAGTTGGACTGGAGAAGCAAAACATAGTTTTGAAGAAGTCAACAAAGCTTTAGCATCAGCTCCAACACTGGTAAATCTAGATTTCTCCAAAGAATTCTTTTTGTATGCTTTTGTCAGCAATAGTTCAATCTCCGCCATGTTGGTTCAGAAAAATAGTGATAATTTAGAATAGCCTGTAGCTTTCTTTAGTCAAATACTTGCTGATTACGAAAAGAGGTATACATTTGTTGAGAAGCATGTTCTCTCTGTGATCAGAATCCTAAAGAAATTCAAGCCTTTAATTTTGAATAACAAGATTCATATTCTGGTTGCACACTCAAGTGTGAAGGAATTTTTATTGAATAAAGATCTGAATGGAAAAAGAGCAAGATGGATCACCAAGGTCATGGAGTATGATGTAGATATTAAGAACACCAAACTGGTTAGAGGTAAAGGTCTTTGTGAGCAACTTGCTACAAGGTCAAGCAGTAAAAATGAATTATAAAAGGATGTTGCTTTTGCTAATACAAATGAGTCTCAGAATGCTCAAGATGATATACCTATAATAGTAACTAATTGGGTTCAAGACATGACCCATTTTTTACAAACTGGTGAGTGTCCACCAGGTTTAGACAGACCTAAATGAAGATATTTCAGATTGCAATCCATACCATATGTGCTGGTGAACAATTTTCTTTTTAGAAAGGATCTGAATGGTGTCCTATTAAGATGCATTCATAGTCATCAAATTGAGAAGGTACTTCATGAGTTTCATGATGGAGCTGCGGGAGGTCACTTTGCCCCAAGAACTACTACTTGGAAAATCACAAGAGTTGGTTACTACTGGCCTAGCTTGTTCAAAGATGCATATGCCTAGTCAAGAAAGTGTATCAAGTGTGCTCTATTTTCAGGAAAGGAAAAGCTGCCTGCTATGCCCGTGCATCCAATTCAAGTGGAGCATCCCTTCATGAGATGGGGCATTTATTTCATTGGGCCAATAAATCCACCTTCCAGTGCTGGTCACAAGTGGGTACTTACAACCAGTAACTATTTTACAAGGTGGACATAAGCAGTTGCATTGAAAGAAGCAAAAGAATCTTCAGTTTTGAGCTTCTATGAAGATATAGTCACCAGATTTGGAGTTCCTAACTCTATCATATTTGATAATGCTCTGGCATTCACAGGTTTGAGAGTAACTGATTGGGCTATTAAGCATGGCATTCATTTGAATACATCCTCAAATTATTACCCTTAGGGTAATGGTTTAGCTGAAAGCACAAATAAGAATCTCATCAGGATTATCAAGAGAACAATGGAGGATAATCAAAGAACCTGGCACATCAAATTAAAGTATGCACTGTGGGCAGACAGGGTGACTCCTAAGAGGTCTATTACTAACTCACCATACATGTTAGTTTATGGCAGAGAGGCAAGATTGCCTCTATCTGTAGAGCTTCCATCTCTTGGCATTATACATTAGTTGGAGATGTTTGAGGAATAGGACCCAATGTCTATAAGGTATGCAGAGCTCATGGAACTTGAAGAGTTAAGGGACAAAGCAATGAAGGATTTGGAGTATCATCAGCTCCAAACAAAGAAAACATTTGACATAAAGGCTACAAAAAATTTTTTTAGGGTGGGAGACCTCGTGCTCAAATGGGATGTTCTAAAAAGCAGGCCAGGCCATCACACCAAGTTTGACAACATATGGACAGGCCCATTCATTATCAGAGACTATAAGGAGCACAATGCTTATCAGCTAGCTACAATAGAAGGGGAAGTACTCCCTATCCCAATCAATGGGATACACCTTAAGCCCTGTTTTCAAGTCTCATGGAGTTCCTCTATTGTACATATTAGGTTAGGTTTTATGTTTTCCATAAGTGTTGTTCCAACATGGTGAATAGTTTCTTTTTGTTTTTTCCCCTGTTTTGTAGTTTTGGCAGCCTGTTGTGTTCTATAACTCGCAAGCAAATTGCGGCCATGTGCAAAACTAATATTTTTGTTTGTTTTTTGAGCCTCCTAATGACTCCATGCCCAATGGACAAGTTTTGGCTACTAGTTTTTCATGTTTAGCAGGCAAACACCTAGCAAAGGTTGCCAGAAATGTTACCTAATTTTCACCCATGGGCTCAATCATGCAGGATAGTCAAGTGACATAGGTTTGAGAAGGCCAAATGGAGCATTCACACAAGGGAAAAAGTTATGAATCTGATGATAGGTCATAGGGGACTCAGCTTGGAAGCCTGCCTTGTTCAAGTTCGGCATGAAAATCCTCTAAGGAGAAAGTTAGCAAGACCTTCTAGATGTCTTGCCAACTAGCAGGGGTTCCATCAAGCCTGAATGTTTCACATTGGGATCCTATCGGCATGATATTATCTGGGTCTCCCCAACCCATAATGCATTTGGTTAAATATGCATCTGTGTTGCCTATCGGCAAGACATCGATCATCGTCCTAGCGACAAAGGGATATAAATATCGGCGGGAGATTTTTCTTTTGGGGAGAAGTCTCAGCGACTTCTTGAAGTCTCACCAAAAGGATTCCTTCAACGTATGTAGGTGGGCTTCGCCAAAAGGTCTCACCGATGAGCAATGTCTCGCCGAAGGGAAGCAACGTCGCCGAAAGGAAGTAAGTTCACTAGGAAGTCTCATCGATAATGGAAAGTCATTCTGACATACCTTGTACCTTTGGTGTAATGCATGGAGCTCGGCAAAGGATATTGCCTTCGGCATAATGTCTTGCTGAAGGATGAAGGTCACACTGAGGACAATAAAGGGGCCTAGCTGAGGGGTCGTATTCAACATAACGCCTCGCCATCAGGATGGGTTCTGGCCGACAGGAAATGTCTCGATGATAGAAAGTAGATTCGCCATAAGGTCTTGGTGAATGAGGCTTGCCTCCCCAAAATGTTTCATGCTTGCCCAAAGATAAAGGGATCAACGTGAGGTCTCACCGACCTAGTGATGTCTCCCCGACTGAAGAGAAAGTGAACTAATCACCGAAAGGATAGGGAGCTTGCTGAAACATCTCACTGACTGGTGGGAGTCTTAGTGAATTGAGGAGAGCTCGGGCAGAATGGAGGAGTTCAGCGTGAGTCCTGGAGACAAAGCGTTTTTCTAAAAGATGTGAGTTTGGGGAGATCGTAGTGTGCTCAAAAAAGGGTTTGGCTGACAGGCCAAAGTTTCGGTGACAAGATAAGAGCTCGGTGCATGGTCATGTTTTCAAGGAATATCTCCTCAACCGCGGGTGTCTTGCCGAAACAAATAGGGGGCTCGGTGTAGTGTTTTACCTTCACCAGGAAGTCCCGGTGACCAAACGATGTCTTGTTGAAGGCCGGGGGTCCCGCCAAGGAAAGTCATACGGGTGAGGTCTTGCCGACTTGGCAAGGTCTCACCGAAAGCAAGCTAAGCTCACCAACAGTTGAAGACTTTGCCTTGAGGTCTTGCCGACACGGGAAGGTCTTGGCGATTCAGGAGGAGTCATCGACAGAGGTCTCACCGACTAGTAGAAGGTCTCCTCGACATGAATGACATCGGTGTAGCGCCCGACCGTCAGAGTGATGTCTTACCGACATGATGTGGTCTCAGCAATGGAAAGCTATATCGACATGGCTAATGAAGCCACTATGACCTCTTGCCAATGAAGGTTTCTCTTGCTGAAGCAAAATGAAATGAGCTCTTGCCGGAGCAAGGAGGTCTCGCTGAGAGTCTTGCCGACCCGATAGGGTCTCAACAAAGAATGTAGAGCTCGGGTAGAGCAAAATGTGTCAGGGTGACATCAACAAACTCTTGCCGATATGGCTTGTAATATTAAGTTCGTGGAGACTTCGGGAGGAATTTTTACACTCGGTATGATGTCTTACTGACAGGTTGTGGTCTCGGCGACATCTTGTGCATTGATATGACCCCTGAGAGCTCACTAAGAGTCTTCTCGACTTGCCGATGTCTCATCGAAAGATGTGCAACTCGGTGGAGTGGAGCGCGTTTGGGGTGACATCAATATACTTTCATCAATAGAAGATGAGAAGAGTTCGCCATGTTGTCTGGCCGAACGCGATTGTCTTGGCAACCCTAGAGGCGATATCGGTATGAATTTTGGGCTCGATAGGAGCTCTCATCGATGGTTCCATGTTATGCCGATAGTTATAGAAAGATATAATCACATCGGGGAGACACAATTAGTGTCTCACCGACATGCGATTCTATAAAAGGAGCTTTTTACTACCTGAGGAATCTGCGTGGAGTATACTCGACCAATCAGAAAGATCTGAAAGCGAGCCATGGCAGTCTGATCAGGGAGAAGGTGATTAACAGAAGGAAAAGAAACATGAGCTCAGGAGCATTCAAAGTAGCTCGATTGGGGGGAATTCAAATATCAACACGAGGAGCAGAAGTGAATGCGGTGGTTGCAAAAAGATCAAGAAGGATTCCCCTGAAGGCAATCTCTTCACACCGACACGGACAACATGGATGCAATCGAACACAACATTAATTTCAGGAAAAATATCTAGGGAGAGATCTATCTCGATGCCTGATATTTTGTAAGCCCTAAGGGGCTGACACATTTTTGATATATAAGGCATTTTTTTCCTTTTTGTAAATAGTTCGGATTATACACTCGAAAGAGTTAGCGATTTTTATCAATCCTTTCTCGACTAAATGTATGTTTTGTAACTCAGCTGGAATTTGGAATACAACACAGAGTTTACCTTGGAAGCTAGTGTTCATGTTTGTGCTACTCTCATTTCTATATTTCTCTTTTGATTATGCAAGTCTTTAATTGTGTTTTATTAGTCTACATTCATACCTTAAAGCCGTGAAATTTATCTTTCCTTCCTCAGATGTGTATGTAGATCGAGCCTGTTAAGATCGATGCATAGATCTAAAAATAGGTTGTGTTGAGTATGTGAAACGGTTGAAGTTAAGTTTCCAAGTGTATGTTCATCTTGTTTTCATTTCATAATTCCTCATCAATTTGGTGTATCACCATAGTTTAGTTTCATTTGTATGCATTCCTTATCCTTTTACCTTTATGGAATTGATAGTCTAGGTGATACCCAGAGGAAGCCGGCCTTCTCCGGAGGTTGACCTCTACCTATAAAGTGACCCATAGCTTTAGAGGTCTTCCCATGTTACACTCAGGCATTGGACATCAGGTTCAAGAGGGTGCAACTTCAGGTGATAATAGTAATATCGGTGAATCCACCTGAATATGATCTATCAATGCATTAACATATGTTGGCCTAGTAGAAGAAGGAAATATAATCTTTTATGAGGCTTCCTGAAGCATACCTTGATAAACTAGCATAGACTAAAGAACATCCCACAATGAGATCTTGGTGGGAGTAACACAAAGTTGCTCCTCAAGATCATAATCACCAAGTGCTTTAGTCATGGGTTTAGATGTTGAAGGAAGACTTGGTTGAGAAGGTGGTAAAGAAGTCAACATAGAAGTAGGTTGAGAAGTAGGTTGATTCAAATTTTGTTGATTCCTCCTAGTGTTGTCGGTGTTATCTACAACATTATAGGAAGAAGACATAGCTTTCAAGAACCTCATGTAAAGGTCTGACAAATCATTTATGAATGGGAACCCATAAATAGAGTGAATCCTTTTAGGATAAGGTCTATTCAAAGTCATGTAAATTATGGGTCTCTTTGGATTCTAGGTCCAATAGATACTTCTAATACATTCACGGATTCTTCAACTTGCTAAGAAGAAATAGATGCTTGTGATGAAGAAATTCATTTAGATGATCTATGGATAATGAGTAGATGCCTCGAAGAAATTATCTAGGGCATCATCTAGCATATTAAAATCTTCCTTAGAAAATGTATTATCATAGACATTGAAATATTGCAAAAAAAGATTTGTTATGACTTCATTCACGTTGGGTTCACCAAAATGTGAAGGAGGGGATTCTCTACTCCTATGTCTCAAGGAAGAGTCAGTAGGGAAAAAAATTCCCTTGGTCATCTTAATACTACCTCAAGATTAACTGAAAGATTAAGATGGAAGAGATTGCAAAAATATATTAAAAGTTGAGTTTCAAGACTAATTATAGATAGACAACTTTGGGGACTAAAAGAGTAGATTGTAGAGATTTTTGAGACAAAAAGAGAAGCTCCTGACCAAAGGATGTTCACATTCGAGTGAGACAAAAGAGTGATGTGTTGTCATATTATGGATGCATTGGCATCTCATATGGACAAACAATTAAACCCTTCATGCATAACTCAAGGAATCTATTAATTGTTAAGATCCACTCAGTTTGTTTAATCTTCTAGCTTAACAAAAAGAAGAATACTTTGCAAGAAAAGAGAGGCATCAACTTAAACAAGAGGTTCTATGCTCATGAAACCTCTAGCAAGCTCCTCATGAACAACCTACACACAAGAAGGATAGAAAAATGTTGGGGATATTTTGGGGTTTACTATAGTCAAACCCCTATTTTGGTGTTCCCACATCTACAAACCACTAAATAGATAGAGAGAATAATAGAAACCAAATAGAGTAGACACAATGGTGATAAGAGTAAACCCCACCATAGAGGAGAACCCTTACTACAAGTTATAGACACAATAGAAATGCTAGAAAATAAATAAGAGATCAAGAGAGCAATACCAACAGTTTGTGGCTCCCTCTTAGTTTGACAAATGTGACACTTGACCCTTGCAAGAGGCTTTGGGTGTTGATATGATTCCAATCTAGAAGAGCTTCACCATAGAAATGTTAGGTAGAAGAGAAGAGAAAGTTTGAGTGAAAAAGAGTGAGAATCCCTATAAATAAGGGTGAAAATGAGAGTTTCATTAAGTTGCATGGGAAGGAAGAGTCATTACTCCCAAGATTCTGCCATAGCAACACATGTCACAAGTAAAGACTCTTAAGACTCCCTCATTTGAACTCACAAAGTGTAGGGACACTAGCACAACATGAAAACTTCTACATGCTATGCAGGTGTCCAACTCACATCTTTGCAAGAAATGAAGTGGAAGACTATTGTTGCTTCATCATTGCTTCATATGGAGTTGGAATCATGAAATTCTAACTAATAAGGTTCTTTCCATAAATGTAGCTAGGTTCCATTAATGTGGGGGGGCAAGTGCTTAAATATGAAATTTCCATGGAGTGCAATTTTATGACATTACAATGTCATGCAACAAAAGGTCATAAGATCTTATTTGGAAAGCGCTATAACAATGATATATTTCCAAATAAAGCTACATCATGATAAGGGGTTGCCTCCAAATGCAATATAACAATGTAAAGGATGGACACATAAGGTATCCATGGATCCAGGGCCAGTATATGTCTTTGCTACATTGATATAATAGAGCTTGGAACTGACATCATTCCCTCAATACTGATGAAACAAAAAACACAATGGAGGAATGACACATAGAGAGAGAGAACAAACAAAATTTTGGGTCAACATAGAAGAGACCTAAATGTCTCGATGCCTTGCATCATCACCAAAAGGAAAACATGAGACAAAATTTATAAAAGATAAATTTTATGATATATAGAAGAATTCCATGATAGGTTCACTTCCTTTGTATCCTTGTGCCAACAAAGAAACAAGGGTCATCCAAAGAAAACTCACAAATAGAAAGACACACCAACCAAAACAACAAGGGAGATCACATCACGTGAAAGAAAACACAAAGGAAACATGAAACAAATTTAAAGGAGTACCACACATGTGAACCAACCTAAATCAGGTCATTTACATCATAATGTCGCTCATCATATAAGGAAGGTAGACAACTAGGTAAATGGACTACAAAAAGAGTCATACTAGGAGCATCTCCAAGTTCAATATGTAGTGGGTCACTCTCATTAGGAAGATCATCATGGTTGCCCCCATCTAAATTCATAGAATTTGAAAAAAAAAATCAAGCTCATTATGCACTTGTTCATCAATTTTAGCAATCTCATCTTCATCATCCAAGTTAATCACAATAAGGGGTTTTATAACAATGATAGTTGTATGTTCTTGATTTTCTTCTTGTGTCTATGCAGGATCATGGGGGTCCAAAAAGTGGTGATATGAAAGAAAAAAAAAAACATTTTTTACTTACCCAAAAACATGAAATTTTGCTTTGAATTTTATTAAGGTTGGGTAGAAAGTACATGTTATCATGGAAAGCACCAAAATGAAATGGATATTTGTTTAGTTTAAATCATATAAAAATATTGAAAGTTATTATTATATATTAATCTATATATTATCTATATATATTATATTATAATATAATAGATAATATATATTACAATATAATATATATATTATATTATATTATAAATATATGTTACTGTTTATATATTATGGTTCGGTGACTCAATTTACCCGCCCTATTTATATATATTAATATATAATATATTATTTAATATATATATATAATATTACATTATATCATTATATATAATATAATATATATATTATTACATATATTATATTATAAATATAAATTACCTCTTATTATATGTTAGCTTGTGTCATCCCTTATACTGAGAGACGAGGTGGACTCGACCAATTTTAAAAATTAATCTAAAACAAAATGGATATCCATTTCCTATGTGTTAAATAAATAAAAAAGAGACTGAGAGTCATTTTTTCCCACTCTATTTTATATATATTATCTATATATTATATCATAATATATATATTATATTATTATAATATTTAATATATTAAATATATGATTTCTATATATTATATTGTATCAATTTATAATATTATTATATTGATATATTGATATATATAATATTATAATATATATATATATATATCATAATATAATATAATATTATATATTATTATATATTATTATATATATTTTATTATAATATAATATTATATTATATTATAATATAATAATATATTATATAATATATACTATATATATTACATTTTCATATAAATTACCTCTTACTATATGTCAGTTAGTTCCCTCCCTTGTACTAAGGGGTGGGGAAAACCTGACTAATTTCAAAAAACAATCTAAAACAAAACAAATATTTGTTTCTTGTGTGTTAAATAAAATAAAAAAATAGGTCAAAAGTCATTTTTTCCTACTGCATTCTCTGGTACACATTGAAAAGCAAGAAAATGACTTAGATATCCATTTGTCAATGCATTTGATTGCCAAAATCACCCACTAATTAGAGGTATGCTATATTTTTTAATGTTTTTTTTTTTGCTTTATTTTTAAAGAATCTTAGTGCAAAAATAGTTTTTTGAATATGCATAGTAGTTTGTATTGAAAAATAATATTTTTTAAATTTTCAACATCAAACATGTTTAACTGTTGGATGTTGTGGTTGAGTTGCTGATATGTGGTTGTCATTGATGTCAACACTATTGGCATTAATGTCTTCAAGGCTGTATATGTCAAGGATATAGTGAAAATTGTAATAAATAAGTTGTTGGTCGACAGTGATGAAGTGAAGTTCGGTATGTTACCGAGCTTAGTAAGTTGATGATCAGAGGTTGTGGATTAAAGGGTTTGTTTTAAAGTATATCTAGTTTATCCACGTCAAGTTTCAGAGATCTGCATGAAGATTTGATCGAGTTATGAGTAGTTGTGTTCTGACAGTTTTTTTGTTGCTTTAGTTGGTGTTCCTGAATGAAGATGATGTGTTTCTAGTAAGTTCAGTTGTTGTGAATGATTATCTAGTGATTCATGATGGTTGTGGATGTTTCTAGATCATGCTTTATCTTTTTTGCACGTTCACATTGATCGAGGTGCTCATGATTGGTGATTTTCTCTTGTGTGTTCATGTTTTTCATGTTCATAGCCGACAGGCTAATTGTGGTGTGTTGTGGATCTTCGAGGAATAATTTTTGAAGGTGTTTTGTGTTTGAGGAATTTTTTTGAGTCTTCACTATGTTGTGGTTGACCTTGGTTGATTCATATTAATGATCTTTAATGTTTCGGGCCAACAATTTGTATTCATTTTGTTATTTTGTTGAAGCCGACATGTAGCAATGTAATCTCTTGTTGCAGATATATATAAGTGATTTTTTATTTCATTTAAAGGCATGAGTGTGTATGAGATGTGTGAATAATGTCCTATCATTCAAAGGAAAAATAAAAGTGTGAAGAAGAGTGAGCGGAGTGTGAAGAAGTGTTCATGTGCTTAACCGAAATTGTAATCAGGCATTAGCAGATGTTATTTTCTCAGTTCAAAATCTAGATGTAATCCAAATGTTTCTATAAGACAATGTGTCTTCCTTTGGATAGTAATCCTTTTTGTATTTGAGAAGTGAGCTCTAGGCAGTGTACCTGAATGCATGTGCATTCCCATTTATTCTTCTTTATACTTTTAATAGGGTATAATCTTGTGGACTAACCTCCACCATGGTTTTTCCCCTAATAGGGTTTCCACATAAAAAAATCTTGGTGTTATGTGTTTTTATGATGTGTTGATGATTTATGCTTTCATGGTTATTAATCAGATCTGAGAATAAGGTTAATAATTTTAATAAGTTTGAATTTTTGTGACAACGGATTCAACCCCCCTCTCAGTTGTCTTCCCTTGTGTTACCAACATTAACAATGGCTAAGAATCCCAACCCTGGACTAGATGAAAACCCTACCTAGCTAAATCCTCCTCCACCACCAAATTCTCCATTACAAAATGTACCCACTATGCATGAAGCTATTTGTGGCAATTTAAATGAATTGAGAAATATATGTCAGATATACAAGATGCACCCTCACCTCTTTGATATGTGTAATGTCCCCATTTTGGAGGTAGTTTGATTTAATTAATTTAATTAATTAAGTTGTCCAAAATAATGATTATTTTATGAGGATGACTAATTAGTTATTTTAATTAAATTAAAAAGTGGTATTAAGTTAATTATTTATAAGGTTATTAATTAAATCAATATTATAAGGTAGCCTTATATTTAATTAATTTAATAAAGTGACTTGATTTTTAATATATTATATAAAGTCACTTAAATAAAATAAAATAATACTCTAGAAGCTTCTGGAGAAATTGGGGAAAAAGAATAAATAGACATCTTGGGCTTCATTCTCAGTAGGCAGATTTGATGTTGTTGTTGTTGTTGCATCTTGTGGAGCCTAGGGTTTCTGCAGATTACTTCATTGTCATAGGAAACGAAAACTTCCTATTGATAGCAATTTTGAGGGTGTGAAATATCACTTGAATTATTGCAGCTGGAGAAAGCTACTTCAGACTTTCTATTCGTGCTTCATTGTTAAAAACATCTAAGTACAATAGTTGATGTATTATTGTACTTTTAAAATAAGGGTTTGGAGTCATCACAGTAGCTGAGGTATTGCTGGGTTGATTGTTTAATTGAGCAAAATTAATGGCCTAGGGTAAATTTTGCTAAAGTATGATTGGTGAAATTTGGAGACATTTGGGTGTGTGGTCTTCATATTTTTGGCATAAAGGAGGACGTTTTGTATGCATATTCATCATAGCAACACTCAAATTTTATTATCAGTCATTCATATCAGCAATTGGAGGTCACTTATCTGGTTGTATCTCCTTCTCCTTGGGCCGATCCTATCTTCCAGCTTGGGCGCACTTCCTTTGAGGTCTTGGGGATGATTGTTGATGAAGAATTGAAGACAATTGGCAACCATAACAAGTAATTATAATTTTATATCATAAGAAATAGGGGCGGCTATGCTGAGGGCATCGATTTTTAGACTTGAAGGCATTAAAATCACAAATAAATTTTGAAGTCATTATTGGAGGATATAGAAGCTAAGTGCCCTCATCCTTGGGTCATAGCAATTCTATTTGAAGCAATTAGAAGCTGGGAATATTTGAAGAATTTTTTTTTTGAAGATCAGGACAGAACAGGGGCGAATTGCTTGTGGAGTTTGAATTGGCTTCAAGAAGGCATCATTTTGTGTGTTGTTGGATGCTTCATCATCTTCAGCTATAGGTGTCACAATTCCAATCAGGTTCCCTTCACTATTCATTATAATATCATTGCATATTGAAGTTTTTGGTTACAGCTGTAGGTGGCACTTATTATCAGCAATTAGCATATGTGATATTTATGTAACTTGCCAAGAGTCTTGGCTGAATAGAAATCATCATTGTATTAGGAAAGTATTTGCATTGAAGAAGTAATAAGGAGTTGTTCAAAATAGCTGTTATTATGCTATCCATCCACATTATAATCAGCTTTAGTATTTGCATGCCAAGTATTTGATAAAATGCCTCATGGCTGTAGATGCATGTCATGTACTTAGTTCTTCATTAGAAAGCATTTGAATTGCATAGGAGCATTTTAATTCATCTTAAAGCTTGCATAGTAGTGATAGAAGTATATTTAGCCTTCAAAATCATTTGGGATTCATTCTTGTATCAAACAACAAACTGAAAAACAACGTATCAGCCTCTTCATATATTGCATACAAAGTGTTTGACGAAATTGCAAAGCAGAAATTAAAGTGTTTTAAGGTCAGTTTGAGCAAGGCTCATTACAATATGAAAACCACATTAGAAACAATAATTTCCAATGTTGAAACTCTCACAAACTAGCATATTAGTTTTTTATAGTGGTGAGAGTCCATGAGGCAATATTATGCCAATCTATTATTGTATGATGAAGTGTGGAAACTTGACATTACGAAAGCCCAATTAGCACAATTATTTATTAATCCAAAAACTAGATGACCCGTAGATGTGTGCAAGCCTAAATATTTAATTAAATTATGCACATATAGAGTATCCTAGATAATTTTTGGCAACATTGGTGGATGGTTTTTGATAAGCCACCCAAGAAAAATCTTGTTGTCCCAAAATATTTTCTATGAGAACTATATGTTGAGTTTGTCCTAGGTAAGCATGTCAACTACTTTGATATGCAATATTTCTAAGGTGTGGGTAGAGGAATGCCTCTGGATAGACTTGGGTCACATTGAGTAACCATACTTCCCACTCAGCCTATTGATTCCCCACCTCCAATACATTACCCAAATATTATTTCAAATGTAGGAAATTAGAGTATTTTCATCATACATTCTTTGAGTGACCATTTGATCACGTAGAGCTCACATTTTGCACAGTCACATGATGGTGATGCACCTATTACATCAGCTACTACTGCTATACCCTCCTCTTTGCCACATATTTGTGTGTCCCATTACTGCATTATGTACTGCAATATATGTTTGGGTCCTCTTCAACAGTCCACTAAGAATCCAATGGATACATCCGATTTTTAGGTCCATCATATGTTGGATGTAGGATATGATATAGAATGGAGTGGAAGATTTCCAAGAGAGACATCAAGTGGAAGAGATTATGTGGATGCACTAATAAAATTTAAAGTAATTTGATAGTGCATTTTATCTTTTCTCTCATATTTTATAAGAAATATTAGTACTAATATATATTTATGTGTCAGAATATTTAATAGTTGCTGACAAAGGATACAATTTCATAGGTCTAAGAGGCTACTCAATTGGCCATTTAATTTGTCCTAGAGAGTCAGTATATGGTATCATTTAAATTGTTATTTAGATGTTAATTTTTGAAATCTATTATGATTAAATACATGTACATAGATTGATAGTCTAATGTATTCTTGTGCTTTTATGTAGCAATCTGGTACTTTTATAGCCATGATGACTACTTCTGACACATTGGAAGAAGCATAAAAAAAGGTATATATGTTTTTTTATATTCTTGACACTATGATTGCATGTACATGTGTATTTAAATTGTCTTACATTCTTGTCATTTTTTATATAGGAAACTTTCTTAGTTGGTTTATCCATCATGAGCCTGTCTACAATAAGAGTACAAGAATCATACGAGGTATGTGTTTATTTTATATTGCAGATATATACATTTATATAGGAGTAGATATATGTTTAGTAAATATGATTATTTGTCAATAATTATATTTATTAATTTTATTTTACTTTCTATAGTCCTCTACCCAATTCAATAATGTGACGAATCCAAGACCATTTTGATAGACTAGGACTCCTGATCATCCTATGGGACAATCACATGCACAACATCTTGTAGAAAAAAGAGCAAGAATTGAGGTAATCAAGAATTCCATTTTATATATACTATAGTTTAATATAGTGATTTTGATGTTAATTTGACAATTTTAAATTATAGTATATAAGTTTCTATTTAGTAGTCTATCTTTTCAACCATTGACATAATTAATCTAATTTGTGGCTTGAATTGTTATTGTATAGGAAATTTCAAAGATAGAAAATACTTTGAGGTGGCTCGATTTTGATGATCTAACAAAAGATTAGGATTTCATATATATTGATACATTTATGGATTGATAGATCTTGAGATGGTATATACGCCACATTTTATAAAACTTCTTTTGAGTAGGCATATATGCCAAATTTTAATATACAAAAACAAAATTATTCTAAAATTTGATATATAATAATTGATATTTGGTCTAATTTGTTCATTGTGTGCATGACTTTATACTTTGAAACTTAAAATTGGAATGTATAATTAGTTTAGAATGGTTTAAAGTTATGATAAATAACATGTTATAGATTAACAAAATTGCATTTTAATAGAACTTATAAATTACAATTGGTAATCCATCTATGTTAGTGTTATTTTTTTTTCCTTTGGAAACTTCACCAAATTTTATCACCTTTTTTTGAATGTTGAGCTCACAGTGGTTATGTGGAAGCTCTAGGTCAAATTTGGCATTCACTCAAAAGTATAGTAATACTTTAGAATAGTAATAAAACATAACTTAATACATTAGAATTATGTACTAAATGGGCTCAAATAACTCTTCTATGAAAGAATACACATGATTTAAATCTCTCTTGAATGAATTTACATTTGACATTATTTAGTTTTTTGAACTCCTGTAATGAAGTGAGTAGCTGATTTTTTTTCAAAAGAAGCTAAAATTAATGTAAAATGGTATGACAAGAATTGTATAATGTTTGTTGAGAAGTTAAATCTCATAATAACCATATCCAAATGAAAAAGAAAGGTGGTGTGAGAAATTACTCAATTGGAAGAATGATAAAAATTATGGCATGTTTATTACCTTTTCATAGCTCTACCAACCATTCACTTATTGTTCTTTACCTTTCCATATCACTTTTTAGGAGGTATTTTTGTAGTGTGTCAAATTAAGTTTCACATACATTACATTCAAGAGTTTATTCATATTAAGGTTCACATACATTACATTTAAGAGTTTATTCATAGACAAGTCCAAAATCTTTGCCATTGCTCGACTTTTAAGTAGTAGCCAACATGAACCAATTAATAATGTGTGAGTTAATTTGATGTGAAAATATATAAATGTGTGACATTCTTGAACATACATAAGTAGGTGCATACATAAAATCATCAATACAACTAAGAATTCCCATATAATTTTACTGATGTCCTGGTATACAAATATGTCAATGCATCTTGCTACCAACTATCCTAGATACACAACTAATATATGCCCAAGCCGATACCCTCCCTTTTTAATGTACATCTCAAATCATTGCTACTTTCAAAGATGCTTGCATTTCAATATTATAAGCCAATTGATAAAAAATAGAAAAATCACTGAGTAAAAGTACTTGAACAATGAAAGAAACATGAAATCCAATGCTAGATGCATTACCATTGAACCTCACATCCTACTCAAAGCTTTTGTTGAGCAATGCCTACATATAAATATTAGAAACTTGTATGGATTACAAACAACATGAAAAAAAAAGTCAACTAGTCATTCTTTGAAATAAACAATGGTTAAAATTAAACACGAGTATTAGAAAATGCAAAATTTGTTAAGTTTTTAGTAATTTTGATGAATGGGCAGTGTGAATGTATCGAGGTAGGAAGGTAAATACTAGGGAATGTTTGACTTTGTTTCCCAAGTCACCTAATCATTCTAGGGTGCTCTTTCTAAGGTAGTCTCTTAAGAGCTCTAAAAGCCAAAAAATGTCAAACTTTGACAAAGTTGTTATGGGAACTCGTGGCACATAGGAATGTTTTTTCTACACCTAGAGGTGGATATCAAATCTCTTCAAACCAAAATCTCTTAGTTTGGATCAACTCAACATTGTTTGTGTGTTCTAGTGTCAAATTCCTTCTTACAAAAGTTGTCAGTGGAAAGTAGTGCAAAATGGAAAGAAGCATTTTTTTTTTGTGCATAATGGAGCAAAAAAAACTATACCAATATGTCAAGGTGGGCATTCCAATGCTATGAAAGGCCTCATTTTTTCACCCAAGCCCCCTTGTGATTTCAAAGTGCACTAATCTAGGGTAGTCTTAAAAGTGTCGTAAGAGAAAATAATGCAAAATTGTCAATTTATGGGTTATTTTGATGAATGGGAAGCATGGACATGTCGAGGTAGATAGGTAAATACTAGGGAATGTCTGACCTTGTTGGAAAAGTCACCCAATCATTTTGGGGTGCTCTTTCTGAGGTAGTGTCTTAAGAGCCTTAAGAGAAAAAAATGCAAAATTTATAAAATTTATAGTGATTTTGATGAATGGGTAGTGTAGACACGCCAAGGTAGGTAGGTAAATACTAAGGAAGGTCTGACATTGTTTCCAAGTCACCTAATCATTCTAGGGTGCTCTTAAGAGACTTAGAGAAAAAAATACAAAATTTGTAAAATTTATAGGAACTTTGATGAATGGGTAGCATGGAAACATTGAGGTAGGAAATAAATACTAGGGAAGGTCCAACTTCATTGCCCAAATCACTTGATTGTTCTGGGGTGCTCTTTTCTGAGGTAGTGTCTTAAGAGCCTTAAGAGAAAAAAATGCAAAATTTGTAAAATTTATAGTAATTTTGAGGAATGGGAAACATGGAAACATCGAGGTAGGTTGTTAAATACTATGGAAGGTCTAAATTCATTTCCCAAATCACCTGATCATTCTAGGGTTCTCTTTCTAGGGTAGTCTCTTAAGAGTCCTAAAAGCCAAAAAATGTTAAACTTTGAAAAAGTCATTCTAGGATATCGTGGCTCATAGGAAGGCTTTTTTTGCACCTATAGGTGGATATTAAATCCATTTAAACCAACCTCTCTCAATTTGCATCAACTCAACACCATTTGTGTGTTTCAATTTCAAATGCATTCTTTTAAAAGTTGACAATGGAAAGCAATGCAAAAATGGAAAGAAGATTTTTTGTTTTGTGCATAATAGAGTGAAACCAACTATACCAACATGTCAAGGTGGGAAATACAATGCTACTAAAGGCCTCCTTTATTTTCCCAAGCTTCCCTGTGATTCCAAAGTGCACTAATTTGGGGTAGTCTTGAAAGTGTCATAAAAGAAAATAATGCAAAATTTTCAATTTTTGGGTTATTTTGAAAAATGGATAGTGTGGACACATTTAGGTAGGTAGGTAAATACTAAGGAAGGTATGACCTTGTTTCCAAGGACCAATTGATCATTTGGGGGTGCTCTTTGCTGGGGTAGTGTCTTAAGAGCCTTAAAAGAAAAAAATACAAAATTTGTAAAATTTATAGTAATTTTGACGAATGGGTAGTGTGGACATGTCAAGGTAGGTAGGTAAATAGTAGGGAAGGTCTAACTTTGTTTCCCAAGTCACCCAATCATTCTAGGGTCTCTTTCTAGGGTAGTGCCTTAAGAGCCTTAAGAGAAGAAAAGAAGAAATTGTAAAATTTATAGTAATTTTGATGAATGGGTAGCATGGAAACATTGAGGTAGGTAGGTAAATACTAGGGAAGGTCTGAATTTGTCACCCAAGTCACCTGATTGTTCTAGGGTGCTCTTTCCAAGGTAGTCTCTTAGGAGCCTTAAGAGAAAAAAATCCAAAAAATATTAAATTTATAGTAATTTTGACAAACGGGCAGCATGGACACATCAAGGTAAGTAGGTAAACACTAGAGAAGGTTTGAATTTATTGCTCAAGTCACCTGAGCATTCTGGGCTGCTCTTTTTGGGGTAGTCTCTTAAGAGCCTCGAGAGCAAAAAATACAAAAAAATATAAAATTTATAGTAGTTTTGATGAATGGGTAGTGTGGACACTTAAAGGTAGGTAGGTAAATACTAGAGTAGTTTTGACTTCATTTTCCAAGTCACCCAATCACTTTTTAGTGCTCTTTCTGAGGTAGTCTCTTAGGAGCCCTAAGAGAAAAAAAATACAAAATTTATAAAATTTACAATAATTTTGATGAATGGGTAGCGTGGAAACATCGAGGTAGGCAAGTAAATACTAGAGAAAGTCTAACTTTGTTGCCCAATACCCTAATTATTTTGGGATGCTCTTTTTGGGATAGTCTCTTAAGATCCCTAAAACCCAAAAATTGTGAAACTTTAACAAAGTCATTCCGGGAGCTCGTGGCATGTAGGAATGATTTTTCTATAGTTATAGGTAGATATCGAATCCCTTCAAACCAACCTCTCTCAGTTTGGGTAAACTCAAGACCATTTTTGTATTCCAATGTCAAATGCATTCTTGCAAAAGTTGTTAGTGGAAAGTAGTACAAAAATGGAAAGAAGCATTTTTTGTTTTGTGCATAATGGAGCGAAACCAACTATACCAACACGTCAAGGTGGGAAGTCCAATTCTATGAAAGGCCTCCTTTTTTTGTTGAATCCCCCCATTGATGAGTCCAATTTATGGCTCAATTTTGATAGAATTTACTATCTATTTGTCATTGTTGTCATAGACTTTGATACTTGGATGTTGACCTTTTTATGATATTTCCTCAAAACCATAGACATTGGACATAAGTTTCTTTTTTGTAATCTTTAATGGAATTGACATGCTATACGAACTATCTATATTAATTTTACATGTGGATTAATGAATGCTACTGTAAGATAGTTACAGATATGCAATTGTTGTGCATACTAATATTGTTTTTTATGAAGATATAATTAGAGCCTACAAAATTGAGGAAGATTCTGCCAATTGGTCATTTTCCATCAAGGTCAACAAGGTGATCATTCAAAGGTCAATGGAGGGAGATTCCTAGTTTAAATCGAATAATTTTAATTTCCTTGTAAATAGTCTTAATAGTTTATTGAGCGAATATAGGAGTTACTATTGTGTTAGATCTGCATTAAGGCAAACATGCTTGACCAGATTCCACACATGCATAACCTCCTCTTCACTTTTTATGCTTTCCCTAGTGTGGCATCCTCCTAATCTATTGGAGTTGATCGCCTTGCTAGGTAGTTAGTTAGTAGTTTTTCTTCCTATAAATAAGACTTGAATGCTCCTTCTCAGAAGGTTGATTAGTCTAAGGATGTACTCACATTCTTAGTTTTTTAGTAATATAGTTATGTTGCTTAATTGTACTCATGCTTTCCAATGAATAAAACAAAGTTATAAATTCATGCATCTAAGTTTACATTTTTCTTAAGGGATACTCATCCAAGGGGTCTCACTTGGTGAGCATTCCATCCTTTAGTTTAGTTAATAATTTATGTTCAACAATTAGTTAATAATCTGGCACTGTCTATTCTTCCAGCCACAAGAATTCCATTTTGTGACTGTTCCTATAGCTAAAGCAGATAGAGTAGTTTCTTGTTTTTTTTCTCAAATTTTAATTTTTGTCATGCATTTCAACTTAGTATAGTTGTTGGTTGATGTTCAACACTTATATTACTTCTTTCCAAGCAAATTACTTTCAGCATTATGTCTTTCTTAGTTGTAGAATGAGTATGGCTACTATGGATTCCTAGCGCACATTATGTCCTGACCCATTTCAAGTCTATGTCCTTGGGTTGACAAGTTAAATGCACCTTCATGATGATTGAGATAGCTATTTAGATGAGATGTCCAATCTTTGAATCACAACTTTAAGGGCTTAGCTGGTAAATCATTGTAGGAGGCCAACATTTTTGGCACCATTGCTAGGGATGGTGTCAAACTAGGGAGTTCTTTGGAGTCATAGGTAGTTTCTTTCCTAATGTAGTATTTCTGCAAGTTTGTTCTTAGTATACCCCTCATATAGAAAAGTAATGATCCAATATTCTTTTTCCAATTCTTTGTGTGAATTGGTTGATATTGAGTTGATACCGTATGCATAGAGGAAGGAGGAGAGATGCTCATGGAAGATTCCTTCCTAATAACCCTGATCCATTCTAGCTAGTTGAGCATCAGAATCTGCCAAGAGACAAAGAAGAAGAAGAGCCACACCCCTTTGTTGATGCATTTCCTGATCTGACCAGTTCTGAAATTTCCTCTGAAAAACCAAAATCAGATTGAGAATCCCTTTGCTTTGGAACTCCATTAGGTAGGCATCGGTGATGCAAATAGAAATAGACCTAACCAACTAGCTTTTCCTTTCCCCATTGCTCATCAAAATGAAGTTGAAATCCTCAAAAATATACATGCTTCAGTCATTCCTAAGTTCTATGGACTTGCCATAGAAGATCCTAATACTTTCTTGTTCGAGTTTGATATACTCTATAGTATTTATGACTATACTACTAATGCCCATAAGCTTACTCTATTCACTACCACCTTGAAAGAAGTTGCATTGAGATGGTTTATGAGTCTAGGAAGAAATATTGTGGAGACTTGGGAGGACATGAAGACAAAGTTCCTTGAGAAGTACAAGGAATATTGTATGGGCAGTGACATTAGGGGAGATGACATTTTTAGGATGCAGCAAAAGGAAGATGAGAGCCTAGAGGATTACATTTCAAGGTTTTTGTTTTTCCTATATAAATCTCCAAACCATACACTCAATGCAGAATCACAAAATTTTCATTTCCTAAGAGGAATTAATGAAAAATGCACTGATGCCTTGGACCTTATGAGAGGAGGAGATATCACCCAAGTTCCCTAGGAGGATATCAAGAAGATATGTCAGAACTATTCTAGGGAAGCTTCAAAGAAAGGGAGAGCTTACTAATCCTCTATGGGTAGGTCATCTATCATTGGAGTTTCAAGGATGGAGATTACTTACTTGCTAGAAGACTTCAAGCAAGACATCATAAACAATTTGGCTACTTAGCTGGATACACTTCAGGCAAAGAAGAAACAAGAGGGGGCAGAGGCAATGTTGGCAGAATATTGCCCTCATTGTAGACAAAAAAAGGACTGCAGAAGCAAGATGGTAGATAATATTGACAATTAGCAGATTCCACCTAAGTTCAAGCCAATCTAGGGTGAAGATGACCAAGTCTACTACATTTCCCACAGGAGGCCATGGGCTCCAAGACAAGGTATGCCACAAGATCCACTATCTTTTTTTGGGGCATATTTCAATTCTTATTCATCTGGTAACCAATGGAAACCCCCATATCCATCCAACTATGGAGGATATCCACCACAACCTTGGAATAACCCTCCAAATACCTGGCCCAATCACCAAAACTCTCCACCCCAGTAGCAACAACCTTAGGGTAAATGGCAAAAATTTCAAGGAAATTGGCAGCCACCTCCAAGAAACTGGCAACAAATATCTCAATGGATGGGAGGACAACAATGGCCAAACTAGACAACTAGTTAAATGCAACCACCTTCTCAACCAAAACAACCTGCTATAATGCCTCCTACTAGTTCAAATTCTAATACACCTAAACCTACTCAGCTACCAGCTCAACCCATAGTAGCAGCCACTCTACTCTACTAATCCAAATCAATTCCCTACATATGTTGTGAGTGTAAGTGACATCCACTTGCGTTCAGGAACTACTTTGTAAGATCCTTCCACACCCATTATCACTGAGCTTCCTATGGAAGAAGAGGAGCCTCTGAATGCCCCCATTTAGTTAGGTGTACCTAAAAATCCTGAACCAATCCTAGTCAAGCAAACTGAACAAGAACCACCATTTCCCCAGTGGTTAGAAATTGTGAAACAAAAGGAAGAGGAGGAACCAACCTTTGACATTTTAGATCAGTTGAAGCATATATGTGTCTAGATAGCTCTATTTCAAGCCATAAAAGATGTTCCCATATATGGAAAATAAATTAAGGAAGCATTCCTTAAGAAGCCAAGAAAGAAGTAGAAAAAACCCACTATGGTTCATGTGGTGGGACAATTGAATGACATCATGCTTGGGAAAGTGATTGTTCCCAAATATAATGACCTAGGGAGTACTATGGTAGGATTTGTTATAAATGGGATCCAAATAAAGAATTCTCTAATTGATTTGGGAGTAGGAATAAATGTAATGACCAAGGATATCCTGCAACAACTAAATGTTGCAAGCATGAGACCTACTCCTACTATCCTACAGCTTGCTAATAGTTCCACTATTAAAATTGATGGTATAGTAGAGGATCTTGTGGTAACTCTATAATCTTGGGAGTACCCAACAAACTTCATAATTCTTTCTCATAAATCTACACTAGGCGGGTACCCCATTATTCTAGGAAGGCCATGGTTAGTAACATCAGATTCCTATATTGGATGTCAAATAGGATACACGACCATTTCTGATGGAAAGAGCACCAAAAATCTTTTTCTCTACCCTCCTACTCAGCCATCCCATGATATGGATAATCCCATATGGCCACATGTTGGTGAAGAGGCCGAGCAAGTTAATTTTGTGGCATAGCTTATGATGTTAGGTAGAAATTATTTCATGTAGCTTCAAGAGGAAGATGAAGTATAGTCTAACATAATTCAAAACCATTGTGAAGTAGAGGAAGCATCATCCTCTCATGCATCTGGTTCTGCTAATCCAATGAAGACATTTCTACCTGCTCTTCCTGTAGCAATAGGTATGTCTCATACATTTTTTCCACATGAACTCAAGGTACCAAGCATTGGTGAACAAGCTATGATAGAGTTAACTACACAAGTGCAAGTGTCAAAAGGAAAATATCTAAATATTAACAGCAAACTGAGTGAAAAAAAATAGTTGTCATTGAAAAACTTACTGGGGACCCACCAACATGCATTTGCATGGGACTATCATGATATGAAGGGATTGGACCCTAAGCTTTGCACTCATAGGATATACATAAGAGATGATTGTACACTAGTGAGGTAGCCACAAAGAAGAATTAACCCTGCATTAAGAGAAATTGTAAAAGGGGAACTATAGAAATTGCTAGATGCAGGATTTATCTACCCCATTTCAAATAGCCAGTGGATGTCTCCATTGGTGATTGTGCCCAAAAAGGGATGGAAGAGGTGAGTTTGTGTTGATTATAGGGAACTCAATGCTGCCACTAAAAAGGACCATTTTCCCCTACCTTTCATAGATCAAGTTTTGGACTCACTTGTAGGAAAGCAATACTTTTCTTTTCTAGATGGATTCAACGGATATGGCTAGATCCAAATTGCACCTGAGGACCAAGAGAAGACCACCTTTACCTATCCATGGGGGACTTATTCCTACTCAGTACTTCCATTTGGCTTATGCAATGCACTTGCAACTTTTCAGAGGGCAATCATTAGCATATTCTCAAACATCTATCATGATTGCATGGAAATTTATATGGATGAATTTACTACCTATGGTGCTGATTTTAATGAAGCATTGGAAAATATTAGGAGAGTCCTATAGATATGTGAAGACCACAATATATCTTTAAATAATGAAAAGTGCTTCACGATGATGTGGGAAGGTGTAGTCCTTGGCCACTACATCTCTCACAAAGGAATTCAAGTAGATCCTGCCAAGATTGAGGTGATCACTAATTTTCCTAGACATGTAAAACAAAAAGATGTTAGGATTTTTTTGGGACATGTAGGTTACTATAGAAATTTTATCAAAGACTTTAGCAAAATGGTAGCACCATTGTACACTCTCCTGACTAAAGATGTTGAATTCCAATGGACAGAAGACTGTGACAAGGCATTTTTTGACTTGAAAGTAGCTTTAACTCATGCTCCTATAATCAAAGGTCCTAATTGGGAGCTTCCTTTTCACATTCATACAGATGCATTAGACTATTCTATAGGATCAGTCTTAGGATAGAAAGAAGGATCTATTGAAAATGCTATTTATTTTGTTAGTAAAAAATCTATAGAGAGTTGAATTCAACTATACAATGACATAAAAAGAAATATTGGCAGTGGTCTATGCCCTTAACAAATTCAGGAACTGCATAATAGGCTATTAGATCTTTGTGCATACTGACCATGCAACCATTAGGTACCTCATGAATAAACCCCTGATGTTAGGTAGGCTAGCAAGATGGTTATTGTTGATGCAGGAGTTTGACATAACCAATGTTGATAAACCAAGGAAGACCAATGTTCTTGGAGACTTGCTTTCAAGGATGACTACATCAGAGGAAAATCAAGTCATTGATGACTCTTTCCCTAATGAACACTTATTTTCTATCAACGTGCATACACCCTGGTATGCTGACATAGCTAATTATCTGGTCATAGGGAGAGATGGTCCTCATTTCTTCCAAAAGAGAGAAGGGTGCTCATTGAAAAATATTTTCCTTTCTCATGGATTGCTGGATGTTTGTTCTACATTAGACCAGACCATGTCATGAGGATATTTGTGAGGGAAGATGAGACATATTATATCTTGCATTCATGCCACAATGAACCCTATGGAGGGAATTTTGCAGCCAAGAGGACAATAGTAAAGATTTTGAACACAAGATATTATTGGCCCACACTCCACAAGGATGTAGGGAAATATACAAGGAAGTGTGATAGATGCCAAAGAATGGGCCAACCAACCAAATCTGATGAGATGCCCCTTTACCCCTAGGTAGTAATCACTCCATTTGATAAGTGGGGATTGGATTTTGTAGGACCCATTGATCCTCCATCAAATGGTAAATCCTATATCATAGTATGCACTGATTATGCAACCAAGTGGGTAGAAGTTAAGGCCATGAAGCATGCAAGAAATAATAAGGTTGCAAAATTTATTTATGAGGAAATTTTCACATGGTATGGGGTTCTAAGAGAGATAGTGACTCATCAAGGGGCTCAATTCACCTCAACCCTTCTCACAACACTAGTGAATGAATATAATGTGAGGCACAAGAAGTCTACTCCTTATCACCCTTAGGCCAATGGCCAAGTTGAGGTGACTAATAGGGAAATTGAAGCCATCCTGAAAAAAAAAGTGGCTATCCATAGGAAGGATTGGGAAAATAGGCTACCAGAAGTTGTTTGGGCCTATAGGACAACCTGGAAGACAACCAAAAACTTCACTCCTTTTGAGTTATTGTATGGAAAGACATCTATGATGCCCATTGAATTTGAGCATAAGACTCTTAGGACTGCACTAGACTTAGGGATGGATATCTTTGAGGCACAAAAGGATAGAATTATGTAGCTAAATGCTTTGGCTGAGATGAGGAAGATAGCCTTGCATCACATAAAGGTAGTGCAAAATCAGAGAATAAAGTGGCATGAAAAATTCATCAAGGACAAGAAATTATAGCAAGGTGTTTGGGCATTGATCTATGACTCAAGGTATTAGGATAATGCAGGAAAATTGTAGACAAGGTGGCTAGGACCATATGAGGTTTATGAAGTCTTCCCCAATGTATTTTTTTAGCTCACTACCATTGACCCTGTCAAATTTAAACTGCTTGTCAACGGTCATCGCCTCAAGTTGTATCACAAGCCAACTTCCAAGGAGGAATTCCTATAGCAATTCACTCAGCATGCAACACCCGAACTTCCTGCACCTGAAGGAAGTGGACCTAGTGTCCCTCCTTTTGGATAACCAAGGTATGTAACTTGTCATAATAAATACTTCCATTTTTGTGTGAGTCCACTTCTTCATTCATTCACCCATATGCCCATCCATCTCCACCTTTCTCTTTCTTCCATCATGCCACCATAAATTCACTTCATACCACCATCATTTCACTTCATTCCACCTCCACTTTCATTAATCACTCAACTAACTTCTTAAAAGGTGACAGGTACTTTTTCCATAATCTTTGCAACAGATCTTCCAAGAATTCAAGTACATGCACATCAATTTGTTATATCTTAATTGTCTTTTAGTACATTCATTTAATTACTGTACATTAATATAGACGTTCTCCATAGCATGTAATCATTCCCTACCCCTGTCAAATCATCATTACTACCTTGCATGTGAGGACACATGCTCAAATTTAGGTTGGGAGGAAGTGTAAATACCATGTCCATGTGTCAGTACATGCTGGTCCATGTTAGCAAATTTAAATTGAGCTAATTTCAATCCTAAGCAAGATGACGACTTGCATGTGTGAGATGACACCACACCGCCACCATTTTTTTCAATTGTATTCTTTATTTTTTACTCTTTACTTCCTTTATTGCTCCTTTCATAATCCTAAGCCACCAAAAAGGTAAAATTAAAATGACATTGGCATTGGGAATTCGGCAGTGTTACAGGAAGGAGAAATTTTGGATTTCATAAGAAGATTGCAGGAAGGGAAACTTTGCAAACTGCTTGTTTAATTGCAGACATCTAAAATAATTGGAGGTGGGTTAACTAGAAATGAACCCATGGTTCATGATGTATTACTAGAGGATGCACCTTTCTAGGCTAAGTTTAGAAACTACGGATGGTTAGATTATTTCTTGGAGTTGAAAGATTATAATGAATATGTTGTGTTGGAAATTTCCTAGACATTTTCTGAAGGAAAGACCATGATAAAAGGGTTGGAGGTAATGGCTACTGAAGAAAGGATTGTAGAAGTTACAAGGTTTCCTTCCGATAGTGAACATTACCCTGCTACTAGAGATGTCAAGACAGCTAGGGTTGAATTTATAGAACCTAGTGACCCTCCATTGAGTGTGGACAAGCAAGGTGCAAAGAGAACCTCTCTTCCTGAGTCATGGAAGCAAGTAGTTTTTTATGTTGTGAAGTACATTACCTGTGAAGGTCAGCAGTTGAATATACATTCTTTGTGCTTTAAACTCCTAAATCATATGAGGCATGGGAGAAGAATGAACGTGCCAAATGTGTTATATCACCTTCTTTCAATCATGGTGGACGAGACTCAAAAAGGTAGGGATAATTTTGTTTCCCACCATTGTTTGATCAAATTATTAGTAGAGAAGTATCTACATGATGTGTCTAATATGACTTGGGAAGAATTCTTAAATATTGATCAAATTAGACCAGAGCATTTGCAACCTAGGGTTTTTCCTCCACCTCATAGCACTAGAAGGAGAGTGAGTTCTGTTGAAGCCACTCTTGGAACCTCAACTTATGGCACAATCCTTAGTGTAAACCCTCCTGCAGCTGAACAAACCATAGAGATTAGTTCTTCTAAGGTAGAACATTCAAACAAAGAAAGTTCCTCTTAAGATTATGATGATGATGTCCCTCTTGGTATCCTAATTCAAACTAGGGCACAAAAGAAAGAGGCATAAATGAGGAAGGGAATGTAAAGAAAGCTAGATGCAGAAGCAACTCTCCTAATGTCAATGTCAAAACCTCAGGGAAGAATGCAGACACTTTTAAAAATTTTACAATTACAATCCAATTAAGATGCACATGAAAGAGATAACAGAAACAGAGAATTAGACATACACATATGAACACCAGATTTACGTGGGAAAACCCTTACGGGAGAAAAACCCACCACACCAAGAGAAGTCACTTAGTATTATAGTAATAAAGATTACATGTACAGAGATCTGAATTATCTTTTTGATGTCAGTTTACAATAGCATTCACTATGATCAACCTCGTATAGAACTTTCACATTACAATGTGCTTAGAATTGAATTCATCCATTGATCATACAACCACACCACCAATCTGTCGAACCATCGAGCATCTGCAACTTTAGAGTATATCCATATTGCCCCTGTCTATCGAGATTCCTCTCAGTAATGGCATAATAGTCCAACTGCTAGCAGTTACCATTCGACTTCTTAGATTGGTCGAACACAAGCCATGTAGGATGGTCTTTACTTGGTCAAAGCGTTCAACCTGTGTTGGCATGTCGGTGAGACACTAGCCATGTCTCCCTGATGCCAACAAAGCCAGCATTGGATATCACCAAGAGTCCTTACTATCGGCAAGAGGTTACACTGAGTCTAGAAAGCTATTGCTTAGACTTCGCCATGTCGACAAGACCTCATATCGATGATCATCACTTATATCACTATCGTCAAGACTTATCGCTATTGGTGAAACATCATACCAAAGCTCCAAAGTCACATAGACAATAGAATTCCCATTAGCAAGACTATCGTCCTTCACTGAGAGATCATACCGAGCTCTTTATGTTATACTGAAACATCCAATAGTTGGAAAAACTTATCACTTTTGCCAGGAGATCATACCAAGGTTCAAAGTTACTCTGAAGTGCTCATCTATCACCAAGACATATCACTATCACTGAGACATTACTTTGAAGTCTTAAGTCATACCGAGCACCAAACAATAGTTGGCAAGACTTCTCTCCATCGTTAAGAGTTCTTAGCGAACCCTTAGTGTTACCCTGATGCCTCCAAGATAAAGTTGTCGGCGAGACATTGTTTGTCATGAAGACTTCATAGCGACCCCTTTCGTTACTCCGATGACCACATGTGTAACACCCTGTTGGTGAGACATACAATCTCGATAAGACTTCATACCGAGATAAGCCTTTCGGCCAAGGGTCTCCCCGACACCTCTTGTCGCCCAGAGTTTCCCCAATATATGACAGAAATGGCCTATTGGCTAGAGATTTCCACTCAGCATAGGGTTACAACGATTGCCACAGGTCATAGCGATAACCCTAGTTGGCAAGACAGAAGCAAGGCCACAACGACTAAATCATTTCAAAAGGTCTCACAGCTAGTTGGCCAAACACTAAGCATGTCACACCGACTTGTCTCTCTTAGAGGTTTCAGCCTGTGGGATTGAGGCATATATTTCCAACAATCTCCCACTTGACAAAGATCACACAGGCACCTCCAGATCACAATGAAACTACAGAAAATCATTTGCACTAAGGCCCATCAAACTGGCACACCACCTGAACTTGTCTGTGCTCACTGGCTTCGTCAATGCATCTGCAACATTCTCCAGAGTATCAAATTTTTCCAAATTGACCTTTCCATCCTCCACCATATTTCCTACAAAGTGGTACTGTACATCTATATGTTTCATCCTGGCATGGAAACTAGGATTCTTTGCTAGAAAAATTGCACTGCAACTATCACAGAAAATAGTTATTTGCCCTGCATCAAAACCAATGTTACAACATAAATGTTTTAACCAAAATTCTACTTCTTTACAAGCATGTGTAGCTGCCATAAATTCAGCCTCTATAGTGGACAAAGTGACTATAGCCGCCGGCTTACTCATCCAACTCAACGCCACCATTCAACATGAAAGTATATCCACTAGTGGACCTCCTGCTGTCAATGTCCCATGCCAATCAAAATCCACATAGCCTCCGAATATTGAGAGTCCTATGTGATTCAACCAAAGTTACCATGGTAACACAAAGAAAACTCTGAAGTGCCCTCAAATATCTGAAAACTCTCTTTACATCCCAATGTGTCCTCTAGGATTAGCCATAAACCGACTAAGAACTCCCATACTTGGCAATGTTTGGTCTGTATAGACCATAGCATACATAAGCTGCCAATTGCACTAGCATAAGGTACACTAGTCATGTCCTCCATCTCAATGGGATTTTGGACAATCTTCACAGATAGCAGTTCCCTGCAAACTGGAACAACTAGCTGCTTGCAATCATTCATGCAAAATCTCTCTAGAACAGTCTTGATATACTTACTCTAACTAGCCAAAGTTTTTCTACTATTCTGTCCTGGTTATCTCCATCCCGAATATACCTTGCTACACCAAGATCTTTCATTTTGAACTTAGTGAGACAACTGAGACTTAAGATCAAAATCAACTTTACTATTGCCTATGAATAACATATCATCAACATAGAGGCAATAATAAGAACTTGATCACTTTCAGCTTTGTAATAGACACAATGATCAAATTTTGATCTTACAAATCCCAAAGGCGATACAAAAGTATCAAATTTTTGGTACCACATTCTAGGTATTGCTTTAACCCATACAAAGACTTTTCTAACTTAACCGGTTCTCTTTACCTTTCTCCCACAAAATGCTCGGTTGGGACATATAGATTTCTTCTTCAAGATCACCATGAAGAAATGTTGTCTTCACATCCATCTATTCGACCTCTAAGTCATACGCTACTGCAAGTGACAAAATAAATCTGATAGATGTCAGCTTAGCTACATGAAAAATTTTTTCCCCATAATCAATTCCCTCTACCTAGGAATAACCCTTCGCAACCAACCTCGCCTTATATTTTTCCACACTACCATCTAGACCAATCTTCTTTTTAAATACCCATTTGCAGCCAACAACTTTTCTACCTTTAGGCAAGGGCACCAAACTCCAAGTGTCATTCTTTTCTAATGATGCCATTTCTTCATTCATGGCTTCCAACCAAGAGTCTAAATCAAACATTCTAAATTCCTCTTTCACAGTCCTAGGCTCATCAGTCCTAGAAATTAAAGCATAGGCACAAGTAGAATCTATCAAAGAGAACCCATACCTATTAGGTTACTTTCTTTCATGAGTTGACCTCCTCACTTGCTAAGGCTGACGTTCTTCTTCTTCTCCAAAACTTTCAGAACTACTTGAGCTCTCCTCAGTTTCAGGTACATTTTGAATTTTCAATTCCTCTTTATCTAGTGTCAGAGGAATTTCAACTACATCCTTATTATTTTCTGACTTTGTCTCTGATTGCAAATCCAAGGTAGAAGGATTCAACTCATGAAAGATTAGACTTCTGTTGTATACAACCTTCTCTGTATCAAGATTCCAAAGATTGTATCCTTTTATACCATCACTATAGATAATAAAAATACATTTAACAACCTTGTTCTCCAACTTAGATCTTTTCTCATACGGCACATGAGCATATGCCTCACAGCCAAAAACACGAATATGTCTTAAAGAGGGCTTCTTACTAGACCACGCTTTCAATGGTGTTTTCTCAACAAGAGAAAAAATTGGAGAACGATTTATCAAGTAACATGTTGTAGCAACTGCCTTAGCCCAAAACTTCTCCTCCAAGCCAACACTACTCAGCATACTTCGTGCTCTCTCCATCACTATCCTATTGAACCTTTCTGCAACTCCATTTTGTTGTGGAGTATAAGGTGTAGTCTTATGTCTTTTAATCCCATGGTCTTTACAATACCTCTCGAAATCATCAAAACAAAATTCATTGCCATTATCAGTCCTTAAACATTTTATTTTTCTTCCAGTTTGATTTTCTACAAGGTTCTTAAATTCCTTAAACTGACTGAACACTTCTGATTTACTTTTCAAAAAATAAACAAATGTTCTTCTCAAAAAATCATCAATGAACAATACATAGTACCTTGACTTACATAAAGAAGGAACATTCGCTGGACCAAATACATCAGAATGAATATAATCTAGCAAACTAGAAGATTTATGAGGACTAGAATAAAATGAAACACAGTGCTATTTTCCATATATACAATGCTCATAGAATTCAAATTCGAGGTTACAATCTTCAAGCCCCTTAACCAGGTTTTTATTTTTCAAGGTTTTTAAATCTTTCTCTCCAATGTGGCCTAGCCTATGATGCTAGAGCATAGTCTTTTCTGCTGGAAGTTTAACTTCCATAGAGTTTACACAATTAGAAACATTTCCCTCTTTTCCTCCATGAGTAGCTTTTTGTGACTTTATAGAGACACTGTTGCATTGAACATGTGCATTCAGCTTGTACAAGGTACCAATACGAGCACCCCTCGCTGGCACCATTGAGCCTCTAGTCATCTTGCAAATATTTCTAGAGAACATGACTTGCACTCTAATATCATTCAGCTTACTAACAAAAAGTAAGTTTCGAGCCAGACCTGGTATATGCATTGCATCACTAATTCCCTTCGCTCTTCCATCAGGGAATTGAATTCTAACTCTTCCACGGCCAACAATTTCCAAAGTTGAATCACTCGCCAAGTACACCTTTCCACCATCATATTCTCCATACTTCATGAACTAGTCTCTATGAGATGTCATGTGGAAAGATTCTCTAGAATCAATCAACCAGACATCATCTGATGCCTATGTAGCCAAGGCTGCAATGAAGGCATCTACACCACTCTAAGAAGAATCATTGTCAGAAGAATAATTCTTTTTCTTCTTATTATCCTCTTTACAACCCTTTCGGACATGACCAGGTTTCCCACAGTTCCAACACTTCACCTTGGTCTTCTTTCCAGGAGACTTTGATCTCCCCTCTAATTTCGATTTGGACTTCTTGTCCTTCTTCTTGCCTTTCTCTTTCAAACTTCCTCTAACAGCAAGGGCCTCCTTCACCATCTCAAAAGATTTCCTTCTTATCTCTTCTAATAACAAAGAAGCAACAACATCTTCCATCTTGAAACTGGATGTTGTACTCCCAATAGCCATCACCAGGTGATCCCATGAATCTAGCAAAGAACACAATATCAACATACAGCGATCCTCTTCATCAATCTTCACACCAACAGATGTTAACTGTGTAATCAACATGTTGAATGTGTTCAAATGATCAGCTACAAACCCTCCTTCCTGCATTCTCAAAGTGTACAACTTCTTCCTTAGGAACAGTTTATTCACCAAGGACTTCCCCTGATAAATAGATGCCAATCTCTTCCACAAGGAAGATGTAGTCTTCTCTTCATGCACATTGAGAAGAACGAAGTCTACTAAATAGAGCTTTATTAGCCCCTTAGACTTTCTATCTGCAAGGTCCCAATCTTCTTGCTTCATGCCTGTAGGCTTCTCTCCAGAAATAGCAATCCAAATATCGCGATCAACCAATAGATCTTCCATCTTTAGTTTCCACAACTCAAAATTGTTTCCATTGAATTTATCTATTTCAATCTTTCCTAACGTGATAGTCGTCTTAATCTGTAATTCGAATTTGAAAAACTTCTACAAGACTCCCACTGAACATAAATGACACAAAAAACCCAACGTACCCACAAGGATAACACAACTGGCCAGGCTCTGATACCACTTGTAAGGAAAGCTATATGCGGAAGCAACTCTCCTAACGTCAAAACCTCAGGGAAGAATGCAGAGACACTTTTAACTTTTTACAATTACAGTCCAATTAAGATGCACATGAAAGAGATAACGGAAATAGAGAATTAGACATACACATATGAACACCAAATTTACATGGGAAACCCTTACGGGAGAAAAACCCACCACACCAAGAGAAGTCACTTTGTATTATAGTAATAAAGATTACATACAGAGATCTAACTTATCTTTCTAATGTCAGTTTACAACAACATTCACTATGATCAACCTCGTACAAAATTTTCACATTATAATGTCCTCATAATCAAATTCATCCACTGATCTTACAACCACACCACCAATCTGTCAAACCGTCGAACATCTGTAACTTCAGAGTATATCCATATTGCCCCTGTCTATCGAGCTTCCTCTCAATAATGGCTACAATAGTCCAACTGCTAGCGGTTCCCATTCGACTTCTTATATTGGTCGAACACAAGCCACGTAGGATGGTCTTTACTCGGTCAAAGCATTCAACCTGTGTTAGCATGTCAGTGAGACACTAACCGTGTCTCCCCGATGCCAACAAAGCTAGCATTTGATATTTCCAAGAGTCCTTACTATCGGTAAGAGGTTACATCGAGTCTAGAAAGCTATCGCCAATACTTCGCCATGTCGCCAAGACCTCATACCGATGATCATCACTTATATCGCTATCGTCAAGACTTATCACTAATGGTGAAACATCATATCGAAGCTCCAAAGTCACATAGACAATAGAATTCCCATCAGCAAGACTATTGTCCTTCGCTGAGAGATCGTACCAAGCTCTTTATGTTATACCAAAACATCCAACAGTCGGCAAGAATTATCGCTTTTGCTAGGAGATCATACCAAGGTTCAAAGTTACTCCGAAGTGCTCATCTATCGCCAAGACATATCGCTATCGCTGAGACGTTACTCCAAAGTCTTAAGTCATACCGAGCACCAAACAACAGTCGGCAATACTTCTCTCCATCGCTAAGAGTTCTTAGCGAACCCTTAGTGTTACCCCGATGCCTCCAAGATAAAGCTATCGGTGAGACATCATTTGTCGCTAAGAATTCATAGCGACCCCTTTCATTACTCCGATGACCACATGTGTAACACCCTATTGGCGAGACATACAATCTCGATAAGACTTCATACTGAGATAAGTCTTTCGGCCAAGGGTCTCCCCGACACCGCTTGTTGCCCAGAGTCTCCCTGATATATGATAGAAATGGCCTATTGGCCAGAGATCTCCACTTGACATAGGGTTACAGTGACTGCCACAGGTCATAGTGATAACCCCAGTCATCAAGACAAAAGCAAAGTCACAACGACCAGATCATTCCAAAAGGTTTCACAGCTAATCAACCAGACACTAAGCATGTCACACCAACTTGTCTCTCTTAGAGGTTTCAGCCTGTGGGATTGAGGCATATATTTCCAATAGGGAAAATATAAAAAGAAAATGATAGAAAAGAAAGTGCCAAGCTCTAAGAAATGGAAGGATAACACTGTTCTTCCTATAGCCAAAGAGAAACATGGGAGCCCTCCTAGAAAAACAAGACCAACTAGACCAACTGCTAGTATCTCTCCATAGGAAATCCCTAGGACTAGAGAAACATAACAGGACACAGAAGCCCTAATGGGAAAAGTGAATGTTGAGGAAAAGGACATATTTGAGGAAACAACAAATACAAGATTGGAAGATCTTGTTGCCATCACAGAACAAGTTGAAAGTCAAGAGTATGAGGAGAATCAGGAGCTCCTACAACAAGAGAAGAAGAAAGAGTTCTTGCAGCAAGAGTAGAAACAAGAGTTCCTAGAGTAAGAGAAAGAGCCAGAGCAAGAGCCCCTATAGCCAAAATTGGGAGAAAAATTAGTACCCCTATAGCTAGAATTAGCTGAACAATCAGAATCCCTACAGCTAGGGCCACATGAAGAGAAAGCATTAGTGCCATGAATTTTTTTGGTAGGAATACATAAGCCCTCTGATTTTTCAGTGCACATGGTAGCCATGAACTTATGGAATGAGATGCAAAGGAGGGAAGAGGAATGGAAAGAGGAGAAACACAAGCTGAAGAAGAAAATTCAAAAGAGAGATGAAGAGATTGAAGATAAGAATGTAGAAATTGTTGTTTTAAAGGAAAAGGTGGACAATATAGCAGCCTTAGTACCTCAAATATTAGAATGCAGGACTCCTGCAAGGGTCTATTCTTTGTATTTGAAGGAGAAGAATGTTTCTTTTAAACTAGCAAGGATTGTTTCAGGTTTGAATCCTTCCATTGAGACTCTTGAAATTTTTCAGGCTTATCAGATTACTCCTCCTGAAATGAAAAATTTGTTGTGTGAATTATATTTGCATAATTATGTTGTGTCCAAAGATCATGATTGGAATCCATTGTTGTATGTTAGGGATCTCCAATTAAGGGCATTCATTTCTTGGATACATAATGAAATTAGTTGGGGACAATAGTTCAGAACTTATAGACAAATAGAATCCAACACTCCTCTGCCCATCAACGCTAAATCTAGAAACCCATGAGACATTTTCATGGAATGGCACAAATTCCTTTACTAGGAAAGCTATAGCAGTAGGATCCTTCTTGAGAGAGAAGAAGTTTACAAAGAATATGAGAAGGTAGCAAAAACAATAGGGGAATCTATAATAGGATATCTGGCATAGAGGTGGATTAGTCTGACTAATGAATTGAAACAAGCTGAGCCTCACTCTCTATAGAACTATGCTACAACATGCAAAAGAGTTGATAGATATATACAGATTGGAAGGTCGAAGGGACAATTTTGGCTTCTATTAACTTTTCAGCCAACTATCCTATTATGGCCTATGCCAAATTTCAGGTATTACCAGTATGATATAGCTGTAGAGAGACAAAGATGGAATAGGTTCGACAACAAGCAAAGGTTCTATTTGGACCCTAATTCATACACTGCAAGAACTGATGTAGGACAGCTGGTAGTTGGAAATTTTAGGGCATTGACTGAGCGAAAGAACCCTTCCTTTACTAGAGGACCAGCAAAACCTTAGGTTGGGGGGAGTGATGAGTCCAGTTTATGGCTCAATTTCTAGAGAATTTATTATCCTTTTTCCATTGTTGTCATAGACTTTGATACTTGGATGTTGACCTTTTTATGATATTTCCTCAAAACCATAGACAGTGGGCATAAGTTTATTTTTTGTAATCTTTAATGACATTGACATGCTATATGAACTATCTATGTTAATTTTAAATGTGGATTAATGAATGTTACTTTAAGATAGTTACAGATATCCAATCATTGTCTGTACTAATATTGTTATGCAGATATAATTAGAGCCTACAAAATTGAGGAAGATTCTGCCAGCTAGTCATTTGCCATCAAGGTCAACAAGGTGATCATTCAAAGGTCAATGGAGGGAATACTCTCAATGGAGAGAGATTCCTAATTTAAATTGAATAATTGTAACTTCCTTGTAAATGGTCTAAATAGTTTGTTGAGTGAATATAGGAGTTCCTATTGTGTTAGATCATCTGTGTTAAGGAAAACATGCTTGGCCAGATTCCATGCATGCATAACCTCCTCTCCACTTTTTATGCTTTCCCTAAAGTGGTATCGTCCTAATATGTTGGAGTTGACCACCTTGCTAGGTAGTTAGTTAGTAGTTTTTCTTCATATAAATGACTCGAATGCTTCTTCTCAAAAGGTTGATTAATCTTAGGATGTACTTGCATTCTTAGTTTTTTAGTAATATAGTTATGTTGCTTGATTGTACTCATGCTTTCCAATGAATAAAATGAATTTATAAGTTTTTGCATTTGATTTTACATTTTTCTTGAGGGATACTCATCCAAGGGTGCCCACTTGGTGAGCATTCCATCCTTTAGTTTAGTTAATACTTTTTGTTCAACAATTAGTTAATAATCTGGCACTGTCTATTCCTACAACCACTAGAATTCCATTATGTGATTGTTCCTGCAGCCAAAGCAAACATAGTAGTTTTCTATTTGTTTGCTCTGATTTTCATTTCTATCATGCATTTCAGCTTAGTATAGTTGTTGGTTGGTGTTCAACACTTATATTACTTCTTTCCAATCAATTTACTTTCAGCATTATGCCTTTCTTAGTTGTAGGATGAGTATGGCTACTATGGATTCCTAGTGCACATATTGTACTGACCCATTTCAAGTCTACATCCCTGGGTTGACAAGTTAAATGCACCTTCATGATGATTGAGATAGCTATTTAGATTAGATGTCCAATCTCTAAATCATAGCTTTAAGGGATTAGTTGTTAAATCATTGTAGGAGGCCAACACCTGTGATTTTAGGAGTTCACTGATCCAAGGTAGTCTTGAAAGTGTTGTAGGAGCAAATAATGCAAAATTGTCAAGTTTCTTATTTTGACGAATGGGTAGCATGGACACATTGAGGTAAGCAGGTAAATACTAGGGTAGGTCTGAGCTTGTTGCCCAAGTCACCTAATCATTCTAGGGTTCAATTTTTGGGGTAGTCAATTGTGGTGTGTAAGCATTTGTCAATTGTTAATGATTATCATGTTCCTTCAAGAAAGATCAAAATGCATTATATTCAACTTTCCCTTTGATCTTAGCAAAGTACATGGATCAAATGATAACTAGAAGTCTCAACTTAAGAGTTATGTTTCTTGAAGTTATGAGAAGATTCATCCTTTTTGAAGAAATCAACTACAAATTAAATAATAATACCTTCAAAAATTGAGCAATTGAGAACATGTGAGAATACTCATTAGAAATGGGGTAAAAGAAGAACTTGCATATAAATAGAGACAAAGTTTTGAGCATAAGCAACATGAACTACAAAGTTTGAACTGAACATTCTCTCAAATAAGATATGTACCTCAAAAATATATTGATCTACATGATCTATCATGGATGTTTTGATTTGAATCACTTGAAAATATACCTTTTTTCTCCAAGAAACCTGTATTTTTACATAAAAGTTAATTTTTGATATATGATATTATATATGATATGGGTGGTGATTACTGACGATTATGCATATTTATGATATACATTTATGTTTTAGATTGCTAAATGGGATATGTTATGAATGCATAATAAAAATAAAATGGATGTATATATAATGAAATGAATGAACCTAATGCAAACTAAAGTAGCTTAATGGATAATGAACTAAATATACTTAGAATAACAAATCTATATTATTCTAGAAACAACCTAAATGATAATGAAATGGTAATGCAAACTAAAAAAAATGCTTAGAATAATAAATCTATATTATGGATGAGAGAGGATGGGATTGGTGGATGGATATGAATGATGTGGATGTATTATGGATGGGTTGGTGAAAGTAGCATGTTGTAAGGGATTTAGGGGTCTCTCCCTCCAACCCTAACTAGATAACTTTTTCTCTCCTTCTCAAGTCTCTCTCTCCCTCTTAAGTCTCTCTCCCTTTTACCTATGTCTCTCTCTCTCTAGTTTTTGGATATTTATATTTCCTCTGTGTTAAGAAAAGGAGGCTAAGAGTCATTTTTTCCTACCCCATTCTCTATTGTGCATGAAAAAGAAAGCAAATGACTTAGATATATGTTTGCCAATGGATATCATTTTATACTATTATTAAATAATATACGTTATATTATTATGTTATATATTAATATATCAATATTATATTATATCATTATAAATATATATAATATTATAATATAATATATATTGTAAATATATATTACCTTTCATTATATGTCGGTTTGTGCCTCTCCAGTGTTTCACTATTTTCCCACTATTTTTTCCCTTCCTCCACCACCATCACCTCCTCTTTCCCCTCCTTCCAACTCCAACTCCAACTATTACTATCACCACCTAATCCTTCCAAAATAGACTTGATATAAAGATCCATTTGCACAAAACTTTTTATTACAACTTACTTATTCAATCAACTCCAACCCTACACACAAACTCATTAGCGTGTTGGAGATCACTTCACCAAAAGGAAATCATTTATATCCTTACTATTATTATTATTTGAAGCAAGGGAGATGTCCTACTTTTATATGGAACTGAGTTCAGATGTACAGTGCTAATTCTTTTTGGGTGATAGCTGATTGTGATTTGATAATTAAACACAGATTTAAGTACTTGAGAATCCTTCATCATAGTACATTGATTAATATTTATATGTTTTATTAATAAATATATCATATATTATATTATGATATATTGTTTATTATATATTATATAATATATAGTATATTTAATATATATACTATATAATATACTATATATTATATATTATATAATTAATATTATATACTATATAGTATATAAATAATAATTATATATTATATAGTATACTCTCACTCTCCATCTCCCTTAGGTCTCTCCCTCCCTCTAACCCTCCCTCCCCCTCTCTCTCATGTCTCTCCCTCCATCTATCCATCCCACCCTCTCTCTTTCTTGGGTCTCTCACTCCCTCTATCCCTCCCAAACCACTCTCTCTCTCATTTCTCTCTCCCACCCTAGCCTAGATAACTTTATTTCCCTCTATCTTAGGTCTCTTCCTCCCACCCTACCTAGATAACTCTCTCACTCCATCTCTCTTTGAGCTCTCTCCCTACCTATATCCCTTCCTCTCTCAGGTCCCTCCCTTTATCTATCCCTCCCACCCCTCCTTGATAACTATCTCTCTCACTCCCTCCCTGTCTCTCTTAGGTCTCTCCCTCCCACCCTACCTAGCTCTCTCTCTCTCTAGTCTCTCCCTCCCATCATAACTAGATATATATATCTCTCTCTCTCTCTCAGGTCTTTCACACTCCATCTCTTTCTCTACCTCTCTCTTAGGTATCTCTCTTTAAATATCCCTCCCACCCTCTCTCCCTCTCTCAAGTCTCTCCCTCCCACACTAACTAGATAACTCTCCCTCTCTCTCTCACCCTAGCTAGATAAATCTCTCTCTCTCTCTCTCTCATGTCTATCCCTCCCACCCTAACTAAATAACTCCCCCTCTCTTAGGTGTCTCCCTCTCTCTATCCCTCCAACCCCTTCTCTCTTAAGTCTATCCCTCCCACCCTCTCTCTCTCTACCTCTCAGGTCTCTCTCTAGTTTCCCTCTCCCGCCCTACCCAAATAAATCTCTCCCTCTCTCCCTCCCACTCTCTCTCACCGAGGTCTCTCCCTCAAGAACCCCCCTCTCTCTCTATCTCAGGGTCTCTTGCTCCTCTATCCCTCGCACCCTACCTAGACAACTCTCTCACTCCCTCTCTCTCTAAGCTCTCTCCCTTTGTCTATCCCTACCACCCTTCCTAGATAACTCTCTCACTCCTCTCTCTATTTCAATATATATATATTATAATGTAGTATATAATATATATTAATATAATATTTAATATATACTATATACTATATACGTTATATAATGGGTTAGTGTTGGATCATGGGGGTCCAAACTAGGCTATTAAGTGGCAATGAAAATTTAGAAAAACAGAGTTAGGCAACTTGACATAAAAATTTGAATAAGTTATTAACATAATTTAAAAAATATGTAAGAATAGAATTTATAAAAAATTGAATATAGTTTCTAAGATACCAATCCTTTTAAAAAAAAATAAAAATCTATTTGGTCAAAATTTAAAATTTCAAAGCAATAGTACTAAAATTTTCAGGAAAAAATAAAGAGCAGGTGTATGTCTGACCAATTTTTTTTTTTTTCAAACTTTCAATATAAGACATAGATGACACATGCTCGGATGTGCCGCATATTTTTTATAATATTTTTGTAAGTAAATAATTAGTTATAAAATTTTTATTAAAACTTTTTAAATATATTAAAATTTGTTTGTTTGATCACAATTACTTGGTCAAAAATTTATGAAATTCAGTTTTTCTTTTTTTTATCCAATAGTATGGGAAGCATAGAATGTTTCAAATCTTTTGGATCAAAAAATGTAAAACGTTTAAGAATTATAGATTTTTTTCAATCAGCCTATCAATCAATACTATGGTCATAATGTATGTAAAACAATAATAATAATTATCTATTTAAATCAAAATAAGGCATATATTATATTTTTGGAAAGTTGATAATTTTCTTAATAAACCCTTTTGGTTTCATCAAATTTGGATTAAAAAAGTCCTCAACCACCTTTTGGTCACATAGCTAATTTTGGACCCCCATGATCCTGCAATCACCCTAATATATATTATATAATATATAATATATATTATATAATATATAATATATAATACATAATATATAATATATTGTATATATTATGTACTAGTAATAAGAATACATGATATTATAAATAATGCATGTAATGGATATCCATTACAAACAAATACTCATTTTTTTGACAAAATCAATAAGCTCAAGATTTTCCTTGAGATTGCCTTGGGATTTGGCTTAGGGGTGTCATACCTAGAAAGTCAATTGAAAAAATGTGTTTATAAAATTTATTTAGTTTTTCAGAGTTTTCCCTTGTGTCTAACGATTATTTTTATCCGAATTTGATGTAATGAAAAGGTTTATTGAATAAATTGTCAACTTTCCACCAATGTAAGATATGGGTATGTGCAGGATCATGATGGGCAAAAAAGTGGCAATATGATGGGTATGTATAGGGTATGTGGCTGATGCTTTTTTTTACCCAAAATTGATGAAATGAAAAGGGTTTTAAAGGAGATTCTCAACTTTCCAATATAAATTATGTTTTACTTTGAATTTAATAAATTATTATTATTCATTTTCTATTTGAATTAAAAAAGTCCTAATTGATAGGTTGATTGAAAAACATCTATAGCTTTCAAAAAATATCACATTTTTGAATCCAAAACATGCGTCATATGCTATGCTTTGCATACTATAGGATTAAAAAAAAATATGAATTTCTGAAGTTTTGACCAAGTTAAGGTGGTCAGACATACAAGTTTTTATATTTTTTAAAAGTTGTAATAAAAAAATCATAATTAATTATTTACTTGAAAAAATTACAAAAAAATATGTATCACATTAGAACATGAGTCCTCTACTTATATCTAAAATCTTATAAAAAAATATTATCATTTTATTGTGATTCTAGAGTGGTCAGATAGACACCTACTTATTTTTTCCCTGAAATTTAAGTACTATTGCATTGAAATTTCAAATTTTCACCAAATAGATTTTTTCTTTTTAAATAAACCTAGCAGTTTAGAAACTACATTCAATTTGCTATAGATTCTATTCTTACATATTTTTGAAATAATATAGATAACTTATTCAAATTTTTATGTCAAGTTGTATAACTCTGATTTTTTTGAATTTTTTGCCACTTAAGGGCCTATTTTTTCCACGATGATCCTGCACATACTCATATGCCTTATTTTGAATTTAATAGGTAATTATTATTGATTTTCTACATACATTATGACTAAATTCTTGATTGATAGGTTGACTGAAATACTTCTATAGCTTTCAAATTATTTCACATTTTTTGAATCTAAAAGATGCATCACATTCTATGCTTCTCATACTATAGGATTAAAAAAATGAATTTCATAAATTTTTTACTAAGCTATGGTGGTCATACAAACACATTTTAATAATTTTGAAATGTTCTATTAAAAAAATCATAACTAATTATTTACTTGCAAAAAAATTATAATTTTTTTTGGCTCATCTGGGCACGTGTCCTCTACTTATATTGAAAGTTTTAGAATAAAATATCATTTTTTTCTTGTAATTAGGTTAGTCAAACATACACCTACTTTTTATCATTTTCCTTAAAAATTTAGCACTACTGCATTTAAATTTTAATTTTTCATAAAATATATTTACTCTTCCAAAAAAAAGGACTAGTAGCCTAGAAACTTCATTCAATTTTATACAAATTTTGTTCTTACATATTTTTCAAATCATGTTAATAACCTGTTCAAATTTTTATGCAAGTTTCCTAACTTAGTTTTTCTAAATTTTCATTGCCACTTAGGGGCCTAGTTTTGACCCCCATGGTCCTGCACTGACCCTCTTGTTTTGGTTCCAAGTCTTGTTTTGGTTCCAAGTCTTGTTTTGGTGAAATTTGGAAATATTCTTGAGTTGTTTGCATATGTGTTTGATTTTAAAACATTTTTTTATTCTTTTCTTCCAATTGACGAGTAATAGCATGATGTCTACGCCTACACTCTTTAGCATTTTGGATTCTTCTTAAATAGTTTTCAGTTTGTGATGGGGTAGGAGCAGGTTTCTCAACCATTGGTCTCTTTTCCTCCCTTAAGGTAGGAAATGAAGGAGCCACTGGGTTTGGGAAACCACTGTCCCTTTAGGTCTATACACTTGTTTTACCTTTGGAGGCACAAAAGGAATCAGTCAATTATCTCTTGGTCTTTTATATGATATGGGTGGAGGGATAGTCGTGTATTTACCTTGGTTATTTGGAAGGGTCTTTTCTTAAAGCATGGGTTCATCTATAATTGGAGGAGGAAAAATCATAGTCATATCATTTTAAAGAATATTGGTAAGAGATAACTTTGTTATGTGTTTTTTCGTAAAATTTTGGTATGACCTAAAACAAAAATCCTGACGAGGCGTAATTGGTTCCATAGGTTGAGGAAAAAATAAATCCAATGAAAATTTCCCATAGGAAGACAAAGGATTATACCCATTGTAATGAACTATAAATATTTTATTTTAAAATGGTAACTTTATACAATTGTAAATAACTAATGGAATGGATTTCATAAAACATAGCCTATTAAAAGGTGTGTTCCCTTAGTCTCCTTGTGCTATGCAGCACAATGCTCAAGTTCATGACATGGATTAATTTCCTCCCATGAATTCATTAAATCTAGTGGTTGTATCAAGCATTAACAAGTCAATCTTTTGGTGTAACGACAACCATATTTGCAACAATTGGTATTAGAGATTGGATCACAGGTTCAAACCCCTCACTTGTGATGGGGGGATTTTTGCCAGGTGTGTTCCCTTGGTCTCCTTGTGCTATGTAGTGCAACGATCAGGTTCATGACATGGCTTAACCACATCCCATGGATTCATTAAATTTGGTGATTGTATCAGGAATTAGCAAGTCGACCTTTTGGTGTAATAGAAACCGTCTTTGCAACAAAGCCATGGGTAGCCTAACTTTACATGGAGTTGATTTGACATTATGATGATGGAGAATGATACATCTAATTGTTTTGGTCCAACCTTAAGAGGAAGAGTGATCAAACCTATCATAGGGTGAGAAAATCATCATAAGTTTTCAACCATGCTTTTTATTATTCATAAGAATCTTGATAAATTTCACGTGTAAACAATAATTCTTTGGTGATCGCATTCTCTAAACACATGGGATAAATAAGTATCCCAGTTGTAGGATTGTCATTAATACATCAAATGATATAGAGAGGACCATCAGGTGCATGTATGGATTAGTCAATACGAGTGAAGGAAATATCAGGTAACAAAGTGGTTTGGCCCTTACGATGTTCAAGATCTATGAGTGGCAGCATATGTTGTAAGTTATCCTCATCATCATTGTTATCATTATTCATCTTATCAATTTTATCAACATTCATCTCATCATTCTTAATCTCAAAAGCTTGCATAAATTTGGATGAATGGTTTGACATTGGATTGGTAAAAAATTGCAAGCTTTGATTAGGTGGGACAACAAATTTATGTCCTTGATTGTTAGCACTACATGTAACTAGATGTGATTATAATCAATAAGGTATTGAGCTTGATTATTAAGATGCATTCATCATTCTATATCATGCCTTCTTGTGCGATGATATTGAAAAAAGGAATTTGGATTGTAACTTGGAGGTAGAGGCTTAGTTGTGTCCATAGGTCTAATTGGGGGCAATCAGATTAAGTTCTTGTTTAAAATTTGCAACATAATCAAATGGAGAATATCAGGTAATTGGGTAAATTTTCTATCTCGTGATCTAAATTGGTACGGGGTTGAACTTAAAAAAGAAACTTGAGGTTAAATGTGGTTGGTTGTTTGAGGTGTATGCAACTTGGTAAAGTTCTTGTTTTTCTTCTTGAATGATTGATAGTTGTTTTGAGGTACAAATTCAAATTCCCTAGTAGGAGTGGATGAAGATGTCTCTTCATACTGACTAATCAAATTCTGATAATCTTGAAGGGCCATACACAGATGAATAAAGGACAAATATTTCAAATCAACAAGATCTTATCCCTTATGTCAGGTTGTAAATTTCCAATGAACACTCTTTAAACATCCACATTAGGAAGGGTAAGATTTATTTGTGAGTAAAGAAGTTGATAGTGCCCTATAAAGTTTGTGACCTTTTCATTTTAATTTTTTTTGCATCTCATTTGATTAGTTAATGTAATTTTAGGTCCAATGTTTACTTGGAAATGTTGGAGGAATGCCTCAACAAGTTCATTAAAAGAATTGATTGAGTTATTCTACAATGAAAAAAAAAATCTAAAGCCATGTCTTTCAATGATATAGGAAATATTTAAGTTGAGATTTTATCTTCAAAAATGAAGTCACTACACAAGGTCATGTATACTGATTTATGATTACTAGGGTATCCTTTACCATTATACTTGTCAAATCAGGGTATCTCTATGTTTTGTGGAATTTGTGTTTTTAAGATTTCAAGTGACAATGGGATTATTTTGACATACTAAAATGGTTTTTCATTTAGGTTTTGGTTCAACATTGAGATTTGTTGTTGAAGTGAGGTTACGTATTGCAAAATTTGGTTAAAGATCGAATCATTGGTTGACATATTTTAGGAATGTGGTGAATATGGTGGGATTATGTATGTACTTGGTTGACTATTATGTTACAAATTTATCAGAAGGGATGAAACTTGAGGTGTCATATGTGATAACCCAAAACCATAAGGATTTCCAATGGAAAGGCCTAATGTTGGAGTTATGCCAATGCTTTGTTGTATTGTTGTGGTGATAGTTAGATTCGTGTATGTAGGAATATAGGCTATAGTTGTAGGGAGGGAGACTTCATTTCCTCCTTGAATTTCAATGTATACCAAAGCTTGACTGTAACTAGCCATTGTAGGTACATTAGCAATAACTATATGGTGATGCAGGAGCATCCATGGCTCAATGCAATCCTGTGACAACTTGAAGGTTTTATTTTTGAAAATTTCAATTTTGGTGTGTTGGATTTCATGTTTGATTATTGAAATTCATATTTTGGGCTGAAATTAAATATTTTGTGATATGGGAAAATTTGAATTTGGACTTTATTTCAAATTGGGTCAAATTGGTGAAGATAAATCATGGAGAATATGCTTTAAAACTAAAAAAGCATAAAAAAGAAATCTATGGTGTGGATTTATTGGAGCCATTAAAGCCATTTGTAACTCATATTTTAAATTTCCACTACTCCTAAAAAATACGAACCTAGAAGGTGGGTGCCCAAGTTGAGGATTCTACTTTTTTGCTTTGTTTGGGAAAGCATTAAAGTCATTCAAAAGCCATATCTCATTTTGGCTAAGTCTAGAAGATTTAAAACAAATACTTTATGCATATTTTATTATTTAATTGGATTTTATTTACTTCTTGGAGGTGGAGGAATTGATTTCCTAGAGAAGCTTTGGAATGAAAGCTAAACACGATTAAAATTCATTGAAATTACATTTTAGGAGAGAGACAAAATAAAATTGAATTTCTTTCATTCTTTTGGGGGGGTTTCACAAGAAAAATAGAGAGAAGAGAAGGAAGGCATGGAACACCTATAGAAGGCCATCTCTTTGATGTTTTGATAGATTTGTGGGTGTTGATTGAGGAAAATCAGCACAAGATTGTGTTGATTGAATATATTGTTTGCGTAGGGTGTTTTGAAGTTGCAGATGCTGGAGAGAAGATTGACTACAGGTTTTGATTTGCTACTACAAATCAGATTGTGTGTGTGATTTCTAGGGATTTCTTATGGTTATTACAACCTTCATCCATGGTTGGATTGTAATAGATTAATTTCCCATATTTTAATTCAAGGATTTTTGAGTTGAATATAGCAACCTGGGCTTGGAATTTTGGGTTTCAATTTCTCTATGTGTTAAATATTATTTGTGAGCTTTTAAATTTCATTTGTAGCAAATTGGTTTAATTTAAATAGCTCATACATTATTTGGGCTAGGCTATGAAAAACTTCTAATCCTTGAGAATCAATAATCAATTTTCTCATGTTATCTATTATAGGGACTGCTATGCCTACTAGATATTCAATACTCACATAGTCTTGAAGTCCTTCTAGATATTTTCCCAATTTTTTTAGTTTTTTTTTAGGAACATAGGAAACAACTCTCTCAACATCCATAAAAATGGGTGATTGTAAGTTTGTCATTGGTATGGTAGCATTAGGGATATATTCCAAAATGGGTTGAGTATTGACAACACTTTGGATGAAAGAGTTGGAAGACTCAATATCCACAATAGATGTAACAACAATATAGGATTCCATAAGTCTACAACTATGTCTCAGTGAAGTATTGGAAATAAGACACCAACTCGTGAAGATCATATGAGGTTAAAAACACTAAGTGTACCCAAGATGAACATTAAACTATCAAATAACTACAACAAAATACTCAGAAACATAATTCAAACAAAAAAGGTAGACAAAGAATATAGAAATAAATATTTATGCAAAAGTTGGTTGAGCCAAAAGTAGGATGATAGAAGCGCCAAAGGGTGTTTGTGTCTTGGACAGGTTTTCAAAAAATTCAAAGTCAAGATGTGTGCAATTATGTTCAAGGATTCTAGGCCTAGTTGCAGATAGGTCAAATAGTAAATATATTTCTAGAATTTCTCAATTTATTCCAATGCAAGTGTGTAGCAATATGTTTATAATAAATGGCAAATTTGAATGCAATTTTTTTGATCTAAAATACAAAAATTGACTAATTGTAAGATGCCCAAATTTGAAAATGATGATTTTAATGCAATTTTGAAATAGAGCAATACAATTTTTCACTTCTTTTTCTTTTCGAGCTATATTAAAGATTCCTAAATGAATGCAATTAAGAATTCTAAAATAGAGATCTATAAACAAACACAGACTAAAGACATAAAGATTGAGAAATGTGCAAAATTTGATTGGTCCAAGTGCAAAAGAACAAAGGCTCCCAAGGGCATCTATGTCCTTGATAGGGTTTCTAAAGACTAAAAAATTAAATATTTATTAGAATATCTAAGTGTTATGTTATTGTATGCAAACAATTCTAAAAGTCACTATTTCTTGAATTTTTTTCTCAATTTAAGACAATGTGACTTAAATGCATATGTGTAAGAAAAAATGTCAATTATGAATGTAATTTTCAACATAGATCTAATCTAAATGATTGAAATAAGCCATAATGCAATCTATGATGCAATATGATATATAATTGTTTGAATTTTTATGTCTTTTATGATGCAAAAATGAAACCCTAAATGAGAAATGCAAAATAATGCAATGTAAAACTTAGATCTAGGGTGAATTTCATAAGGTATATAATATTAATTTAGTTCAGGTTCACCAAAATTAAACAAAGAAAAATTGAACCCTAGGTCTAATGTGTAAACCTAGGATTCAAATTTTGTGTTGTGTTTGTGAGTGGGGTCTTTTTCTAATGTCTCATTAAGATGGAGATCAACAAGGTGTTTAGATTTACTTTCAACCATGAAGGTGAGAAAATAAGACTTAGATCTATATCTTTATCATCTTGGAATCAATTGGAATTTATTTTATTTGATTAAAATAATTAGATTATGTGCCCTAATATGAAAACTATAATGTACAAACAATTAATAGACTAAAACAAAGATTTGAAAGCAGATCTAGAAAAAGTAGAGTGATACATGTGTACATGTCCTAAAAGTTTGATGTTGGTCTATACAAGAGGACAAAGTCTCCCAAGGGCATCCGGGTATGTGCAGGATCATGATGGGCCAAAAAGTGGCGATATAATGGGTATGTGTAGGGTATGTGGCTGACGATTTTTTTTTTACCAAAAATTAATGAAACGAAAAGGGTTTTTAAATGTGACTATCAAATTTTCACCAATATAAATTATGATATACTTTGAATTTAATAAATAATTATTATTTATTTTATATTTGAATTATGACTCAAGTCTTGATTGATAGGTTGATTGAAAAACATCTATAACTTTTAAACAGTATGAAATTTTTTGAATCCAAAACATATGTCACATTCTATGCTTCACATACTATAGGATTAAAAAAAGAAAAATTGAATTTCATGAAGTTTTGACCAAGTTAAGGTGGTTAGACATACGAGTTTTTATATTTTTTAAAAGTTGCAATAAAATAATCATAATTAATTATTTACTTGGAAAAAAATTACAAAAAATATGCATCACATCCGGACATGAGTCCTCTACTTATATCTAAAATCTTATAAAAAAATATTATTATTTTATTGTGGTTAGTATGACACCTATTTTTCCATGAAATTTAAATCACGCATTAAAAATTTCATAAATAGTTTCTAAATAAACTAGTAGTTTTCATTATTTGCTACAGATTCTATTCTTACATATTTTTGAAATAATATAGATAACTTATTCAAATTTTTATGTCAAGTTTCCTAACTCTGATTTTTCTAAATTTTTTGCCACTTAAGGGCTTGTTTTTTCCATGATGATCCTGCACATACCCATCCTAGTCCTTGTAGGGTGTCCTAATCTACTTTTACAATCCTCTGATGGTAGATCCAAGATCCTTATTTTTTCTTGTAGACTTGTTGGATCACTAGTGGATAATTTTGTAGGTGGGTTTTCGTGAATCGACAAGGTGTAGGAATTTGAATGCAACATTGGATAAATGATCATCAATCTTCCTTCAATCCTCTTCAACTTGGAATCTCCACATTCAAAAAAAGAATAAATGTTGTGCCATTTAGGGTCTTTCCTTAGTCAAACCCCGTGTTAGTGTTTCCACTTCTACAATTGGCAATGCTAATGATAGGAAAGATAAATAATAGGAAGGAATAATGAATCAAAAAAGTGTTACAACTCACCACCCTTTAGTGGGTTCCTTAAAGTATTGAAGTCATGCACATCACTTCAAGGTCTTGGATCTTGGTTGCTTGATTTCTTGAATTTCTTGAAGACCTACAACAAGGGTTAGCCTTCACAAACAATGATAACATAAACATCCATAAACTCACATAGGATTTGACATGATGTTAGGATCTTGAATTATTACAATAATGGTCTGAAATGTTACTCTTGAATTGCTTTTGACTTTCTCTCATTATTCACATCTTTCTTGTTAGGTTTCAAATGATGTAATAACTAGGTATTTACATGCATTTATTTTAATTTCCCATAAATTAAATCCCAATAGCCAATATTTGCAATTTGAATGTTAAAATGTCAACACTGATAAATTCAAATTTGGATCCTAACAAAATAGGGGGACTCAGATGCCCAATGGTGCCCCAATCCTAACCCTATTTTTTAGGAATAGGCTATCAAGGGAAAAAAATTAAATAAATGAATTTGTTCGATGCTTGTAATTTCTTAGAAAATGGTAAAAATAAACTATAAAATGTATAATTTAGAAAATTAGTTGCTTCATTAGGTCCAATAATTTAGGGGGGACAAAACATAGAATGAAATTGTCAAAGGCAATAATTTACGATTCTACACTACGCTACATTGAAAAATTGTATGGAGTCTCATATTCCTAACTCATACCTGGTGGAACCCCTAAAATTTTTGTGTTCCACTGATAATTATTGCATATTTGGGTATCTTTTCTAGTCTAGGATGTGTCTTGAGGCTTAGGGTTTTTCTTGTGCCCTAAAACCCTTTAAAAAATATTAAGTGTTAAAACCCTTGTATGTGTTCTAATTTACAGTTGACTAGTGTTAGTCAGTTCTTGGTTCCTCAAGTTATAACTAATGCCATCAAATTCATTTATCTACTGACCCCTTATTCCTAGCTCAGTGATCACTACCTGTTGAATTATTTTAAATCTTGTCAAATGTTATACAGGTTTCAAAATATTTTAAATGTTGCCATATTTCCTAAGTCTGAATCCATAATTGGCCCAAGTCCTTTATCTTATAAACCTAGAGAATGACCCCTTTTAAGTCATAAATAGATGCATGTTCCTTTTAAAACTTTTAAGAATGGTCTCAGTTCCCACCAAGTGCATCCTATTGGTTGTCCGTTAGCCCGCAGGAATAAAATGATATGATAAATAAACTAGTGGGGAAATGGGCGAGTGACACCTATCCACCCTTGTGGTGGGTCCTACCTTTTCTTCAAAGCATCAGTGATGAAAAGTATTGAAATTGATGGCTCAAATGCGATCTTAAGGTTTGATCATGACCATTCCCCACTAGCCCATAGGAGACTCACTATTAGATCTCGGCTCATGGAGGGATAGCGGGAAAGAATCATGTGGCATTGCCACCATCCATAGGAGTATAGAGGGTAGTGAAATATTTGGTGAAATACTTTGGGTGACTATGATAATATTAAAAGGCGTGCTACTGAAGAGATATAAGTGCACGTGCAAAATTGCTCCATGAGATGTTTTAGTCTGGACCATTCATTGCAAAAGGAAGATAAGTAGCTCGAGTGTTGGCTTGGAGATTAAAGGGTGCACATATTGAGGGTCCTTGGGTTGATCTAAGCCATTTCCTACTAGCTTGCGACCGTGGATCTAAACCATACAAATTCCAGAGGGCTAGCAGGTTGTTGCCATGTGGATTCTCTTGCAGCTTGTAAAGTAAGGTGGGGCTACAAAGCTAGTGAAAAGGATGCACACATGGAAATATTTTGGATTAGGTGATGTTGAGTCATCAAAAATCACAACACATGCAAACTTTGTTGACTCCATCTAAGCCACATGCCAATCCACATCAAGATGAGATTGATGGCCAAAATTTAAAGTTACTAAAAAGGACATCATGGAGCCATTCTAGTTCGTGTGAGCGAGTAGTAATGGTGGAGTTTTTTTTTTATTACCTAATTGAGAGATTTATTCACCATAAAATATTTCTTTAAATCTTTTTGTTGATTACAAAATTATTCCTAAGACATCTAGAATTTATTGTAGTGCATTTTGAGTTCTTGGCATCTTCAACTAGGGTTTTCTGCATCGTTAAACCAGTAAGTAAAATTTACACCTCTTGGGCTAAATCTCCTTCTGGTTTTCATTCAATTGCATTTTTTTGTCATTTGAATTCTAGTTAGGGATTCTTTTAAGGTTTGATGTCCATTGAGTTCGCCGTAAATTTTAATAATTTTGTTAGTCTCTATGTCAAGTTCACCTTGAAACCTAAAGGCCCTAGTTTAAACTTGTCAAGCCTAGGTCAAATTATCCATTAGTATAATGGCACCAAAATTCCAAGTATCTGGTTTGAAACCAAAAGTAAGACCCTTGGTCCAAGACTTACTTGACCAATTGCCACCCTTAACAATTGAGAAGCAATTAGGGCAACCCATGTTTCATGGCCCTAGGGTTAAAAAGAGGGCATTGTTGACATACAATGTACAATCAAAGATTATATACTACCGTACACTAGGTGGACACTCTTCCAATAATGGTTTGGTAACAAGAATGCCCACATTCCAATTTGCAACCCCTAGAGAATGGATATGGCTAAACTATTTGTCCCTAATATGTATTTGGATATTGATCTCTTGAAGGTTGTTGTTGCTAACTATGACCCTCTTGTTAGGGTAGTTGGAACCTATGCTGGGTGGGATATGGTTTAGGTCACAAGAGAGGAAATTGTAGAAGTTTTTAAATTGAAAAAATAGAGAAATGGTAGAGATTAATGAGAAGAAGTTAAGGAAAGAGTATGGAAAAGTGAGACCTACCTCTAGTGTCTCAGTTTTGGCTCACTTTCTGGCATCAACAGGAAAGGGAAAGAGAAGAATTGTTTTGGGATAATCTAATAAGGAACCTCTTCCTATCAAGTAATTTGTCATCTATTTCCAGAAGACATTTTATTCTTTGTGCCAGATTCTAGGGTTTGATTCATCTTTAGGCATGTCAATTGCCCTAATGTATATGGTTTCTAATATTCAACACCCTAACAAAAATACCTTGTATGATTTTTCTACATACTTATCAGAGGAAATACACAAGGGTCTAGTAGCATTAAAGAATGGGGAGATTGTAGTCAAGTTCTGGTGGTATTCTCTATTTATGCACATGTTTTTATATAAGGGTGTTGATTATTTTTGCAACGATATGGAATTGAAGAGAGTGGAGGATGGTATTGTGATGCTAGTTCAGCCATGGACTCCATTGTTAAAAGGGCATGAATAGAAGACTAGTTTTGTGATTGCTGCAAACATTTTTTCCTCCAAGTTGAGAAGAGCTTTGATTGTGGATGTGCCTAGGATTCCAACTAAACTACATGACTTCCTAAGGCCAGTAGAAAGGAGGCCTGATTTGAATATCAGTCACAATTGGGGGGATGTAATCCCATATCAATACTACATCCCATATCAGGACTGCACTATTATTAAAGTGTATGGCACAAGAAAAACACCTCATGTACTTCCCAAGGATGTGCCACTAAGAATGGGTTTCCTTGAGGTCATGTGGTAGCTAGGTAATGTTGACGATGTTTACTTATTTGAGAAGAGAAAGGGAACATTTTTCCTTGCATATATAGTGTTCTCTAATTTTTTCATGACAACCAATGGATGGAGAAATATTTTTTACTATCATCTCAAGCCCTAAAAAATGAGAATTCGGGCATATAGGAGTTATGACCCTAAGGGATATATGGTTTGGTTGTTGGATAGGATAAAAGGAGAGCAGTTTGTTCACATATTTTCATTCCTTGATGATTTTATCATAAAATGTTTTGACCTTAAGGTTCAAGAGGAAAGGATGAAAAAGTGGATTATTTTTGAGAAGTTGGAGAAACTAAAAAGGATAAAGGACCCTCAATTTAAGGCCTTGTCTGATATTGATGATGTAATTTTGAAAGTGGATACAATTATATAAAATTTTGACAAGGTTGTTGCAAATTTCAAAGAAGAGTGGTTCAAGATAAAGAGAAATTTATGGTCATTGAAGAAAGTGATAAGGGGAAATCCCCCATGACAAAAGAAGGACCAACTTATCAGCATCCCTAGAAAAGTGCATATTTATACAAGGAAGAAAAGCACTGTAAAGAAATAGTTGAAACTTGCCACTCCTCCACAATCAGAGGAATCAAGGGCACCTTCTCCACAATAATAAATTCCACCATTGTCACCACCACATTATTCCACCCTTGAAATAATTGAGTTGGATTCATCAAGTAGGGGACCATCTCCTCCAAAGGAGCCACCAATAAAGAAGTAGAGGATTGAGCCAACTGGCCTAGTTGATTACCTTGCCGATGATTTTGATGTGGAAATTGTTGTGATGTAGAAGATGAAATAAGGCAAGGTATGCCATCCCCCTACAGAGACATAATGCTACAGACTGTAAGTCTCAGATTGAGCAAGGCTGATTTAAGCAAGATAAATAATTTAAAAGATGTGAGAGCTAAAGCTTGTGAGAGATTCATGGATGATGATTCCTTTGTCAAAACACAAGTATTCGAAGAATATATATGGAGAGCAATGAAAAATGAATATGTGATGGAAGTTGAGAATAAGGAAAGTAAGAGCCCTAAATTTCCTAAAACAATTATTGAAGCTAAGGTCCACAATGAAATGAGGACCAAGTATTTGAATATCACTGCAGTTGAAGGTAGAGAATTGGTCAAGAAGAGTGGGGTGTTGTTACTACCAAAATGGAATTTGGTATCAACCATATCATTTGACACAGTTAGAAGAAATGATCCTCCCATCTTCAACACAGAGGAGGAAGTCACTTTTTCCTTGCAAGGATCAACTTTTAGCTCCCAATGGAACACATTCGCCATTTGGACCTTAGCTCCAAGCACCAAGAAGCTAGAGGTTGTTGAATTGGCTCCAAGAGTCAGAGGAAGGTTGATAATCAAAAGGGTTTTAGACAGATCAACCCTTGAAGCAGCTACAATGAATGTAAATTTAGCTTAGTTTACTAAAGCTAGAATTGAATCCTTGACTAAAGAAATGGATAGATTCAAAACAAAATTTAATGATATAGTGGCTAAATTTAATCCGAGTGAACAAAAAATTGTAGAAATACAATTTAAAATTTCCCTATGGAAGGAGAAATTCCATTCAATGCAACCAAGCACATCACAACAACAATTTTTCCTCCCCCTTCTCCACAAGAATATTTTTCATCTTCTCCTATTCTTTCACCACCTCCAATTCCCACTGAGGTTATGCCCGAGGATGTGCCAATTGCACCATTAGCTCAAGATACTTTAGGTTCACCTTAAATAGAGGAGATCACCAAGGAGGATTTAATAGAAAAGTTAAAAGGTTGTGAGGAGAGATGTCAGCAATAAGATGAGCTAATTTGTGTAAGCAACTTAAAGATTGTGACTATGGTGTTAGAACACCTAAATAAGGAGATTGAGATGAGATTAATAAGAATTCATTCCAACTATTCCTCAATGTTTGATGCAATAAGATATGTTGATAGGGATAAGGAGGTTTCTATCCCATTAATGGACAAATGAATCCCCAATGCACAAATTTTGAGAGATATGGCCATTGGGTCATCACATGATGCTAATAAGCCTCCTAGCTAGCATTGTCCCAACCCTTAGGTTTGTGAATGCAATAGTGGATTCCCAAGGGTTAATTGTGCCTTTGGAAATGAATATTAGGGAATTAGTGAAGAAGTTTGATGAGTGTTGCTTCAATCTACTTCTAGATATCTTAGATGAAAGCATTTGGTGAAGTTAAACCTTTGCAAGAATGGAAGGACCAATAAAATAAGGTAATAGCCACTCAAGCCAAATTAATCTTTGATGGAGTAGATGTGGAAATGTTGAAAAACAATATGGATAAGATAATCCACATAAGAATCTTCCTCGAAGAGTTTGACAAAGTGAAAAATCAGGTGGTAGTCAAATATAGCCCATATAGGAAAAATGCAGATGAGATTATGGGGTTTCATTGGCCTACTGAGGAAGAATTTGAGTTTTGGAAGTCTAGATATGTTGACATGTTGGACCTATATAGGTTGTTGCAATTGTGAATGGTGATTGAAAATTTTGGTCTTATGCCTGCAACAATAAAGGTTACAGTAGGGGAAGTACAATACATGGCCTGAAACTAGTACAGATTGGGCCTTAGATATATCAAAACTCAGATATTGTACTCTCTCAAGTTCAAATGTGATGACATGGAATGCAGACATGGAAGTGCTTTGGTGTTTTTTGCTTTCTTCATTTTATGCTTTTTCATCTACAAGTTTTGGAGCACGTGGAACAAGTGCATTGCTTCATGGAAGGAATAATCTACAATGACTAAAGAGCCTTTTGGAAGGAGTGAGAATCATCATCAAAAAATGAGAAATGGTTTTTGTCTTAGTGAAATTCTCCCTCATATTTTTGGCAAGTATAGCTTCCTTTGAATGTAAATGTTATTTTCAAGTGAAAACATGGCATGTGTACATTTTGGCTTGAAGCTTGTTTTGCTCCCTTGTTCTTATAAAAGGGAATTCAAGGCCAATTGTATAGGGTTGCTAGTAGATTGATCTCAGAGAAGTTTTGTAACTAGGCTTAGATGATAGAGAATTGAGTCTATTTTAGGTTTTAAGAATCTTTTGAGTCTTGTAATGGTGAATATGCTAATAGTGCTATCATATTTTAGAATATAATTGGAAAAATATTCAAGGCCAATGTTTTCCATTGTACACTTTACATAGATTTTTAATACAAAGAAATCAAAGATTACTTCTATATTCATCTTCTTATCTTTCCTTGAATGTTTGTTCATGGTTATTACACTTGTTCAAAGAATGAGTTAAATCTGTATTAACATGAATGAAGGTTTATGTGAATGTATGCATGGATAACTAAGTATTGCTGGTTAAGTTTATAGTATTAATGGTATAAGGAATCATTGATAGGATTTGTTATGACATGAATAATGTTGTTACTTGTTTTCAATTATATGATTTAGAATGCTCCACCCTAGGATAAGACATTGTTCATGTTATGTTATAGTTTCCTAAATCTTTCATAGTAGCTACATTCAAATAAATTTTAATCTCCAATTTTTGTGTGAATATATGTCAAGCTATATTATAACATTTCTCATGCTTAAATATGATGTTACCATGAAGATTAGCCATATCTTTAAGTTATTTCATCTATTAAGCAATTAAAGGAGAATCTATTTGTTAATTTACAATATATATGATAATTGGCACAAGAGTATCTAAAGATACATTGTAGGGATCACCCTCCAGGGTTTTGTAGAGCCCATTGAAGTGCAGAGAGAAAGTCTAACAAGCTTTCACCTATTTTATGGCCAATCCTCAAAGTTATTGACGATTGAATTTGACAAATTCATAGATAATTGATGAGATAAAGTATGGTTCATCAAAAATAACCAACAATACCCATATTGGTATTTATTATTTTTTTGGCATGGTCTCTCTCTTTATGCAATCACCTAATGGTCTTTATTGAAAATATGCTAAATTTATACTACACTATTTATAGGGACACACTCTTTTGGGATATACTATGTAGCAAGTTGATATATAGACATAGTAGGATATACAACATTTGAATAGGCTAGTGATTTTAAAGATCACAAGTTGATAAATTTCCAACTACAAATTTTACTTTGGATCTAGTCCTATATATTGGTCAAGCTAAAATAAGCATGTTATTCCTCTCTCATCTATAGAGGTTAAATATAGGGGGGTGTGAATGCTACTAAAGAGGCCATTTGACCTCATCACATCTTAATATATTAGTTTGGTTTCACCTATTATCTACCATCCATCATATAATATTAAAATGAAAGTGCTATTGTAAGCTCAAGGAATCTAGTTCATAATCAAATGAATGAAACATATTGAGATCCATATGCAATACATTTAAGATATTATATAGGATTAGATCATTGATCTTCAATATTCTCCTACATTAGAGAAAATTATAGGTATTTTTTACCAAACATTTTTCTATAGAACGCATCCATTCATCTTTGAGCTCTTTTAGGGGTATGAAACACTATTGGTTCTTGGCCTGGGCTAACTAGTCCTTCCACTTCAATCCTTGGGATATTTTTTTTCTCTATGGATGCTTTCTTATTCTTCTTTTTGGGGGGTACACATTCCTTTTTTGTATCTTGGGATTCCATTAGATTGTATATGAGTACCTAACATGGTTTGTCTTGTTAGGGTTCATTTATCTTTTTTAAGTTGCACTTAAGGGGGTTGTTCTAGTGTAATTATTTATATTTTATTACACTTTATATTAAGTAAGCTTATGTAATAAATTTGTATTTATATAAATATAAAATAGTTGAACACACATGTGATCTCCTTGATTGGTGGGAGCATGTGCCACCTCAACCTCATTCAACTCCTTAACTAATTGTAGTTAGGTACCACCTCTCCCTCGTCATGTTGAGTTCACTTCACACCACTACTCCTACATGTAGAATTGATAATCCAAATCATTGAAGCTTTTTGAAACATTTTTCATCATAAATCATTCATCCCAAAGCCTATATATGCATTATTCTCTTTCATTTGATAATCTAAAATATGCATATATTAGAATTATGTCACTCTATCCTTTGAATATCATTAAATTTATATTGTCATAATTCTATTTTGATTTGAGGGAAACTTGATTTTGTTAATCATTCATCATTATTAAATCTAACAAGAAAAATATTAATCTTAGATTATTTTATTTATTTAAAAATTGGCTTATTTTAAGTGCATGAACATATGTATGTTTATAGGTATGTATGTATCTATATGTATGTATGTATGTGTATATGTATGTATGTATATGTATACACACACATACATATACACATACATGCATATGTATACACACATACACACACATACATACACATACATACATACATACATGATTTTATTTACATGTCTATTTTAATTTAATTTGAATATTTTAACTTTTTAAATATGTTTATTTTCCTATTCTATATAACTTTTAATTTATTTTTTGAAAAATCACCGAACATTATTTTGATGTTAATATCTTTTAGAATTTTAATTTATATATGAAAAGTAAATGTTGGGCTTGAGTTTGCAAAATAATGTGATTGTTTTTTATATAGGGAAAAACAGATTTTGAAGGGATCCAAAAAAAAAGCAAGGCTGCAGAAAAGACAGCAAGCGGCCAGCGAGAAAGACCAGCACCAAAAAAAAGACCAATTAAGATTTACATTTAATATTTTTCTTATGGGAGCGAAGAGTCATGTCAAAAGATGACCAAGAGGATTTATCTTTTTTGCCCTTAACAATAATCCAGCCATCTTCCACTTGCGCCGCCTTACCGTGCCACGCCAGCTCGCGAAAACCAGCAGCCAAAGTATTAGGAGTAAAATCTTGATTCCTTTGCATAGATAAGGACTTTTCTGAAGAACCACCTGAAAGGGAAGCCGAGGCACATTAAAGCATATTTGGATAGCTAGATGTTCAGTTATGTTCTCTAATAACTGTTATCATGCAATTGCAAATTTAAGGCTTTACTCTAACATCATTCTTCAGGTGACTTTTTTGTTTTCAGAGCAGCAGCTATATGCAAAAAGAATCCAAAGGCCATGGTTCAGTTTCAACAAATTAAGGATCAAGCCGTACAATTTCAGTCTGATAACAAGTTTTGTCATTGTAAAGTTGTACAGTATATGAAATAATTGATCTTACAGCCTTCTTTTGACTGAGTTGTTATTTTGGTTAGTGTCTCTCCACTACTAATGACCTTTTGACAGTTTTGCTTCTCTCTACTCCTTGTTGGTAGCTCTCATTATTTATAATTGCTTTGATTAAATATAAAAAAAAACCAACGTGTAACTTTTCTTACCTACTTACCTCTCAACACAATTTTACAACTATCAGTATCGTGTTACCTTTAACTAATTGAATATTAAAAATTTCCTTCTAAACCTTTGTATTTTAAAATTCTTTTAACTTCAAAAGTGAAAACGTTGTCACATTGGAAAACAACGAGTCTAGACTGCCATTCTTGAAAATTGGCCCTCGCTTTTGAAAAACACGTGATTGCAATCAAGTAGAGTCGTGTAATTTTAGAAGATTGGTTATATTCATTGTGCAAAGTAAGGAAGTCATTATGATCTAATGAAGGACGCCATGTTTTGGAAGAGCGTTGGCCGTCTTCTTCCTTGGAAAGCGATTGAAGTGTCACGTTAAAGAATGAAAACGATAGATACATTGTCTACCCACTTTGCTTATGGGTAGATAAAGTTAGGCTTGACGACGCCCTTGCCGCTTTTGAATTTTTTGGTTTATTGTCCCTCTACGTCAAACAATGTGCGCATCAAAGTAGACTGGACCTCATTATCACTGTAGCACAACAGGATTGTTTGTGAAAATGAAGATTCTTTCCTAAAATCTTTACAAAGAATTCTTTCAAAATAATAATTTCTTTTTGATATTACAGGGTGTCTTTGTGACTCAGTTCAGCGGTCTAACAGTTCATACCTTGGGTCCTTCTTAAAATCGAATCTCAAGGAGGTTAGGGGTAAACTCCATTCCTATACCCCAGATCAGCGGAGTAGGAACTGACACAATATTACTGACCCTTGCCTTTTCCACTATGAAAACTACAAACCCCAACCAACTCCGCTACAAGTGGCGGTCTCTCAAAATAACAATTAATGGTTATTAAGAACATTAAGGAACATTCAAAAATAAAATACAATAACAAACTATGATATTTCATGTAGGAGGAGAACAAAATATGTATGGTGAAATATTATTAAAAAATAGGATCATTTCTTAAGGTTGTTTAAATTCAAAATACATTAAAGATTTTTGTTTTGATCTAGCATCATAATCCTTTTTCAAATTAGACACCATCCCTTCTAGTTGGAAAACGAAGGGCCACCTAAATTCATAGAAGAGTGCAATCAATTTTTCTTATTTAAAAGGTATGTTACTAAAAGTGAAAAAAATTATAATAATGACAACCCAACGAGAAGCAAAATTATAAAATGGTGTGCATTTTATATATATATAGAGAGAGAGATAGAGAGATTGATTTTGGTAGACAATTAATTATATTAATTTTATTTACTATTTAAATTATAGAATTTATATCATTCAATTAATTAAAACTAACTTACAATTCAAATTAAAGTGAATATTAATTATATAATCCTTATATTATATGATAGAAAAAATAGTGATATTTTATTAAAATCAAAATATAAAAGATTTCTTTAAAAAATCAAAGATGTAACTAGAAATATTTCTATAGCTGACAAAAATCAAATGAAGACATTAGATTTCTACAGTCCATATTGCTAAATAGTACAATTTTTCTGGATTTTACTGTGTATAATTTGTTTGCATCAACATTTCAAATTACACTCTATGATCCATCATTAGGATGATTTTTATTTTTTGGATTTTTCTTTCTCTCAGCTCTCTTCTCATCCTGATGATGGATCATAGAGTGTGATCCAAAACATTGATGCAAACAAATTATACACAATAAAATATAGAAAAATCATACTATTTAAAAATCAAATGTCCATATAAAGATTTAACCTGTACATTTGTTGTTAGTGAAAACAACTATGGTAAATAAATGTAATCCAAACTATGTTTCAAGATATAATTTTTCAAAATCCCTACAACATCTAAAAGCAACCATTATGAGACATAAACAATGTTTCATCCACTTTAATGGGAAACAATGGATTCCTATTGTATTTTTGGTAAGCAGGTTGAAGGGTTAAATACTATGAGGAGGATCATGAACTGTAGTTGATTCTAAAACTTTACTTTTCAAAATCAAAGATGTGTTTATGTTTGAGTTAATATTGTCCACAAAAGGAGAATTTGCTCCACCAATCCTTTGCAAGGGGAGGCCAATCTCTTCTTGGGGAAGTCTAAAGAATCCTACAAATCTTTAAATTGCCTATGATCAATACTTGAAACACCACATGTAGCAAAAGTATGTCTCGACTTGTGGCAATTGAGGCACATCACAATGGACTCCTTATATTTAATTCACTACAACCAATCTCCAAACTTCAAAGATAAAGTGATTGAGGAGAGGAACAACTTGTCCACAACAATGTTGAGACAAAATCTCACAAAGAGGAAGTGTTTCCTAGAACTAGTCACCTTATTAGTCACAATTAGATGCCTTGAAGAGTAGGATAGAGCTATTCAATCTTCCTCATTCCAATATTCTAACAATAAGATAGGAAGTCTGACCCACATAAGAACTTTTTTTATGTCAAATTTGTTAAGATTCAAACCTAATTCTCACTTCTTAAAGAATAGAAACATTTTGCTAAAAAATTACTATTAAAATTTGTTAAAAGTTAATAAACAGTTTATTTGAATTTGATATTGTTCAAATTAAAATTATTTAAAATTTTATTTCACAAAGTATTTATTATCTCAATTTTATTATTAGGAATCACTTAATATACCATTGTTGAATCTATTCAAATAATGAAACTGTTTTAACTAAGCCTCAAATATACTATTTAAGAACATTTAAGAACATACAATTCCTAATAAACATTCTATAAACAACAAAATTTTACTAATAAACTAAAAACCACTTACCAAAAGATAATTGTATATGATTATACAGTAGACATACGAGGAGGCTCTTGCCAGTTGTTGGGGGTAACACGCAAGTTATTATGATTATTTTCTAACTTCAAGATACGAAAGCTCGCAGAATAAATGTTGGTACATGCATTCAAACCTTGACTATAAGTTAGAATTCTAGGGCTGCCTTTCATCCTTTCAAATGAAAGCTATTTCGTAGACAACAAATTTTATACAGGTGATAGGTAAATCATCGGCTAAACAAAACATTTTCTATGAATACAAAAATTTCTAGGACTAGTGAATGCTCGATTCCATTGCCTTTCTGTTTTAGAAAACTATAAATCTTTTTAATAATTATACTTTACATTTCTGACAGGTATTTATAAGTAGGTTATTCAATAAACAATCAATTGTTCGGGTGCATGAATAATCAGGTTTCAATGGCTACTAAAATATAATAATATCGTTCCACAAACATCTCCACTAGTGGTTTGGAATAAGGGCATGCTGCTCACTAAATTTGAATGTTTCTAGTAGTAAGTACCCCAAGATAGTGCCTGTCCATGCCCAGATGGACTTGTTTATTCTTCTTCTCAAATGAATACACTCTGGAGACTATGTCAAAGAACTTACACTCTGGTTAAATTAATTCAATATTCACAGCGTTGAAGATTATTAGATTGTGGTATTGATTCGATGCCGAGATAGACAACCAGAAGAACACATGACTGCAAATTACAAGCATTAAATGACCATGGTGGATATTAAATGATAGGACCCACTTTCCACTAGTATATGTTTCTTCCCTCTTTATATACATTATTAGGGGCTTTTGTTTCCTCTGGTTTTCAAACACCAGGGCATACCCAAAGAAAGAGATTGGTTTCTTGGGGCTCGATCACAGGCCACAGCATTGAGATTATTGAAAGATGGGCAGAGCACCTTGCTGTGATAAAGCTACTGTGAAGAAAGGACCATGGTCCCCTGAAGAAGACTCTATACTGAAGACCTATATAGAGAAACATGGAACTGGAGGCAATTGGATAGCTCTTCCCCAAAAAGTCGGTATGTAATCTTCCTTCATGTTTATCTATTTAATCTCAGGTAGTGCAGTTAGTGCAGTTAGAGGAAACCAACATAGCAATCCTGTAGTTTTTGTTTCTTTCTAAGAAAGGTTTTTGATGTGAGATTGTTTTCATTTGGAAGGCTTAAAGAGCAGGCATATTGTGGTCACTGTGATTGTAGTTTATCAGAAGACTCAGCGACTACAAAATCCACACAAATGTTAAGATAATCAAATAGCCTTAAAGATTAATAATCCATCTATAGTTTAAATTTTTTATGAACTTGTGGTAGCTCGAGGATGTTAGACTCTTTATCTAGAAAGCCATGTGATAATCCAATCTTGAAACTGTCGAATCATTAGCTGCCTGTTTATTTTTAGATGTTTTTCTTTTTTTCAAAGCCTCTTTTATAAACTACAGTGCGTTTGGTAAACTTTTTTCACGTGATTCGTGATGCTGGCGCAACACACCCTCCTGTACCACAAGTTTGAGGGGAGACTAGACTTCATGACCTCTTGCCTGCAACAAGATGCTTTAGTAATCAAACTAGGCCTCCCGCCACATTTGTTTTTAAGTGTTTATATATAATTAAAAATAAATAAATAAATTCTGATTTGAAAGATTAGATTTGAGGGCTTGTTATGAAAGGCGAGCAAATATATTGTGGTCGTCAAGATAATTGGTATGACAATGCACCGGCTGTATAAGGACAGCAATGTTTATTACCATCTCTGAATTTTATATTCTAAAAGAGTAGATTTGAGGGTTGATTTAAGTGGCTAGGAGTTTAAGGTTGTGTATCGCATCTATGTTTTAGGATTTACAAGTACTATTAGCTTCTACAGTAGTGTTCTTGTTTTGTAGAAACCATATCGTTGTTTTGGCCATTGTTTGGATTATTACTTGTCCCCTTTTGAACATGCAGTGTTCCCCGAGGACCTTATTACAAAGTGTGTGTAAGAGAGTTTTAGATGTTAAGCGTGTGTATACTGTTGTTTTTTAATTAGGTTAAGGTTTCTTGATTAAGACAGAAATAATCAAGATATTGAATTTCTGTAACTTTTTCTGTTTAGATATCCTGAGTGCTTTGTCCCACTGCCTTTGCTGACCGATACCCTTTGGTGCAGGCTTAAAAAGATGTGGAAAGAGCTGCAGACTGAGATGGTTGAATTACTTGAGGCCCAATATAAAGCATGGAGCGTTCTCAGAAGAAGAAGATAATGTCATTGTCAGCCTCTATGGTAGTATTGGAAGCAGGTAAGGCCCAATCTATCCTCTAACGAAAAAAGAAAAGCACACTTTTGTCTCTCATTCAAATGACTGGTTCTACTGGTTTTTATGAGATCTAACACATAAATTTCATTCAGGTGGTCTCACATTGCAGCGCAACTGCCAGGAAGAACAGATAACGATATAAAGAACTACTGGAACACAAGATTGAAGAGGAAACTATTTGGGAAACGCGAGTATCAACACAATTGTCGTTATGAAGAAGCAGCCTCAGCCCCAGCAGCACAAGCTGAAGTGAATAATCTAAAAGGTTATATGCCCTCACAGACCAACCCAAGTACAAATGTGTATGGGACACAAGGCTTCTTTCATGGAGTATTCCCCCAATTGTTTGAACAAACCACCTGTAATCCGATACCCACCATGGCTGACACAAGCCCGAGCACATTACAGGCTACATATCATCTAAGCCATCAACAAGGATTCGATCAGGATATGCTTATATCTGAACACAATTGTTCTTTAAAGAAGCTGATAGAGAGTCTGGAATCATCTCTTATTGACAATAGAAACAACATGAATACGATGAACGCTTCTCAAATGCAGCCATCCAACTGCAATAGTAATAATAACACTGCCTCCTATATACCACATTCTTCTTCGGAAACAATAGCCCTGGCTCTAAATGAGACTGCAGCAGCTCTTCCACTGGAATATGGAAGATGTGGCCAGAATCATGAAAATTCAGAAAGCCCAACTGTATTGAATGCAGAAGTATTACCTCACAACGATAATTCACTCCTGTTTTCTGCAAACTCATCTTTAATCAGTCATGGTTCTCCTCATAGAAACTACCATTCAGACTGGATGGAGACTTTCAATGGAGAGATTAACAACAAAATGAACTTGGGATCCTATATAGCATCCATGGATTGGAATGATCTTCTCAACTGCACAAACAATTATGATAGCTATGGGCTAGTCCAACAACACAGAGAAGGAGGCTATTATGAAGGCATATTGCTCTAGCAGATACTTCTCCTACCTTGAAAATACATTATAGCAGAAAGAATTGTTGTTTATTTAATATTTATTTATTTAGATTATGGTAATTTCCAAAATTAATTGAATAAACAGTAAGTTTGCAAAACACCTCTCCTCCTGTAGATTATATATGTTATGTACGTTATCAAAACAAAATTGGGGGAATGAAAAATAGCTTTGTAAAGCTTTATCTTGTGTTCAAAGATATCATAGAATATGATAAGACATTATTACCTTGTAGAGAAGTCTTATCGAGGGCAGATAAGAACCAAGAATAAATGATATGTTACATTAGAGTTGTTAGAAAGATGTATAAGAGTAAAGTGAGAAAAGTCCTCATGGCGATTACATCAAGCTTAGATCATGAACATTTTTGTCTTAACATAATGTATATTTTATTGGATCAACGATAACAGTAAATGAGAAGTTCAATATTTATTGGATTTTGGTTGTGAAAATCTATTAAGATAAATTTAGTAGTTTAGTGTTAAATTGAAAATTTTAGGTTTAAAAATAATTGTATGATTGTTTTAAATGTTAAAAAACTTTAAATAAAATGTACAAAACTACTGTTCTGTTTCCCAATCAATTGAGAATACCAAAATAAAATGTGAAATAACAAAACAAACTAAATGGAGACACACGGCTGGGCATGCAACCTTTGTTTCTTCTATTAACTCAAAAAATAACAATTACAAAGGATTCTTAAACTTGAAACTACAAACTACTAATAACAAACTCAATTTGCAACAATTTAGAGCTGCACACACACACTGAGCTATCAGGAGCTTCTCAGAGCTCTCTCTTCTTCCTATCGGTCTGGAGCTATTTGCTACTCCCCACACATATACAAAACAATCTAGAGCTATTTGCTACTCCCTGCAAACATTTTGCATTTCACTTACAAAACATTCTTTGTTGTTGCTGCTACAACTTCACCTTCTTGCAAATCACTTGCAAATTCTTCACTCACAAAACATTCTCTACTGTCGTTGTTACAACTTCACCTTCTTGCAAATCACTTGCAAATTCTTTTGTCAATCTTTCTTGACTAGTACATTCCTTCTATTTGTATTCATTCAAAAATTCCCTCTCAAAATTCAAATTCACATTCAAAATTGCCTACCATAATAAATTATGCAATCAGAAATAGAACAAGGATGAAGATTGCAAGAAAAAACTTGTCGTTGAAAGCTCTTGATAGGTAGGTGTAACTGGGGAGTTGATGTGAGAAAGACATAGTCAGAAAAATAAATATTTCCAACACTCCCCCTTTGATTGAGCCATCAAACAACATCATTCTTCATACAAATCAGAAACACCTAAACATTTTCTTAGGCATTCAAAGCAATCTCTGCTCAAAGGTTTGTTGAAAATGTCTGCAAGTTGTTGCTCAGACCTACAAAATTTCATTTTGATTTCACCTTTTTCAACCAATTCTCTTATGAAATGGTACTTGATTTCAATATGCTTGTTTCTTCCATGGAAAACTGGATTCTTTGTCAAAGCTATTGATGAGATATTGTCACAAAATATAGTTGTTCCATCCTTTTGTTCTTCCTTCAAATCTATTAAGGTTCTTCTTAGCCAAATAGCTTGGCACGATGTTGCATTTGCTGTTATATATTCAACCTCAGCTATAGATAGTGAAATTATGGGTTGTTTCTTGGAAGCCCATGAAATGACTCTTGATCCCAAATGAAACACATCTCTGGATGTGCTCTTTCTATCATCCACACTCCCTACCCAATCACTATCAGTGTAACCAACTAACCCAAAATTATTTGTTGCACCATACAAAATACCATATCCTTTGGTTCCATTCACATACCTCAGGATTCTTTTACCTGCTTGCCAATGTGACTCTTTTGAAGTCTCCATAAATCTAGAAATCAGACTTACACTATGCATTACATCAGGCCTATTCATTGTCAAATACATTGAACTTCCAACCAAACTCTTATACATGGTCGGATTCACATTGCTACTGCAATCTTCCTCCGTTAACTGCAAACCTATGGCTATTGGTGTGGGGGAAGGTTTGCTATCTTGCATCCTAAACCTCTTCAAAAATCTTTGCTACATACTTTTCTTGAGAGATAAAAATACCATCATTCATTTTTTTTACTTCTATGCCTAGAAAATATCTAAAGAGACCTAAGTCTATCATTTCAAATTCTCTTTTCATGACCTCTTTAAAATTAGCAATGAGGAAATCATTATCTCTAGTGAAAACTAAATAATCAACATACAAGACAACAATTAAAATCTTACCATCAGCTGCCTTGATATAAAGAGTGGGCTTACCATTGCTTTTGTTAAAGCCAAATGTACTCAACAAATATCTTACTATACCATGCATGTGGTGCTTGTTTCAGCCCATAAAGAGCTTTCTTCATCCTGTACACCTTGTTTTCTTGACCTGAAACTTCATAACCAAGTGGTTGCTCCACATACACTTCCTCTTTTAATACTCCATTTAAGAAAGTTGACTTTACATCCATTTGAAATACCGTCCACTTGTGTTTGGTTGCAATTTCCATGACTACCTACACGGTCTCCATCCTTGCAACTAGAGCACATGTCTCAACATAATATCTCTCAAACTGCTCTTTGTATCATTTGACAACTAATCTTGCCTTATGCCTCTCTATTCTTCCATCAACATTGTTTTTGGTCTAAGAGACCCATTTCACTCCAATTACTTGCTTGTTGGGAGGAAAATTAGTTAGATCCCATGTTCTATTCCTTTCTATTGCATCTATCTCCTCATCCATAGCTTCACACTATTTCTTTTCTTTCACAATATCCTCAAAATAAATTGGATCACTATGAGAAAATAATGCAAAATTCATACTTTCATCAAACTCTTCATCATACCCTTCATTTTAGTAGATATCCCTTAGACTCTTGGTCTTTCTTGGCATTAGGGAGGTGATAGTGGAGTCTAAACTTTCACTATTGTTGTTACTTTTTTCAACAGACCTTATCTATGCACTAGTCTGGAGTTGGTTTGGAGAAATCCGGAGCTATCAGGAGTTGTTGCAGGCTTTATAACATCATCTTGTTGCACTCCATACTCTTTTCCTTCATCACTCGAAGCTATTGGGAGTGGTATAGAGCTGTTAGAAACTATCAATCCATCCCATGACTCATCCTCTAAGAACTCCACATCTCTATTGATGACTATTTTCTTGGTGACTAGGTTATATAGCCCGTAGGTTTTGGACTCTTCACTCATCCAACTTTTGCCTCTTCTCTTTTAGCACAAGTGCATATGCCACACACCTGAACACTCTCAAGTGCTCAACCATCCACTTGCATTTTGTCTATGCCTCTTGTGGAATCTTGTTACAAACTTCCTTTGTAGGACTTCTCTTTATCAAATATACTATTGTTGCTACAACTTCACCCCAATATTCATTTGGTAGCCTCTTGGATTTAAGCATACTTCTTGCCATCTTTACAATGGTTCTATTTTTCCTCTCATCCACTCCATTTTGTTGGAGAGTATAGGATGTTGTTAGCTCCTTCTTAATGCCTTGTTTCTTGCAAAAATTCACAAACTAATTGGAGGTATACTCTCCCCCTTTATCTGACCTTAGAACCTTGATGAAATGTCCACTCTAGCCTAGGCATTAAACACTTTAAACTTATCAAATGCTTTAGATTTATGTTGCAAAAAGTAAACCCATGTCTTTAGGATGTAGTCATCTATAAAGGTCATAAAATATTGGCTCTTACCAATAGAAATTGTTTACGTAGGGCCACACAAATCAGTGTGCACTAGCTCCAATGGTTTTTTTTCCCTTCTAGAATTATCCGATTGAAAGGGTTGCCTATGTTTCTTTCCTAAAATGCAAGCTTCACATCTACCACTAGGTTCTACAATGGTTGGTAGACCTCCAACCATACCCTTCTTTGACCAAATATCCAAACCAGTATAGCCTAAGCATCCATACCTAAGATGCAAAAGCTTGGAAAGGTCTTGAATGACTATCTTGAAGGATGCATGCTACTATAATGTTATACATTTTCCATGCCTAGAGGTTGCAACTATGAACTGAGCTGAGAAACACCTTTTCAACCTCAAAGGAAACATCCTATTCCTTGTCATTGGTAATGCTGCAATTATTTTCTTGCTTCCCTCCTTATAAATGATGCATTCACCCTTCTCCATCAACACTTTGTAACCTTTTTGGATTAGTTGTCCAATACTCATGAGATTGTGCTTTATACTAGGGCCAAAATGCACATTTTCAATCTCCTTATCACCTTGCTTGGTTCAAAAAATAATTGACCCCTTTCCCACAACTGGAACTATTTCATTGTTCCCCATTTTTATTTCAAACTTACCATTTTTATCAATGAAAGAAAATAAACTCGCATTGCCACTCATGTGGTTGCTACATCCACTGTCTAAAAACCATACCTCGTCACCGTCTTTCTCAACAATATTGCACATGATGAAGGTATTTTGTTGATTACCTTCAGCCACTTTTTCATCAACCATATTTTTACTTTGCTTGGATTGATCACGACACTTTTTCTAGCACTCACTTGCATAATGGCCAAACTTATGACAATAATAACATTCAATATTTCTTTTGTTAGACTTTTGATTCAATTTTTTGTTCTTGGCTTGTCCAGAGCTGCTTGCTCCCTCTTGGTTGTGTCCTCGTCTTGAGCTATCTTCTCCAACACTTCCACCTCTAGATCTGCCTCTACCACACCCGAAGTTGTTTCTACCTCTCCCCCTACCTCTTGCATTGGCTTAAGCTTTGAAAGTTTTCTCATGGGAAGAACTTGCAAACCTATTTAGGTGGGTGTTGGCAAGAAGTTGAGTCCACTTTTTGGCAATTAAGTGGAAGTGTTTTCCTTAATTTTTAGAATTTGTCACATTTGACCTTAAAATTTGAAGCACTTAGAGGTGGAATCTTGAAAAAAGTCATTGCTCATAAAATGTAGTACTCGGAGTCTAGTTTCTAAATATGTAATTTATTATAATACCCAGATGACACAAATTGATTTTCAATAGGAATTTCTAAAAACCCTGTTTAAAAGTCACTTTTTTTTAACTATACCATGCACATGTACGTCATCTATATTTTGAACTAAATAATCATATTTTTTTAAATCCATTTGGAAAAATATTTTTAACTCACTTAAGCATGCTTTCCATTTTTTTTTGTAATTATTTTTTGTTAATTTTTTATTGGCCATATTTGGTGTTTTGAAAAGTTTTCATGTACGTCACACATAAGATGACCCAAACTTATCATTTTTTAATTCTTTTTTTCAAATTGAAAAGAATTTTTTGAAGTACGCTTTCATAAAAATTGTTTTTCAAAAAATTATTTTAATAGAAAGTTATTATAAAACTAAAAATTCCTGATAATTCAAGTTTATGGACCTGTTTCATTAGAAATTAATTAAAAAATAGAAAAAACTAATACAATTGGAAAAAATTACATATTTAGAATCTAGGCAATCTCATCTAAAATGGGTTTTATTTTCATAAAATAATTCTAAAATAAAACTCATCAACTGTATTGACAAAGTCAGTTTTTTCTCTCGATATTGTCATGACCTTGTACTTATAGGTCTAAGGCTAAAGGTTGGTTTACCATGCATTTTCTAAGCCTAAATCCAAATGAGAAACATGGATTTTTATTTTCAAACCTTTTGGAATGAGTACCCACTTTAAAATGGATACTATTCTAAAAATGAACGACTAACTATTTTAAAGCTGAAAAAGACACTTCCACTAGAAGTGGACTCAACTTCTTGCACTTACCCTACTACTCATGGGTTTGTAGAGAGCCCATCAGCTCATCAATGGACAATGTTGAGAGGTCCTTTACCTCTTCAATGACAATCACTATTACATCAAACTTTTTGGGTAAAGTTCTAAGGATTTTCTCCACAATCCTTTGCTCTTCCATGGCTTCTCCATTCATCCTTAACTAGTTTATCAAACCAAAAATTCTTGTGTGGAAGTCTAAGATAGACTCACTGTCCTTCATTTGGAGTCTCAAAATCTCTTCAAAAAATTTGGAGCTTCACCAATCTGACTTTATCAATCCCTTTGTAACTAGTTTGGAGGATTTCCCAGGCTTCCTTTGCATAGTTAGTTGTTATTCTAGGAAAAATGGCCTATGTCAGGGCTGCTTCAATCAAACTCAATGCTTTTGCATCTTTCCTCCTTGCCTCCTTCAATTGGGTCTTCTGGTTGTTTGTGAGGACTACATATGCTACAAGATCAGTCACATCATTCAACCCATTGATCACAAACTCCCACAAATCATTTGCAACCATTATTGTCTTCATTTTTTTAACCCAAATATCATAGTTTTGTCCATTGAATAATGGTGGTTGTTGCCAACTCTTACTCTCTTCTCTAGCCATGTCTCCAATAAAAAAAACTTTAAAAACCTAGAAAATAAATGCACAACTCACTCAAGAATTAGGGCCTTCTAGCTCTGATACCATGTAAAAAAAATTCAAATAAAATGCACAGAGTTGCTGCTCTATTTCCCAATCAACTAGGAATACCAAAATAAAATAAAGAATAATAAAAAAAACTAAATGGAGACACATGACTGGGAATGCAACTTTTTTTTCTTTTATTAACTCAGAAAATAATAATTACAAATGATTCTTAAACTTGAAACCACAAACTATTGATAACAAACTTGATTTGCAGCAATCTGGAGCTGCACACACACACAAAGCTATCAAGAGCTTCTCAAAGCTCTCTCTTTTTCCTATTCATCTGGAGCTATTTTCTGCTCCTCACACACATACAAAACAATTTGGAGCTATCTGTTGCTCCCTGCAAACATTCTATACTTCACTCACAAAACATTCTCTGGTGTTGTTGTTGCAACTTCACCTTCTTGCAAATCACTTGAAGATTATTCTGCCAATCTTTCTTGACTGTTACATTTCTTCTATTTGTCTTTATTCAAAAATTCCCTCTCAAAATTCAAATTCACCTAACACAATAAATTCTGAAAATTCAAAATTGCCTCCCACAATAAATTTTGCTGTCAAGAGCAAAACAGGGATGAAGATTCCAAGGAAAAAATTTGTTGAAAGCTCTTGACAGGTAGGTGTAACTGGGGAGTTGATGTGCAAAAGGATTAGTCAGAAAAATAAATATTTCCAACATTAAAAGATATAATTATGACTCAAGTTTGTAATCTTATTTTTTATATATTTATCTATTTTCATATATCATATATATATATATATAAGTTTTGGTTGGTGGAGGGGAAAAACTGATGTTCATAAGGTATATTAAAAACTTATAGGATGTATATCTAATATTCCTGATCATGAAAATGTAAATTGTAATGCTTGTTAAAAGTATGGTTAAAAGCATGAAAGTTGGTGGTGAATAGTTGGCAGTGAATTTTTCTAGAGCCGTTGAGAGGGGGGCTAAATCATCATACATTAAAACCTAACCATTCCATTTATAGGTTAAACATCACACCAAATTTAATTGAGAGAAGAGTAGAATGGAAAACATGCACAACAAAAGGGTACCAAGATTTTTACATAAAAAAACTAATGAGGGAAAAACCACTTTGAGAGTTAACTCACAATATATGAAGCTCATTGCTTACAAAATTTACAATTTAGTTTAAGGATCACTACCTAAGGACTTGGAGAATAAGATGCACAACCTTAGGGAAAGACACAAGGACCTACTAAGACTCACTATCTCAAAGAGGGATACATGAAAATTATAATGGGAAACATGAACATGAATTGCTTGTGAGAGAAGCATTCGACATATGTTGATGTTGCAGTCCCTTTTTACATAATTATTTCATCATACAAACTTCACACACTTCATATTCAACACTCTACACAAACTCAATTCCCCATACACTGATATCATCACACATTATTTTGATCTTCTATAAATATACTTCACAACAACTCAAAACCTTAATTAGGTTGGCTCTAAGAAGACCTTTAGAAGAAATGTATGATATTACACATGTCAACTTCAAACATACACAATATGAAGAAAAAATGGGTTGTGGATCAACACATGGAATATGAGGACCAAAAACCATCTCATCACATTCTCCAAAGTAATATTAATTAATTAGGACCAACCATAGATGAAGAAAACAATCATGTCGGCCCAACTAATGAAAACACCATGAAAATTGCCAACTATTCAACTTTGCACCACTGAGGAGAGACTAGAAAAATTTATGCGCACCAATATGAGAATAGTGTAGACTATTCATAATATCTATTCAACCTTCTCTTGAAGTAACTAATAATTAAATTGTAGTGCAAGAAGAGAAACATATCAGACTAATGAAAATAGAGCATTCCAAACAAAATGTAACACTTCAAAACATAGGATGTTGCTTTGTTGTACACCACAACATCTAAGACTTGTAAGGATGAACCCACACACCTTTTATAGTATATTCCCAAGTGAACACAACTACGAATATATCACTAGAGGAATGCAAGGCATTCCAATAGGCCTTCATCAACACTTTACCGAAGCACAAACTGAAAAATTGTCACTTATAACTTTCACTGCAGAAGGTGTAATGGCTTGAATTCTTGAATATAACACCTTTACATCTTGAGAATCTTATCTTGTAAACCAAAAGACTAAATCTTTCTTTACAAAAGGATGCATACCAAAATACTATGACTCTATCTTAGAGTATACATTGTGAACATTTTCCTTAGCAAAAATTTTGCAACATATCTCCATGTGCAGTACACTAAATAAGAATAATATCAATGTAAACATATTGTAAACACATAAAAACATGTGTACCTACCTTTGCATCACACTTAGACACCAAGCTGACCATCATTCTTACAAATACTATATTGCTATGTATATCAATAGATATCTTTTCACTTCCACTATCTCCATAGTACATACATTTTACATCAATGACAACGCATCTTGAGTTGACATCAATGAAAAAAATTATTTCCAACACACCTTACTCCTACATCTCGCTCATTTGAAACTTGTACCTCTTCTTCTTGTGCTTGAATGTGACAAGTGTCACTTCCATAGTTTTTCTTTCTTCCCTCCCTATTTCCTCAAAAATTATTACTTTACGTGTTGGACATTGAGGGACGGGAGATGAATGCTTTTATAATTGGAGAAGGAGTCTTTAGGAATGTTTCCTTACCTCTACGATCAGCTACTAGATGAGAAGGTAGGTAGCCTTGTAGTTATGGACTTATTATTGGTATCACTATTTTAGCTTGAGGGAAGGGATGTTTGGATTTTAATGCCATAAATATTTTGATTAAATTTACTTGAATGGAAAGCACTAGTTGATTGGGATACTTCAAGATAGTATAAATAGTCACCCCTTCTTCTAATTAGGGTACCTCAGTAGAGCCTGCTCTCCATAGGTTCTTCTCTTCTTGATTATAAAATCATCATAACCATCATCCTTAATTTATTTCTCCTTTATTTTGATACTATATTTTCTCTAGCTTAGGAAATCAATATCCCTTTAGCTTTTAAGGCATGAATGCATTTATTTAACCATAATTGGTTTGCATCGAAGATGTGTTAGGTCAATAATTCAATAAAAGGAACCTTTGATCAGGATCAATAATTATTTGGGATTTGGTTATCAAATATATTTTCTCATAACTAGGATGCAACACCCTTTCATCATCTTCCCTTACTTGTTGTGGGATTGAATGGGTCTTCATTGTCTCCATTTTACTTTCTTGGGAAAAAGTGTCTCAACCTTGCAATTATATAAGGTTTATTTTTGATAGGATGAATATATATATATATATATTTCCTAGTTACAACTATAGGTGTATACATTGATAGAACAAAGTGAAATGTGAGTGTGTTAAATTTTTCAGGAAACTCCTAAAATGGCCGAAATATATTAAATAATGATATATTGTAAATCTAGAATGTTCATTACTGGGCTTTAGATCTAATGGAAGATATTTTGTTGGTCTGTCTTGCCCTAGAATATAACCCTATTTTATGAGGGTGTTGTATTATATTTGTGGTAGATTGTGATGTTTTATGTGATTCTGATAGCGTTTTATTGTCTCTTAATCTCTGGTGGTGATACTCTTATGAGAAGCTTGCTTTGCAAGTAATATTGTAATCATTGTGATTTCTAAATAATATATTGGGTGACTTTTGGAGTGCGGAATTTTTCTCCCATAAGGGCTTTCCCCACGTAAATCACTATGTCATGGTATGAATGATATTTATATTATTTCTTTCTAAGTTTTTGTAACTATTAAATATCTATAAAGTTGTGCATTATTCTCCTCTCAAGATTAGTGTAGGAAGTTATTTTGCTACCTTAGCTTCCTTGCAAGTGGTATTAGAGCTTGATCACCTTTGGTTTCAGTTGTGGGTTGTTAGGTTTTTTGAAATAATCTAGATTTGAGTGGGAGATTGTGCAGAAGACACTTTGTGATCTTATTGTAGGAATTTTCAGATGGCAATTTCATTAGGGAGATTAGAGGTGGAGAAATTTTCTGGAAATAATTTTTGGATGTGGAAGCTAAAGATGGAGGATTTTTTGATAGATTGAGATCTATGGGATGCTATTGATGAGAATGTTTCAAGTCTTGTAGATCCTACTTAGGCTTCTCAATATGATGCTATGGATTGTAAAGCCAAAGGTCTAATAAAACTTTTCTTGGTAGACTCTATTTTAATAAATTTCCATGAGGAGACCTCTGCATAGAAATTGTGGAAGAAACTTGGTGAGATGTATCAAGCCAAATCCTTAGTGAACAATATTTTTTTGAGGAAGACATTGTATTCCTTGAGAATGGAAGAGGGTGGATGAATCACAGACCACTTGGAAGCATTCAATATGTTTGTGGCTCGATTTTCATTAGTTGGTGTCAAAATGGATGAGGAGGAGAACTGTCAGATCTTGCTTTGTTCTTAACTGATTTGTGGGATTCTCTTGTTATGGCTATTGGGAGTACTTTTTGTTATAATTTTGAAGACTGAAGATGTGATGGGTTCTTTTATTTATAATGAGATGAGGAGGAAGGTATCTATTACTACCAAGGAGGCCCTAAATGTTTATGGAAGACCTAAGGAAAAAGGAAAGAAGAATAAGAAGTGTGAAAAATCCAAGTCCAAGGGGAGATCTCAATCTCCTAGAAAGTCCAAAATTATTTGTTGGAACTGTGGTAAGCCCAGACATGTTCGTAAGGAATGCAAAGAAGAAAAGAAGAAGAAAAAGAATAAATTTGATTTTGATTCTGAGTCTGAGAAGGAAGATGGTGACACATTCATTGCAACTTTGGCAACTCATGCAAGTAATGATGCATGGTTAATTGAATCAGGTGCATCTTTCTATATGACCTTTAATAGAGATTGATTTTTTTGAATATGAAGAATTTGACAAAGGTAAGGTGTACTTGGGTGATGATTCTCATTTATCTACATTGTTGGTAGTGGTAAAGCTAAAATCAGATTTCCTGATGGTAAAATAAAAAGGATTAATGGTGTCTTGCATATCCCTAGTTTAGCAAGAAATTTGTTATCTATGAGAAAACTAATAGATGCAGGTGTGCAGGTAGTATTTTCTAATGTAGGATGCAAGATGGCTAGAGGTGTTATGGTGATTGCTAGAGGTGTCAAATATGGCACATTGTATAAGCATGATGCATGCACTATTGAGTGTGATAGTACTTATGTGAAAAGAAAGCCTATGGAAGAAGTGAAGGTTTCACCTTCAATAGATCATGGTTATGGCTTTTAGGTACCCAAGGGTGCTCTTTCTTCTGAATCAAAGTTACCTATAGAGAAAACTATGCCATGGTACTAGAGACTTGTCCATATTGGAGAAAATGGTTTAAGGACCTTGAAAAATAAAAACCTTATTGAATTTTTGTCTAATTGTAATCTTGAATTCTATTTCTATGAGCATTGCATTTATGGAAAATAAAACTATGTTTAGTTTTACTCAAGTTCTCATAAATCTTGTGGTGTATTGAATCTTATTCATTTTGATGTGTTTGGTCCTGTAGATGTTCCTTCGATTGCTAAATCCACATATTATGTTTCATTTATTGATTATTATAGTAGAAGAACATGGGTATATTTTCTAAAGAGTAAATCTAAAGTTTTTAGTTGATATAAAGGATTTAAAGGAATTGTTGAGTTGCAGACTTGAAAGAAAATAAAATGTTTGAGGACTAATAATGGTAGTGAATTTTTCTCTAACGATTTTAATAGATTCTATAAATATTGTGGTATTCATAGATAGAAGAAAAAATTGTATTCTCCACAACAGAATGGAGTTGTAGAAAGAATGAACAAGACACTAATGGAGAAGGCTAGGAGTATGTTGAGTGGTGTTAGTATAGAACAAAGGTTTTGGGCTGAAGTTGTTGCCACTACTTTTTACCTGATTATCAGGTCTCCTACACTAGCTCTTGTTGATAAGACACCTATAGAGGCACATCTGGGTTGTAAGCCTTCATTAATACATATTAGTGTTCTTGGTTGTGAGGCATATGCGCATGTGCTAAAGGACAAGTGAACAAAGTTGGAGAACAAGGTTGTGAAATGTATCTTCATCAGGTATAGTTATGGTGTGAAAGGATACAAGCTTTGGGATCCTGTTGCACAAAAGATAATACATAATAGAAGTGCTATTTTTAGAGAAACTGAGCCTTCTATTACATTGCAACCAGATCAAAGTAAGTAAAAGATGTGATTCAATTTCCTTCTACACTTGAGAAAATTGAATAGAGGCCCAAGGATAAACAAGAAGTTGAGGAGAGCTCATCTAGCTTTGGATCTTAGAAGAGGAGGAAGAACCTCCAAATCAGCTTGTTCATAGGTCAACAAGGCATAAACAACCACCTGAAAGGTATTCACCTGATGATTGGAGATGTATTTTTTCTTTAAATACTAACATGGATGAACCTAGATCTGTAGAAGAGGCATTAGGTATGAATGATGTTGAAACCTGGAAGGGTTCTATGGATGAAGAAATGACATGTTTGAAAAAGAATGATACATGAAATCTTGTACCATTTCCCAAAGGATGAAAACCAGCTGGTTGCAAATGGGTGTTCAAGAAAAATATTGTTTTAGATGGAGGTATTGAGAAGTACAAAGAAAGGTTGGTTGCAAAGGGTTACTCTCAAGTTGAGGGTCTTGATTATGGTGAGATATTCTCTCATGTTGTGAAAATGGCATCCATTAGATTTTTGCTTTCTATTGTTATTGCTTATGATTTAGAGGTTGAGAAAATGGATGTGAAAACTACTTTCCTTCATGGTGATTTTGAGGAGGATACTTATATGACACAACCTGAGCACTATGTGGTGAAAAGTAAAAGTAAGTTTGCAAATTGAAGAAATCTTTGTATGGCCTAAAATAAAGTCCTAGGATGTGGTACCAAAAATTTGATACTTATGTGTTGATTTTTGGATTTGAGCATTCTAAATCAGATCATGTTGTGTTTATTATAAAATTTATGGTGATCATTTCCTATTTATTGCATTATATGTTGATGATATGTTATTTATTAGTAGAGGAAATGGTATGATTTCAGAACTGAAATATCAACTTGTTAAATTTAAAATGAAAAAACTTGGTGTAGCTAAACACATTCTTGGGATGGAAATTAAAAGAGAGAGAGAATAGAAACCTATGGCTTGGCCAAAGTAAGTGTGTCAACTCAATTTTACAAAGGTTTGATATGCAAGATTGTAGGCCATTGTTTGTTCCTATTTCAGTTGGAACAAAGTTATCTATTTTAGATTGTCCAACATCTCCATCAGAGATGGAAGACATGAGTAAAGTGCCTTACCAAAGTGCAGTTGAAAGTTTGATGTATGCTATGGTTTGTACTATACCATACATTTCCCAAGTAGTGAGAGTTCTTTCTAGATATATGTCTAATCTTGGTAGAGTTCATTAGGATGTAGTTACAAGAGTCTTCAGATATTTGTGGGGTACCTCAGATTATTTCTTATGTTATCATAGAAATATGACTAAAGAAAAAATTTCCCTTTATATTTATGGTTATATGGATTAAGACTGGGTAGGTGATGTTGATAGCAAAAAATCCACTAGTGCTTATGTGTTTACTTTATTTGGTGGTGCAATTAGTTGGATGAGTAAGCGATAGGTTGTGGTTTCTTTTCTAATACTAAAGGAAACTATATGATAGCTACTCATGCTTGTAAAGAAGCCATTTGGCTTAAGAGATTGTGTTCAAATATTGGAATAAAAAAAAGTGCAGTGATAATATATTGTGAAAGTCAAAGTGCAATATGTCTAGCTAAGAACCCAACATTTCATTCCAAGACCAAGCACATTGATGTATAGTATCATTTTGTTAGAGATATTGTCGAAGATGGTAGGGTGAAGCTAGTTAAGGTAGAGACTTCTATGAATGTTGTTGATTCTTTAACTAAGCCTATGAGCACAAAGAAGTTTAGATAGTGTTAAGAGACTATGGGCCTTTTGGCCCCTAGTAATTAAAGAGACGATGTTTACACTCTCACATTGCTCTTGCAAGGTGTTCAACAAGTGGGAGATTTGTTGGAAAAATGTGTCTCAACCTTGCAGTTATATAAGGTTTATTGTCGATAGGATGTATATATATATATATATCCTAGTTACATTGATAGGTGTATACATTGGTAGCACAGAGTGAGATGTGAGCATGTTAACTTTTTTGGGAAACTCTTAAAATGGCTGACATACATTAAATAATGATATATTGTAAATTTGGATTGTTCATTGTTAGGTTTTAGATCTAATGGCAGATATTTTGTTGGCCTATCTTGCCCTAGAATGTAACCCTATTTTATGAGGGTGTTGTATTATGGTTGTAGTAGATTGTGATATTTTCTAAGAGTCTGATAGTGGTTGTGTTGTCTCTTGATCTTTGGTGGTGATACTCTTGTGAAAAGCTTGCTCTGCAAGTATATTGTAATCATTGTTATTTCTAAATAATATATTGGGCGACTTTTGGAGTGTGGGGTTTTTCTCCCAAAATGGTTTTCCCCATGTAAATCACTATGTCATGGTATGCATGCTATTTAAATATTATTAATTTTTAAGTTTTTATAACTGGTAAATATGTGTAAATTTTTTCATTATTCTCCTCTCAAGATTAGTGAAAGAAGTTGTTTTGTTGCCTTAGCTTCATTACATATTTACATTCAAACATTGATGAAACCTCTTTCTAACTTCATGACCATTAACATTGTCTACCCGATAGTCCTCAATGAAGAGGCTCATGCTTCTTTTCTTTGGAAATATTTTCTAACCTATCCACTAGATAATAGTTGGGCCTTTCCACATCGAATACTTGTAACTTCAACAAATTTAACTCTTCTTCAAATGCCTTAACATTATTGAGGTTATGAAATATAAACAAAACTTGCATAAATTATAAATTTTAAACTATCTCTACATTTTTCTTTCATAAATAGGATTTAATCAACTATCTAGACATCTCCAATAATATCACTTTTTACATGTAGGTGATCTTTACAATATGTAGATTTTTCTAGTGAACCTTCCATTCTTAACTATGTTAATTTTGGGAACTAGATATACCAACTTCCCCTGCTATCAATAACACTCTAGGAATCTATTGATATCCTCCTAAATTTATTCCCTTCAATTATTTTGACTATCCACATAAAAAAAAACATGATTTACTCTATGGTAATGTTTGAAGGATTCACCATGTTCTATATGGTGATAGTAATTATAAACTAGGTTCTAGCCTTTCTTATTCCCTAGGACTTCCTTACTTTTTGAACCAACAAAGGTAGTTCTAATTAAAAACAAATATACCATATAGGAAATCATGTATAATGTCCTTATTTTCTTGAAATTAGTGATTTGTGCATGCATTGAATCACCGATAGTTTGTGCCCAATATATCACAATGTTTCCATCTATTTTTTTATGTATCCATAAATCCATGGCTCAAAATTGTTTCCACTTGGTAACTAATCCACTCTAATTATTAGGGTTATGATGTCCCCTATCTCATTCTTAAAATCAATTTCATATAATGCCTTTGGCATATTAGAAAATGATTTGGATTCCATATTTTTTTCCATCCAACTAAAATTCATAACCCTCTTGCACTTTTCCTCATCTTCACTAAATTCTTCCATGGATTGTAAATAATCTAATGGAACTACTACATAATAGGAGATATCAAAATTTCTTCTAACACTTTATCGAGTTAAGCTTGGACACACATTTAATTCATTGATGAATTTCCATTTCTCTTCATCATACTAACATAGGAAATGTACTCCAACATTAGTTCGAGGCCCTCTAATGACATAGGAAATGCAAAACATTTTTTCAATTTGTTAAGTACAATCTTCTTGGCCCATGAAATTTTTCTACAACAATCCTCTAGTGGAAATAATTCATATTAACATTCCCTAAGTTTGTATCCAATATGATACCATTCTTAGGGATGATTTGTGACAGTAGAGAGATTATTGTAAGCTTGAACCTCATGTCTTGAGCTTGCTTACTCACTTAACCTATAGGGAGAGAAAGTTTCATAATTACCTAATTGTATAAATAGGGTATAATGATAACTATGTTTATTTAAATCTAGGTTTCATAATGTTCTAGTTATGTTTGAAATATAATTATCAAAATTTATGTTAAAACATTAAACAATTCCATGAAATTACTTTAGAGACTACTCCAATTAATCTTAGGGTTTCATTTTTTGCATACTTGATTATGTTAGGAAGACCAAAATTTTGAGATTGTGAGTACATTTCATCTCAAACTAGTGTGCTTACTTGGTAATTTAAGATGATTTTTTTGCAACTACTTTTGTATGGCATTTTTCTACAAAAACTTCTTTTCTAAATTTATCCAAGTCTCTTTCCTTCTCTGAAATTTTATTTTGTTATGAAAAAAATTGTAATTGTACCTTTTAATTTGTTTAAATGCATAGAATGATATTTCATCCAATGTAGGAGGATAGTAGGTGGGTAGTAAAAGGAATGGGAATAGAATGATTTACACATTTTCAAAGGGATACTAACCTTTTAGTTTTCAATAGTTAAAGTGAAATAAGTTTAGATGGAATAGATTTTTTTGTGAAATAGTTGAACTCACCCTTTTATCCATGTGCAATTGATTTTTGAAAAGAAATAGTCACTTGACTTTAAAATTATGTTTAGTTTAATAAGAAGTCAATTTTATGAAAATACAAAAAAATGACTTGATACTTCCTTTTGGGAAGATGCAAGTAAACTGATTATATTGAGTTTTGTTGTATGTTAAGATAGGTTAGATCAAGGGTGATATCATCATGATGAGGATAGGTATTCAGTTGAGCATATGAATTTCCTATTTCATATTTTGTATGATTGTGAGCTTCTTGAAGTGAACCAAAACTTTAGGATCAAAATGATTTAGTACAATTGGAAGTAGATATTTTGCAAGGTGATACTATGATTATTTCATTATGGTACCTTATGTAGAAAATTCTAAGGTAATTTAAAATTTAAGATTTTTTTTAAGTGAGTGGGTTCATTAAGGTATCATATTTTCACAAAAATTAAATTGAGTTTAAAACTAACATTTCTACAAGAAAATATAAGTGAACTAGAAAATTAATTCTTAACTGTTTAGATCACTTGTAGTTTATATGTCTACAAAATATTAAATTTATTGTATAAGTGGTTTAGATGCAATAAATTTTAAGAGAACCAAAACTTTATTATTCACTTGTTTTCAATTCACTAGTAACTAAAAATTCTCCATAAATGTGTTTTACAAGAAAATACAACTGAACTTGTGATATGCGATTTAGTTGCGTTACTTTGAGCTAGTAAGGATGATGAAACCCGTAAGAGAATTGTTGAAAACATAGAAGTACTAAAAGGGGGGTGAATTAGTACTTAATAAAATTATTTCTATTCATTAGAAATTAACCAATTAAATCATGAAAATTAGTAGAACACAAATGCATACAACCATAACACTAGATTTATGTGGAAAACCCTACAAGTGAAAAACCACAATGAGAAAGATCTTGGATCTGCTGTCCAAAACTAGTATCACAAATAAAATAAATTTTACAGCAGATTTTTATGGTCTTTAACCAAAGGAAGTTCACTACTCCCTTCTCAATACAACACTTACAACAGAGGCTTATAAACTTAACATACAATTGGAATATATCAACACTTATGTTACCTCCAACTCACTCCCTTTGGTAAATTGACACATGCATATGATTCAATAAGCTTTGCTTCCTTTAGCTCATTTCCTTTAGCACACTTTTTCATTTACATTCACTATTGATCTCTCAAAATTGATCTATACCACATTTCATTATCAAGAAATATTTTGTGAATTCCTATGTGCACTTTATCTACTCAAAACATATACAACACACTCACACATTCACAAAATATTTGATCTTCTATTACACCCTCCACAAAATTCATCAAGGTTTCTCCTTGTTGGCTACAAACATGTAATATGAGATCTACAATAATCAGAAGAAGTCAACTTAAAAAAAAAATTGTAGTAGAAGGAAATATTATGCAGTTTAAGCTAAAATATATTTAAGACCTATTCTCCATAGAACACATCTTCAAAATTAGCGGACACATCTAAAAACTTGACACATTTAACTCAACATGATAAGTTAGTAGGGAAAGCATATAAACTATCATGCATCAACTCCAAGCCAAGCCAGTATAGGAGAGACCAAGAAAATTTGTGATGATCACTCCACCAAGATGATATAACATGTAAAAACACTTCTCTACACCCTTCTTAAATTATATCAGATTATTTTCTTTGGCACAAACACTTCATACCCAAAACCAATGGTTTCAAACATACTGTTGTACAAGGGGGGATCACATACAAACTTGCAAAGCATTCAGATAACCCAATGAGATTCCATCATGAATTACATAGCCTCTATACATAAATTTGATCAAGTACTAGTTGGCATAGATCATTTAAACACCAATAGACCAACCTACCAGGTTGCTAGAACATAGACAACACATTGTCATCTACAAAACTACTGGTGGTGTACCAAATCATCTAAGGATTGCATTGAGTATAAATAAAACCTTCAAAAATATGAATCTAAAACTACAAGGAAAAAAAAATGTGATGCAGTGAAGTGCAGAGACATTCAGTTCTTCCTTAGAAATCATACTTAACATGTAAATACTATGATAACACTAGAGGACTCTGTGGAAGAAATTATGAATAGAAACTTGGAATATGCATACCTCACAGTTGTGAAGAGCTACCCTTTGAACCATAACCATATCTTCATTTTTAGAGAGATGAAAATCATTAGATAGAGCTCTTGTGGTGTCAAAATTATTTCCTTAGACAATGCAATTATTTTCATCTCTTGTGAAGACTCTCATCAAGAATATCACTCAAAACACTTTCAAATCAAACATGAAATTTAGAAGATAAGGTACGATTGTGTACCAAGTTCCACATTAGCTCATTAATCACAATTGTTCAACATGAAAAATATAAGTGTATGTGAATGTAATATAAGTTGACATCAATGAAAAAACACTAAAATAACATTTTTCGAACAATATCCCCCCTTTTTCGTTAAAGGTAACACTTACCGAATATACCTTTTTCTCTCCCCCTTTGACATCAAGGACAAAGGGTGGGTAATCTTACTTTGTTTCTGCAAAACATATGAGCTCCCCCTATCTATATAACATTCTTTTAATAGTTCACTCCCCCTAAGAAGTGGCTTACTAAAAAAAGCTCCTTTATTTCAATAGATAATATCATCTACTCCATTTATTTACAAATCCTAAAAAATCATCACAAAAAACTATCTTGCATCAAGACATACTCAACTTTGACCTGATGGAAGAATATCCTTGTAAATTGACTTCAATTGAGTCAAAGAGTTGTCCCATTGTTTCTTTGCAAAAATTTGCAATTTGGATTTGAATTACCAATTGAGCATGGATGTCTTTTGCTTCTTCCAAGGAGGATGGCACATGATTCTTCTATTCAACACATTTTTTCTTCTATTAGGTGTCTAGTTAGAGTTGTTAACTTTAAGTTGAGGGTCACTGTAGGTACATGGGGGTCCAAACTAGGCCCTTAAGTGGCAATGAAAATTCATAAAACTAAGTTAGAAAACTTAACATAAATATTTGAATAGGTTATTAGCATAATTTGAAAAATATGTAAGAACAAAATTTGTAGAAAATTGAATGTATTTTCTAAGATATTAGCCCTCTTTTGGAAAAAAGTAAATCTATTTGGTAAAATTTTGAAATTTCATTGCAATAGTACTATATTTTTAGAAAACAAAAGCAGGTGTATGTTTGACCAACCTAAGTACAAGAAAAATAAAAATAAAATTGAAACTTTCAATATAAGTAGAAGACACATGCCCAAGTGTGCCACATTTTTTTATAACTTTTTTGCATGTAAATAATTAGTTATGAATTTTTTATTATAATTTTTTTAAAAATATTAAAACTTGTTTGTTTGATCACCATAACTTGGTCAAAAATTTATGAAAATCATTTTTTATTTTTGTATCCTATAGTATGGAAAGCATAGAATGTGCTACATCTTTCATATTCAAAAAATGTGAAATCGTTTAAGAATTATAGATTTTTTAATTATCCTATCAATCGGTACTTTAGTTAGAATGCATGTAGAAAATTAATAATAATTATCAATTCAATTCCAAATAAGTCATATCTTATATTGGTGGAAAGATAAAAAAATATCAATAAACCCTTTTTGTTTCATCAAATTTTGATAGTAAAAAATGCCGTTAGCCACTTTTGGGTCATATCACCACTTTTTGGATCCCCATGATCTTGCACTCACCCTTTACTACCTCTCAAAATTGTTTTACTTGTCCTTTTATCTACTCCCTTTTATCTTACACTTGTAAATGGGAGTGTAATTTCTCTACTTGTGCCCTCATGGCACCATCACTATCTTGCACAAGATCATATGTGATAGCCACTTTTGTGATCTACACTTCAATTGTATTTATTTGGTCCTTGAGGATTTTTGTGGTGATAGGCCATTGCAAACATAAAAGATACAACACATTTTCCTCCTCTATACACTCCTGAATATCTTTTATGCAGGCTTGTAGCCTTTTATGTACCTTTGTACACTTCTTGGAGGCTTCAAATAGTCTATTATTTATAATCTTCACCTCAACTTGCTTCTCAATAAATGAATAATGTTCCTTTAAAGAGTCTATTAACTATTTTATTAGCTGAGTTAGTGGTAGATCGAGATCCCTTGTTGCATTTGGTATTTCTTTTTCTAGGATTTTGATTGTGAATTACAATTTTTCTAAACTATCCACATGTTACTACAATATTTCTTCCCTTGTGGAGGAAAGAAAGATGTCACTAAGTTGTAAATTCTATAGAGGTGAGATATTGGACATGTTAACTTGTCTGTCAAACATAGGAAATTGTAGCAACTATAGAGCAATTGCAGGTTGAATTTTTTTTTTTTCTGAGATAGAAACTCTTTGATGGGATCAATGGGAGATGCAAAAGAAGATTCCATTGGAGTTTCTTCATAGATGTATCTTCCTTCACTTTCTAATTATGTTGATCAGTAGTCATCAAAGGAGAGCTATCATACACACTATGATCAGGAGAAGAATGCTCTTCACCATGTGTTACATTCTCTTCTTGCTCCTCTTGTGAACTTTGTTGTTTAACATTGTGTTGAGGAGACATATGTGGTTGTTCCATATTTTTACTTTTTCTTACTTCCTCAAGGATTTTATTGGTCACTTCCTCAGTTTCTTTTTATATTTAATCTCTATCTTCCTTCTCCATACTCATATGGATATCCACACTTTGATTTGACGTTAATTCTTGAGCTTATTTTTGAAATATTTTATGATTTTCCTCCTAAGAAATAGAGGATCATTCTTTGTCAATTTCTTCCTTCCTATATTCTTCATCTACTTCAATATACTTTTCTCTTTTCTCCCTCAAGGCCTGTACATGACTCTTTCAAGCCTTTTCAAGGATTTTATTAGGAGGTACATTGCATATTATCATATACATGACTATTGCCATCTCAGTAGTCTTTTGATCTTCAGGAAGAAATTTTGAATACAATTCAACAATATCCAATAGTAATCCATGAATTACAATTCCATTTAATATTGCCTCTAATTGGAGAGGCTCATGATGAGGTACTGGTGGAGGAGTTTTCTCCTTTTTCTTCTCTTTTCCCTTTTCTTCTTCCTCTACAGACTCTTATGTCTCAACCTTTTTCCTCTTAGCCTATTGTTTAGACCTATCATGCTTTTTCTCAATATCCTTAGTTTGTTCCATGGTTTCAGATGCAACTCTTTACACAATGGATGAAATTCCTGTGGATCTAGAGGGATACAAGAGTTGTAGCTATACAAACAAATGATCTACCAAGACTTCTTGTAATTTTCTCTATAATAATTTCCTCAGGATCTAAGGGAATTTTTTTCAGAGTCTAGGTAGAGGTTTGAGGTCCTACCTTGGTCAGCCACAAAAGACCAATTATCTAAAACATCTTTTCTACCCTCTTCTCATGAGTGTCTTCCACCTTCTTCTGGATTATCTTACCCATGATTTCTTTGTAGGTGTCAAACCTTTCTATAGATAGATCCTTAGGCTTGTCTAATATATTTTCAACATATGCTTTGACTTCCTCAGGGGAGACTTCATATGGAAATCTTGGAATCTAAGAGGTTCTTGGTTCCATAGCTTCTATATAGTAGTAGTCCTTGTCAACCAAAAAAGTGATCTCATCTTTATATTTTCTAACTAAATCAAAGGGAATTATTTCCCTATCTTACATTATAGCTTGTATATTCTTTAAGAATTCCTAGTATGTGGAATTGCAAGCTTGTATGTCATTAAACCCTCTCACGTGGTTTGTAGTCTATTTGGAAACTAGAATGTGTTGTTGTCAAACTTTTCCTTTGAATCTAGGTAATTCATTCAAAAAGTAGAATGCCAAATAGATGATAAGAGACCCAAACCTGAAGTTACATCTAGTCTCCTTAGTTCTTTTGATGTTATCAAATAGTTTCTCCTTCAAAAACTCACATAGGTAAAAATCCTTTCCTTCATTGACCATTTGGTATGTGGTGTGGATTGTAGTACCTATTGTTGAGCCTTCTCTGTTGGAAAAGTATAATTTATATCATATTCCATACTTAAACATTAGATCATTAATTTCACTTATGCTTAGTGTTATTTTTTCAAACTTTACACCAATCAACTCTATAACCCTTTCACTCTTGACAACTTTCATCACCAAAATAGGTCTAGTTGCACATAACCTAGTTATTTCCTTAATTGCATCTTTTGGTGATCCTATAGGGTTTTTCCAAGTAAATAAACTCATTGTGAATTCTTTTATGGTTGATATTTGGTCCAAAAGTTAATTCATATTAGATATTATTGGAAAAATATTGAACAAGGTTATTTTTTCTTCATTAAAAAATCTCCCAAGTGTCAACAAAATAATAATTTGATTCATGCTCCTTCTCATGAACTTCATGGCCAATTTACTATTTGGACATTTTATATGTGTGATTTAGATATCATTGAAAATATTTCTCCTCCATCATCAAAAGGATATGCATTCATTATTACAGCTACATATTATTTGATGAAGTGGGTCAAGGCAATTTTACTTCATTCTAGGACAAATGAAGTTATATATCATTTTATATTAGAAAACATTATATCAATATTTGGTCTTCCTTCATATTTAATTTTAGATAATGGTACACCATTCAAGAAAAAATAAGTGAAAAAAATCCTAGAAATGTTCCATATACAACATGATTTCTTACACCCTATTATCCTTAGTCGAATGGACAAGCAAAAGCAACTAACAAAATGATTGAAAAAGTTTTACAAAAAACTATTAAAAAATATGGTAAAGATTAGAATACTCAAATTTATTATACATTTTTGGATTATCACATGAGTTTCCACTCAACCACATGTAATACTCAATACAAACTTGTGTATGGCATAAATGTTGTTATTCCTTTAGAGTTAGATATTCCTTCATTACCAATCTATCTCAATGGAATTATAGATGATAACTCTTATAGAGAACAATGGCTTCAACAAGTTGATGTGCTTGATGAACAACATATACATGCTCTCAAGCATCTTCAACTATGTTACAAAGGTATTCACCACAAATAAAATGAAGGCATTATCCACCATTCATTAAACAAATGCAACTTGATGCTATATTAGAATCAATGTAATATAAATGTGGCACTAGGAGGTAAATACGGCACTAGGAGGAAAGTGAAAGTTTAGTCCAAATTGGTTAGGACCTTATGTCATTGATGTAAAGTATGGATCAAGAGCACACACAATTTCTACAATGGATGGTATGCCTCTAAAAGAACCTACTAGTTATATGCATTTACATAAATTTTATCCTTAATGTCATCTTTGAATAGTATGTGGTATTTTAAAGTACGTTGATTAGATTAGATAGATTGTATTTCCTATCTTAGTCTTGCATTGCTTCATTTATGACAAAAAATTGTGTGTATTCAATCCTTTAGGGTAATTTTTGTAATTTGATTATTAATTATTATGCATAATATTCAATAATTTGTGTGTCAGGTTAATTAATCATTATAAGAATTTAATTTTCCTAGATTCAATCATAGTTGCATCTAGTTTCACATGTGTACACTTAGACAAAAATGTAGTATTTAATTAAATAATTAAATTAATTGTTTAGTCAAATGACATCATTCATTTACATATATCAATTAGATCATTATTATATTTGTAAAAAAATCTTAATTAGATTGTATAATAGATCACAATCATATTCAATTTTCTATATATGGAAATGCAATGCATGCTTTAGAAGATCACATTTAGTACTAAAAAAAACTAAGTAAACAAACCAAATAAAATATTTTCAATATATCATGGTGTTAATATACATCATCATATTACCATATAGACAAAATATGGTGTCATGCTAAATAATATAATCATTATTTAGGTCTATGGCTACTAGACTCCTAGATGCCTAGTTGTGATGCTCGATATGAGACAATAGATTGTGAGTACCTCCTAGAGCCACTCCATGCAAGTAAAACCTTGATATCACCTCTAAATTTGGTATTAGACTTAACCATTGTATGTTATTCTTGGAACTAATCTCTCTTTTCTCATACCCTACTAAGATCCTCTCATAGATAGGCCTATATCTTACTCTCGACAGGAGATCGGGCTCTCTCCACACTCAGCTCCTTGTAGGTGGATATAAAATATTCATGTGTAGTCCTCAATCATGCTATAGGCTCAAATATGTTCACATGGAGCCCCACACATTATGGCATGGTCTATTCTACCTTGCACTAGATAATATCGTTGTATATCATGAACCGTCTCTAATACTACTTGACCCACAAAGATAAGCCAAGCTCGGTACCAACTATAAAAATTTAAAAATATAGGATAGAATCATATAATAAGAATGATATAAATTATAACTCAAATCTAAACATGGCATCTAAAGTGAATTAATAGCCATAACATATCATATAATTTGGATCACTAGCTTTCCATTGGGGATCTCATCATGTGATTATAGTGGCTATGTCTAGACACCCTCAAGAGGTTGGAGGCATAGTATGTGTTGATCCACTATTCTCCTCATGCTAATAGGTGGTCACTCAGGTGTAGAAGGATGTTATTGTGATACATGAGGATGAGATTTAGGTCTATCCTTGAGGGAATCCTTGTCCTCCTACTACTCATCTAGACCTCTCAATATTGTTGTAATTGGTTACTCCTCCTCATCATCATATTCTCCTGCACCTACATCATCATCCCCATCCTCCTCCTCATGATCCTCTTGTTGTTATGTTTATAGTCTGAGATTGGTAATGGGATGGTCTACATGAAATATAGGATTTGGATGTGCAATTTTCCACTATTTGATGTAAGTAATGGTCAATCCAACATCAACTACATTAGACATAGGATGTCTATTTCACTCCTCATCTTTCAAGTCACTCAATGGGACATCTATGATGGTAGGATGTGTTATTTCTTGTAGCCTAGCACCATAATGAGTTGACCTTAGATAGTTTGATCAAGGGATGGGTACCCCCTAAGTGTGATCAAACTACCTCATCACTCAATCATAATAAAAGGGCATCATAATTATACTCATAGTGACTAACTATAAAGAAGGGGGATTCACTACTCATGAGTCTCTTTCTTTCCAAGAGAATCCTAGGGAAAAAACTACCCTAAACTACCTTGTGCTTTGCTTAATCAAACTAAAAGGAAAAATGAGGAAATTACAAAGAATAGTCTATTAAAATAGTACATTCAAATAGACTACTTCAAAATTGAAAAGAGCAAGATTTTGAGATCTTTACCTCAGAAGGGATGACTCTTGGCCAAGGGACTACAATGCAGAATTAGGACACCAATACAACGCATTAGAGTCTATAGGATGTATTGGAATCCTGTACGACCAAAGTACTCAATCCTTAGACTAAATTATTGTAATCCTACTACATGTTCAGATCCAAGGTCTAATCAACTAAAAAAAATTATAGAAGGGTGAAATCACTATGCTGTGTTTCACTTTTTTCCCAAGATGGACATTCACCTCAATAGTTTTAACTGAATCTTCATCTTTTAAGACTTGTAATAGCTAAACTATTAATAATTTGAAGATGATGCAAACTAGTGATTTGTTCAAATTTTATGTGTAGATTCTAAATATATATATATATATATATATATATTTTAAATTCCAAAATAAATCATGAACCTTTCAACATCTCCTTTAATAAATAGTTTTAAATAGAAACCAACATTTTCAGAAAGTAACATTTTTTTCATACAACATAACTTTTTTTCTATAAAGGATAAAATTCTAATTTTTGAAATATAGATTCTCAACATCAGTATCTAGGGAAAGGATATTTTTTCATAATTTTTTGTTAAATATATTTTTTTTAATCAATTTTGAAAGTCACTGCAACTATAATTTGGACATACATGTGTGTCTTACAACCTAACTTGTTGTGTATATATCGAAATCCATTTTTTCCTTTTTAGGTGAAACAAGGACATAAATACCTAGGGAAAGGGTATTTTTTGATTTTTTTTACAATGGTTTACTATTTTTCCACCTCTACAAAATGAAGAGGTTGATGTTCGAAGAAAAACCTATGTTTAGTAAAAATTGAAAACTCAATACATGCTAAAATGAAAACATATCAAAACTATACTTGTTGGAAAGCTCATTTCAAGGGCTACAATCTTGTAAAATATAATTTCTAAATGGAATTATTTAATCCCTCAAAAGTAAGAAAAAAAAAATCCAGCATTTTGATAGGTGTGAAGGAGACTCCATTGTGGGTATGGTTTAATACTAGAGGGGTTCTATCCAAGGGGGCTTGATCTAAGGGGGTATTATCTATCCCTCTTAAAATAAAAATCTTTAGATGGAACCTCTCAAGGCTTAAATCATTAGTTTTTCTAAAAAAAATGATTTCAGGAAAAAATCAACATGTCCCTAAAGTGAGACACACTATTGTGGCGGCACGCAGAAAGTAGGAAATACTAGAAAACACAAAGGAGATCAAGAAACCAAATTACAAACATTCCTACATTTTAGATATTCCTCCAAGATTCACTTGGAAAACCTTCACACAAGGAAAACAAGGGAAAATGTTGGGGTTGTTTTAAGGCTTACCATAGTCAAACCCTCATTTTGGTATTCCCGCCTCCATGGACAACTAGATATTGACCCCACAATTGTCGTTGCACCAAAAGATCAACCTATTAATGCCCGATACAACTACTAGAGTTAATAGATCCACATGAGGCAATTATTCCATGTCACGAATCCCAAAGAGAGCGCTGACCATCTATCAACACCAGATAGATAAAAGAGTGGACAAAGTATACAAATGAGAAGTGATAAAATAATCCCCACTCAAGGAGAAGAACTTGTATCACAAAATAGAAAAGTAACAAGTTATCTATTTGCAAATAGACAAAAAGAAAGAGAGTGTTACCAATATTCCATGACCCCCTCTTGACAGTATGGATGCACCGTTGAATTCTTGTAAGAGAACTTTGGTTGTTGGTGTAAGGAATTTAAGGTAGTGAAACAACTTCGTTTACTAATCTTGAGAGGAGAAAAATGCAAAACTTTTCAGATATTTAACAATTACAAAAACATAAATAGAAATAAACACAAATATCATGCATACCACAACACAAAGATTTACGTGGGGAAAACCCTCTCAAGAGAAAAACCCCATACTCCAAAAGCCACTCAATATATTATTCAAAAATCAAAATATTATAACATACTTGCACAACAAGCTTCTCATAGGAGTATCGCCACTAGAGGTCAAGAGACAACATGATGGCTATCAAACTCTCATAATACACCACCATCTACATACATCCCACCTACTTATAACAATATTTTTGGAACCTTTTAGAATTAGGGTTTTACAAGGTAATTTTTCATTTGACGTATTAATGAAAAAACCTTGATGTGTTAGCGGGAAAATCCTTAACGTGTCAGCACAAAAACCATGACATGTCAACGATTTTTTTTCAGTCGCCACATACCCACATAAATCCTATCAACAATAAACTATTTATAATTGCAAGGTTGAGACACATTTTACCAACAAATCTCTCACTTGTCAAACACCTTGCAAGATCAACATGAGGGTGTAACCATCATCTCTTTAATTGCTATGGGGAACACCATCTGAACTTCTCTATGCTCACAAGCTTAGTTAAAGAATCAACAACATTCATCAAAGTCTCTACCTTAACTAGCTTCACCTTACCATCTTCAACAATATCTCTAACAAAATGATATTGTACATCAATGTGCTTGGTCGTGGCATGAAATGTTGAGTTCTTGGCTAGACATATCACACTTTGACTATCACAATAAATTGTCATTGCACCTTGTTTTATTCCAATATCTAAAAACAATCTCTTAAGCCAAATGGATTCTTTACAAGCATGAGTAGCTACCATATACTTTGCTTCAATAGTGGACAAAGAAACAACAGCCTGTCACTTACTCATCCAACTAATTTCACCACTAATTAAAGTAAAAACATAAGCACTAGTGGATTTTATGCTATCAACATCACCTTCCCTGTCTGAATCCACATAACCATGAATATTAAGGGAACTCTTGTCTTCAGTCATATTACTATGATAACATAAGGAATAATCTGAGGTACCCCACAAATATCTAAAGACTCTTTTAACTTCATCCCAATGAACTCTTCCAGCATTAGACATATATCTAGAAAGAACTCACTGCTTGAGAAATGTCTAGTCTAGTACAAACCATAACATACATCAAACTTCCAACTACACTCTGGTAAGGAACTCTGCTCGTGTCTTCCATCTTTGACGAAGATGTTGGACAATCTAAAATAGATAACATTGTTCCACCTGAAACAAGAACACACAATGGTCTACAATCCTACATATCAAACCTCTGTAAAATTGAGTTGACATACTTTCTTTGGCCAAGCCATATGCACAATAGAAGAAAATTATATGAAATATGCCACAAATACTTGATAATAATTGAGAATACAAGGTCACTTCGAGGGGGAAAACATCCAAATATGTCCAAGGAGAACACAATTCGTAATATGATGATGAAATCAAACTCTCAACCTCCTATATATACCTATTTATGCCTAGGATATCACCTAGGCTGACTTAGATAACCCTATATAAGCCCTATACTGACCTAACTAACTAAATAATAATATAATAATGATAACATGACTTAATTAGTAGTTAAGATAGCCACAAGTTGATTATTCATAACCTAATGTGCACCAATATTAAGGCATAGCATGCCCCCCTCTTTAAAGAAGCATTCTACTCAATGCTAATCAAGTGCAGATTCATTTGAATGAACTCCTTGTCCTCCCATGTGGCATCTTCAACTGGTAAATTCTTCCATTGGATGAGGTACTCAATGAGTGTTCTATTCCTCAGCTTATTCGTGTGTGTTTGACGAATGCACTCTGGTTCCAAAATGATTCTTCATTCTTCATCAAGCTTTGTTATTACTATTTGAGTTGGAATATTATGCCTAATTACCTTCTTCAAACAAGAAACATGAAAAATTGGATGTATCTTATTGGTGGAAAATCTAGCCTATAGGCAACACTACCAATCTTTTGCATGATTTGGTATGGCCCGTAATACCTTGGAGAAAACTTATTATTCTTTTTGTGTTGCTTTAGTGAGATTTTCTTATAAGGCTGCAATCTCAAGAAGACCCAATCCCCAACTTCAAAACTTCTTTCACTATGATGTTGGTCCCCCTGCTATTTCATTCAATTTTGTGGCATGGCTAAATTCCCTTTGATTCCTAAAAGTACCTATTGTTGATGAAGCAAGTGGTCCTCTACTGCTTGAACTTTTAGTGACACCTTTCATGATGATGTGATGGAAGGAGGATTATATCCATAAAGTGCCAAAAATGGAGACATTTTTTATGAGCAATGAAAAGAAGTGTTATACCAACATTTTGCAAGTGGTAGCCAATCTAACCATTGAGACGGTTTCTCTGAAGTGAAACAACATAGATATCCTTCCAAAAACTTATTAACAACCTCAATTTTCCCATCTAATTGAGGGTGGTATGAAGAGCTATGAGCCATTTGAGTACGCAAACATGAGAATAAATATTTCCAAAAGTGACTAGTCAAGGTAGGATCATAGGATCATGATCATTGACAATAACCTTAGGTGTACCATGTAGCTTTTAGATATTCTCCAAAAAAAAATTTGCCACTACACTTGTTGTAAAAGGATGTGATAATGCAATGGAATGTGCATATTTAGTGAGGCGATGAGGTGATCAACTACTACCATGATGGCATTATGAACTTTAGATTTGGGAAGCCCTATGATGAAGTCCATGGATACCTCTTTCCAACACTCGCTAGGAATAGATAAGGGCTGCAATAGACCTATCATCTTAATTTTATCCCCTTTATTCCTTTGAAAAACCAAACATTCAGCCATAAATTTTTGAACATCACCTTTTAGCCCTTCCTAAAAAAAATCTTGCTTGACCTGATGATATTTCTTCAAAAATTCTAAATGACCACCAACTGGAGACTCATGTAGTTATGTGAGAATCTAAGAGTGGAATTATTGTAGAGATACAAATGATCTTTATACCAAAGAGTATCTCCCTTCCAACAAAACTTATCTAAACTACTAGAATCATTTTTTAATTGTTGGATGAGATTACTTGTCGCAACATCATTTTACCACTCTACTTTGGATTCTTCCACCTAGTTTGCTTGTAATATTGGAAGGGCACACAATAAGGCTTCATCTTTCTCATCCTTCCTAAAAAGTGCATTTGCCACAATATTTTCCTTCTCTTTCATATATACAATCTCAAAGTCATATCCTAACATCTTCATGACCCATTTTTATTTCTCTTCAGAAGATAATCTTTGTTCCAAAAAATATTCTAGGGTGTCATGATTTGTATTAACCTTGAAGTGTCTACCCATTACATAAGGTCTCCATTGTTTAACTATGTGAAGGACTGCTAGCATTTCCTTCTCATAAATAAGTTTGAGTTGATTCTTACCCTTTAATTGATGACTCTCAAACTTACAATTGGTTGAACTTCTTGCATGAGAACTGCTCCTATGCCATTTTTAGAAGCATCACATTCCACAATGAATTCCTTGGTGAAGTTAGGAGTGGCAAGAACTAGAGTTGTACACATGGCCTCCTACAATCTCTCAAATGCTGCATTAGCGGACTCATTCCAATGAAAAGAATCCTTCTTAAATAGATTAGTGAGGGGTGCTGCTATATGACCATAATTCTTCACAAAAATTATATAGTACCCTGTCAATCCCAAGAAACCCCTCATTTTATTAGTGGGTTTTGGAATAGGCCATTCAATGATGGCCTTAATTTTGTTAGGGTCCACCTTTACTCCTTCATGTGAAACTATGTGTCCCAAATACTCCACCTCCTTAAGAACCAAAAGCACACTTGGATGGCTTAGCATAAAGTTGATGATATTCAAGTACTTGTAATGCTTGATCTACATGTTTCAAATGTTCTCTCCAAGTCTTGCTATAAATCAATATATTATCAAAGAACACTAATACAAACTTTCTCAAGAACTTCTTAAAAATGGAATTCATAAAACTTTGTGATGTATATGGTGCATTGGTAAGACCAAATGACATCCCAAAAAATTCATGATTACCCTCATGAGTCCAAAATTCCATCTTGCAAATATCTTCCTCCTTAATACAAATTTGGTGATAACCACATCTAAGATCTAACTTGATAAAATACATAGCTCCATTCAATTCATCTAGCAAATCATCAATGACTAGAATAGGAAGCATATCTTTAATGTTGTACTCTATAATTTGGAAACATGCACCAAGTTTCATCCTTCTCACGTACCATCACTATAGGCGAGGAGTAAGCACATTGGCTATGCCTAATAATTCTTGCCTCTAGCATCTCTTCAACAATTTTTTCTATCTCACTTTTTTGTATGTGTGGGTACCTATAAGGCTTGATGTTCGATGGTTGACTCCCTCAAACTAGTTGTATGGCATGATCATGATCCCTCTTAGGAGGAATTACTTTAGGCATATCTCTAAGAACCATTGAGTGATGATCAATTATTGCTTGTAGATATGGATTAGTAGGAGCATTAGATTGAGAGACTTCCAATGAACATAGTTGGGAAAAAAATCCATCCACTCCTTTCTTAAGAAACTTTTGCACTTGATGAGAGCTTACCATCTATGGGGACTTTTCCTTCAACCCCCTTAGATTTGCTACCTTTCATTCTAATTGAAATCTCATGAATAGTTCTTGGAAGTTCATCTCATTTTTTCTTAATGTAGTAAGCCATTGTACTCCTAAAACAATATCTGATGTACCCATGGATATCACATACATTGGGGTATCAAGTTGATAATCTCCCATGGATAATTTAATGCTATAACACTTCCTAGAAAAACTAACTATACCACCATCTACAATCAAAACCTGAAACTCTAGAGCTAGGTATATAAAGCAATTCATACAAGTAGCCAATTTTTTGTTGATGAAACTATGAGTACTACCTGAATCAATCAACACTATTACTTTTTGCTCATTTAAGAAACATAATACCTTGATATTTTGTGGAGATCTAAAACTTGAGAGTGCATGACAAGAAATGATTGGTTGAGAATCATGTGATTCCTCATTTGAATCCCTTCCATCCTCTAATATGGGTTCCTCCTCTTCTTTCTCACTTGGACCTTCAATATAGAACAATTTCTTTTCACTACATCTATGTCCTCAACTATATTTTCTATCATAATTGAAACACAAACCTTTTTCTCTTTTCTCCTCAATATTTTTTGGAGTCAACCTAGTAGGTTGAGGAAGAGAAGGTGTTGAATATCCTTTCTCTCTTCTCCTCTACCCTATGTGCTAAGAGAAAAGACTCATTTATAGAGCTAGGACTAAACATGCGTACCTCATGTTGAATGTGATCCTTGAGACCACCCAAGAATAAATCATCCAAGTTCTCCTTTGTAATTGTATCCACTCTTAAGGATAGATTTTGGAATCGTTGAATATAATCCTTAATTGATCCTATTTGTTGATGTTTAGCAAGCTGGCTAAAGAAGTTGTCTATCACACTATTGCTATATTGTGCTTGGAGTTCCTCTGTTAAAATTGACCATGATATGGTGATACCCTTTTTCCTTCTATGAGTAAAAATCCAACAATACCAAATGAATTGATCCAGTTCTAGATATAGGGAAGCCATCATGACCTTTTATCCTTTTGGGATTTGATGTACTTCAAAAAAAATCTCCATTTGGTTTATCCAAGTTAAATGATCCTTACCATTGGACTTGTCCATATCAACCTTTGGAAAAAAATTCCTAGATCCCATAGGAGTATTAAAATTTGTGTCAATATTAGCTAACCTAGGATTTTCACCTTGGTTTCTTGAGAACTCCTTTCTTGGTTCATTCATATAGGCACTTAATATGCTTTGTATATCTGATATATCTCCTCTTAGGTCATACATATCCATCTTCATTGAGGCAATGTCTTCCTTGAAATTACCGATTTCCTCATTAGGATTAATATCCTCTATTATTACCCCATCCTTATCAGGAGTCTTCCCCAGTGGGACAACATTCTTTTTGCCCCTTGTTGTAAGGCCCATCATGATGGGAACCAATAATTTTGAAATAAATCACACAAATGAAATTTCAATTCTTTGAAATTTTTACTCTAACTTACTAGGGCCAAAATACCTCTCACCTCTAAAAATCTCCAAGAAATAAGTAGATTTGTATCCTTGAGAGCAATATTTGTGGAAACCCTAATTTTACAATAACTTGCTTATTTCTACCCCAATTTCTATAAATTTTTTATTGTAGTATCCTTTAATATTTCTTCAAAAACCCAATAAAAATAAGGCTCCAATTCAACAAGATGTGAGAGATATGCAGATTCCAAACAAATAGTGTAGAAACCCTAATTCTACATTTTTTGCTCAATTCTACTCAAATTCCTCTAAAATATGGACTGTAGATTCTTTAATATGGTCTTCAAAAACCCTTTAAAAATTAGGAAAAAATTGTCAATATCTGAAAGACATACTCCTCCCAAAATCACCTCCAATATTGAGAAAAACCCTTGCCTCTACGGTGCCAAGATCATGCTCTGATACCACTTGTAATGAAATAACTTGCACAATAGAAGAAGATGATATGAAATATTCCACAAATACTTGATAATAACTAAGAATAACAAGCCACTTCGAGGGGAAAACCTCCAAATATATCCAATGAGAACACAATTAACAATATGGTGATGAGATAAGACTTACAACCTGCTATTTATACCTATTTATGCCTAGGATATCACCAAGGATAACTTAGATAACCCTATATAAGTCGTAGGAAAACCTAACTAACTAAATAATATTATAATAATGATAACATGACTTAATTAGGAGTTAAGATAGCCACAAGTTGACTATAACCCGGTGTACACCAATATTAAGGGCGCAACACCAAAGCTTTTTGTTCACTCTATCTCTTTTAATTTAGTAGCAAGTTGAGATTTTAGTTCTAAAATCATACCTTTCCCTCTACCAATAAATAACATATCATCAACATATAATGCACTAAATAGGAAATGATCACCATTGGTTTTATAATAAACACAATGATCTAATTTAGAATGCTCAAGTCCCATACCCAACACATATGTATCAAATTTTTGGTTCCACATCCTACGACTATGTTTTAATCCATACAAAGATTTCTTCAATTTTCAAACCAAATTACTTTTACCTTTCACGACATAGTGCTCTGGCTACATGTCATATAAATATCCTTCTACAAATCACCATGAAGGAAAGCAATTTTCACATCCATTTTCTCAACCTCTAAATCATAAGTAGGAGCAATAGAAAGAAAAAATCTAATGGATTTTATTTTTGCAACAAGAGAAAATATCTCACCATAATCAACACCCTCAACTTGAGAGTAACCCTTCACAACCAACCTTGCTTTATACTTCTCAATACCTCCATCTTGACTAATCTATTTATTTAACACCCATTTACAACCAACAAGTTTTCGTCCTTTAGGAAATGGTACAAGATCCTGTGTATCATTATTTTTTAAAGATGTCATTTCTTCATCCATAGCAATCTTCCAAGATTTTGCATCATTCATACCTAGTGCCTCTTCTATAGATATGGGTTCATCCATGTTAGCATTCAAAGCAAAAATACATCTCCAATCGTCAGGTGAATACCTTTTAGGTGGTTGTTTATGCCTTGTAGACCTATGAACAAGCTGAGTTGGAGGTTCTTCCTCCTCTTCTTAATATCTGAAGCTAGATGAGCTCTCCTCAACTTCTTGTCTATCCTTGGGCCTCAATTCAACTTTCTCAAGTGTAGAAGGAAATTGAATCACATCTTCCTTTTTACTTAGTTCTAGCTGCAATGTAATAGAAGAAGGCTTAGATTCTCTAAAAATAACACTTATACTATGTATTACCTTTTGTGCAATAGGATCCCAGAGCTTGTATCCTTTCAGACCATAACTATATCTGATGAAGATACATTTCAAAGCCTTATTCTCTAAATTTGTTTGCTTCTCCTTTGGCACATGTACATATGCCTCACAACCAAAAACTCTAAGATGTCTTAATGAAGGCTTGCAACCTGACCATGCCTCTATAGGCATCTTATCAACAAGAGCTGATGTAGAAGACTTGTTAATTAGGTAATAGATAGTGGCAACAACTTCAACCCAAAACCTTTGTTCTAGGCTAGCACCACTCAACATACTCCAATCCTTCTCCATTAGTGTCTTGTTCATTCTTTCTATCACTCCATTCTATTGTGGAGAATACAGAGTTGTCTTATGTCTATGAATACCACAATCTTTACAGAATCTATTAAAATCATTAGAGAAAAATTCACTGCCATTATCATTCCTCAAACATTTTATTTTCTTTCTAGTCTACAACTCAACCATTGCTTTAAATTATTTAAATCGACTGAAAACTTTAGATTTATTCTTTACAAAATATACCCATTTCCTTTTACTATAATCATCAATAAATGAAACATAATATGTGGATTTACCAATTGAAGGAACGTCTACAAGACCAAATACATTAGAATGAATAAGATCCAATATACCAGAAAATTTATGAGAACTTGAGTAAAACTAAACAGGGTTTTGTTTTGTATAAATGTAATTCTCACAAAAATTGAATTCAATATTACAATCAAACAAACCTTCAACAAGGTTTTTATTTTTCAAGGTCCTTAGACCCTTTTCTCCAATATGGCCAAGTCACTGATGCCATAACATAGTTTTCTCTATAGGTAACTTTGTCTCAAAAGAAAGAGCACACTTGGGCATCCAAAAGCCATGACCATATGTTGAAGGTGAAACCTTCACTTCTTCTATAGACTTTCTTTTCACATAAGTACTATTGCACTCAACAAAACATGCATCAATCTTATAGAATGTTCCATATTTGACACCTCTAGCAATCACCATAGCACCTTTGACCATCTTGCGTCCTGCATTAGAAACTATTACTTGCACAACTGCATCTATTAGTTTTCTCATAGATAATAAATTTCGTGCTAATCCAAGGATATGTAGCACACCGTTAATCCTTTTTATTCTACCATATGGAAACCTAATTTTAACTTTACCATGTCCAATAATGTCTAAATGGGAATCATCACCCAAGTACACTTTACCTCCATCAAATTCTTCATATTCACAAAACCAATCTCTATTAAAGGTCATATGAAAATATGCACCTGAGTCAATTAACCATGCATCATTACATGCACGAGTTTCCAAAGCTGCAATGAATGTGTGACCATCTTCCTTCTCAGACTTGAAACCATAATCAAATTTCTTTTTTTTCTTATCATATTCTTCTTTGCATTCCTTATGAACATGTCCAGGCTTACCGCAGTTCCAATAAATAACTTTGGACTTTCCAAGAGATTTAGATCTACCCTTGGACTTGGATTTGTCACGCTTCTCATTCTTCTTTCCTTTTTCCTTAGGTCTTCCACGAAATTTAGGGCCTCCTTGGCAGTGATGGATACCTTCCTCCTCATCTCTTCAGAAAGCAAAGAACCCACCACATATTTAGTCTTTAATATAACAAAAGCACTCCCAATTTCCATAACAAGAGAATCCCATGAATCAGGAAAAGAACAAAGCAAGATCTGACATTTCTCCTCCTCATCCATTTTGACACCAACTAATGACAATTGAGCCACCAAAATATCGATTACTTCTAGGTGGTCTATGATTCATCCACCCTCTTCCATTCTCAAGGAGTATAACTTCTTTCTCAAGAAAATATTGTTCACTAAATATTTGGCCCGATACATCTCACCAAGTTTCTTCCATAGTTTTTTTGCAGAGGTCTCTTCATGGAAATTAATTAAAATAGAGTTTTCCAAGAACAATCTAATTAGACCCTTAGCTTAATGGTCCATAATATTATATTGAGCAGCTTGAGTAGGATCTGTAGGCCTTGAAAAATTCTCATCAATAACATCCAATAGATTTTGATCTATCAACATATCCTCCATATTTAGCTTCCACATCTCAAAAAAAATTCCAAATTTTTTTTCCACCTCTATTCTCCCTAATGAACTTTCAACCTAAAAATTCTTGCAACAATATCACAAAGTGTCTTCTGCATAAGCTCCCACTCAATTCTGGATTAGTTCAAAAAACCCAACAACCTACAACTAAAACCAAAGGTGATCAAGCTTTGATACCACTTGTAAGGAAGTTAAGGTAGTGGAAAAACTTCCTACACTAATCTTGAGAGGAGAAAAATGCAAAGCTTTACATATATTTAATAGCTACAAAAACTTAAATAAAAATAAACATAAATATCATGCATACCAAAACACAAAGATTTTCATGGGGAAAACCCTCTCAGGAGAAAAAAATCTAAATTCCAAAAGTCACCCAATATATTATTCAGAAATCAAAAGATTACAATATACTTGTAGAGAAAGCTTCTCATAGGAGTATCACCACCAGATATCAAGAGACAACATGATGACTATGAGACTCTCAAAATACACCACTATCTACATACATCCCACCTGCTTATAACAAGATTTTTGGAATCTTCTATAATAAGGGTTTTACAAGGTCATTTTTCATTTGATGTGTTAATAGAAAAACCTTGACGTGTCACTGGGAAAAATTTGTGATGTGTCAGTGTGAAAACCTTTATGTGTCAATGAATTTTTTTTGGGGCGATGCCCCTAACTGAACGTCTTTCTATGAGTGTGTAGTATTTGCATGAGAAGTCGCCACATACCAACATACATCCTATCAACAATAAATCGTAGGAGAGAAATATTTTTTAATGAGCGAACCCCCAAAATGAGAGCAAGGAGGGAGTTTTGTGTTGTTGCATGGATGGGAGGGGTCGTTACTCTCAGAACCTGACCCTAGAGATACGTTTTTTTGGTCAAATATTCCAAGATTCCTCATTCCAAAGTGGAAAAACACAAGGACACTAGCACACCATGCAAACATTCACACGCCTCTCAGGTGTCCAACTCATCATTTTTTAAGAAATGAGCTAGTGGATTTTTGTTGCTTCATCACTGGTTCTTATGGATTTGAAATCACAAAATTTTGACCCATAAGGTTCTTGTCATAAATGTGACCTAGTGTAATAAATGCAATACCACACGTGCAAATGTGAAATTTCCCCCATGGTGCACTTTTATGACATTACATTTTTTCGCCCACTTTAGTGGGCTAGATTTTGGGAAAAATCCACCACACTAAAGTATATAAAAGACCACACTAATAAAACACAAAATTTTTACTGATGTACATACTAAAAATGATATTGTAGATGCAGTAGAGGTTTAGCAGGTAGGTATTGATGATGCCCCCTATGATCAATCTCAGCGAAAAATTACATCTTACGTGAAAGATGATGCAAAATTTTGTTCTACAAAACTCAATCATTAAGTCAACTCAAATATTAGAGGAAGCTACCAAGGTGAGAATAATGCTCAAGAACAATTTGGTGGTTTGAAAGAAAAATATGATGGAGTGAGTATATTCCCCTGCCTAGTTTTTTCACCAACTGAATGGAGTGAAATTAGGAAAAATGGTCGGACCATGATCACTAGAAAAATTCCCCATGAGGCCTATATATAATTTGGTGGGCCTTGAGGAGGGCCATTTTCACTATTCACTACGGGAGTTTTGTTGTCTTTTGTGAGAAAAAAGGTAGGAAAATGCCATGCAGATGAGACTATGCAAAGCCTAGGATTGACAAGCTTCATTAGACAGTCACAGAGGGCCGCAAGGTCACCCAAGTAAGTTTGAAATCCTCATTTTTCATGCATTTTAAAATATTTTTAGATAGGCTTTTTGCAAAATTGTAGCATAGGAATCGTGATGATGCAACTTCATCCCCCCAACGCATTGGCATCATGCTCATGCATCAAGGTCCTTTAGTTGTGCTATTTTCAACCTATTGTGTTAGCATCTAACCAACCATTAATGGAAAACCCCGCATGGCATCACATCATGCAAATGTCTACTTGGTGCACTTGCATCTCAGAGATGAAACATATAAAAAAAATTATGTAGAAGGTAGAATTCTTGATGTTGGATGTTTTGACTTGAATTTTTTTCATTTTTGTAGGATTATCCTAAGATTAGAGAGCATCTTGATGGATGGGTGCTTTGACTTATCTAGGATCAAGCAGGATGCTTGACCCAGCTAAAGGAGGAGCATCTATGACGAGTTGGGTTATGGTATGTATACATCATGCTAGAGATGTTTCACAACCACATGCTCATGGCCTTGATGGAGGGGTGGGATGCCACCACTTCTACAATCCATTTACCAATGGGTGAAATAACTATCACCCTCAAGGATGTATATCACATAATGATTCTCCCCATCCATGGATGGAAGGTGACTATTGATGATATGCACTTTGCTCACGAGCATGCATAGGGAGTCCAATACTACATGGGTCATGGACTTTCCATATTTACATCCACTATTTGAGCAAGGTAGCACAAAATTCCTCTTGATATGATGAGTGATGGTCGTCATAGTGTGTATGTGTGTCACCATGGATGGGTGAGGCTCTCACCTCATAGGGACCTCATCTATACTATTAGGGCGATGGAGGACACTAGATAATATTTGCATGGGGTTGTAGCATGCTTGCACACCTATACCATGAGCTGGATAGGTTTGTACATTATGAGTATTCTAGCCTCACCATGTGAACCTTGTTATAGGTGTGGGTGTTCATGCACATTATGTGTTTGCAACCAATAGGGTACCCTCAGTGATGTATTACTTAGTGCCGATTGCCCACTAGTACAAGCTAGTGCGACAGTGGAAGTATAGAGACCTAGAGTTTTGGTGGCTATAGTATGATGTTTTGCTGGTCAAATAGATTCAATAGTGGTCCTATAGGTGGTTTAGATGGGTAGATGACCATAGATAGCTATGGAATCTATAGTGCAACCATTTTCTCCTAGGTCACATGAACTATATTATTATTCCCTCCTATTGGCGAAGGGTTATGCAATAGTATGACATTATTCAGACCATCCCTCCCATAATCTTTTCCTACACATGGGCCATGAGGATTGATATGTGGCTAGGTGATTTTCAATGATTCACCATCATCAACATCATCCATTCAGATGATGAGGAAAATGATGAGGATCAGCCTCAGGCACATCCTGTAAACAATGTAGGTGTCATCTATGGCTTCTACACATGGTGGATGTTGCATCGACCTGCACCAATTTTTCTAGTAGATGCCCCCATGGGGGGTCTAGGACTATAGGGTGATGTATTATCAAGGTGAGGAGGATGAAGATATGGAGATCAACAGATGAGCGAGGAGGTAAGCACAATAGAGGCAAGGCTAAGGTGATGGTAGAGTATGTCCTCTCCTTCGAACACTGTCCCAGTCTAAACACCAATGTCGACAATGTATATAGACCTAATGACATCCCTAGAAACACCAGAGGTAGTTTTTGGCATGGGAGGCATAGGACCTAGCATTGTCACTCCCCTTGACCCAAACTGGTAGGTAAGGACCTAGGTACAGGGGTTGGTTATACCATTTCATTTGAGTACTTTTAGTTTTTATCTCATGTATATGTATCATATGGTATTCATGATTCCATCCTCTCTATGGTTGTAGTGGCCACATAGGGATGGACTACACCTATTGTGTAGTGCATATCAAAGGTGGCCCCTACCATGCCGATTTAGAGTGTCATTCTCAAGGCATACCAACCAATCTTAGTGTGGTGACATGCCCATATTTTTGAGTCAATCATGCATCTAAGGACGACATATGAGGAGGGACAAGTACAAATTTTAAGAAGGATGGTTGATGCCACTACTATTGTGGGACAAAGGGACCAACTATCGATAGAGCTATGAACTATGTTCTCTAAGAGAGATGAGGTGGTGACAAGAGTTGATAGTGCCAAGGAAGCATGCGATGCTCTTTAGAGCCAAGTCAATGAACTCATATGGTAGGAAGAAATTGTGATGTTGGTAGTTGATCAACAAATACAAGAGGCCTTAAAGAGAGTTGAGCTACAAATACCCTCCATGTAGGGAGAGATCAGAGGACTATGGCCATCGATCATAGTTTCTTGATCCCATAGATCTTGCTTTGTCTCTACTTTCCAGCCTCGGTTATAGCCACCACTAGGACCAAAGGGTTCTCCCAGCCATGCACCTAGGGGCTATATGCCTCTTTTTGTATATCATTTTTGTATTGATGATACATTTTATACAACATTATTTTGATGTACTTACATTTGATAGACATATACAATTTCTAGTTATTTTTTGATGATAGTGGCATGATACATACATACATATATATATAATAGTGGCATGATACATATATATATATATACAAGATATTGATTCTGACGTTATGGTGTTTATTGCTTTAAGTGTATGTTCTTTTACTTTCATGTATGATTATTTGATGGATGTTATGCTTATGGATGTATGTTTAGATTAGATGCTATCATGATCTAAGAAACAAACATGGTTGTATGTTAATTAAATACAATGATGATCTAATTGCCTAACCAAAAGATGTAATGTAATGCATGGATACACAACATAGTAAAACACAAGTATGTATGCCTCTCTCTCTCTCACACACATACAGTCACATCATAACAAAAATATAATATTTTTTGTGTGAATGAATGTCAACATATGATACGTTTTGATCTATCAAAGATGAGTGTTACATACGTGACACATAGACACTACATATAGTATTGACAAAGGTGCATTACATTAACAGGTTCTTTTAGAGGCATCCCATCCATATATGACAATTCATAGGCACTAGAACCATACATAGAGATGCCAATGTAAGGGCCTAACCAATTAGGATTGAATTTTCCTCTTTGATTAGGCAACACATTTACATTTCTCTAATTCCCATAAGGAATCAGATCACCTACCTTGAAATTTCTAGGAAGAATGCCTTGATTGTATTGTCTAGATAATAATTGTTGATAAGCTTTAAGATGGTTGAGGGACTGTAATCGATGCTCATCGAACAACACAAGTTGATGCAAATGATTAGACCGATAATTTTTGTCATCAATTAACCCTTTAAGGGAAACCCACAAAGATGGAATCTCTAACTCTAAAGGAATGATAGCTTCAACACCATACATAAGGTTGTAAGGCATTGTCCCTATCACCATATAAACACTCATGCAATAGGCCCACAAAAAATAAGTTAATTGAATGTGCCAATCCTTACCATTTTTATTTACTATTTTTCAAAGAATGAGCTCAAAATTTTTATTAGATGCTTCAGCCTGACCATTAGATTGAGGATACTAAGATGTAGAGAATTTATGTTGAATATGAAACTTCTCTAGAAATTGATTAACTTCTTTATTCTTGAAAGATGTGCCATTTTCAAAAAAAAGGTAGAAGGAAATCCAAAGCGGGCAATGATAATTTTTTAATAAAGCTATAGATGGTTTTAGCATTCATGGATCAAAGAGGGATAGCTGCAACCCATTTCATGAACTAATCCATAGTAGTGATGATAAAGACATGTCCTTCAGAAGAAAGAGGTGATATTTTTCCAATAATATCCAACCCCCATTTTATGAACAACCAAGGATAGGTCTAATTTTGAAGCTCTTGAGAAAGACCATGAATAAGATGACTATGTTTTTGACATTGCAGATACCTCTAGATGAAAGCGAAGGAATAATGTTCTATTATTTTCCAAATGTATCCCATGTGGATCAATTTTTGTACCATGGATTTGTCACCAAAATTTCCACCACCAAAACCTGAATGGTCTTCCTGAAGGGTGAGGGGTATTTCCACTTTAGTGAGGAAATGAAGGAGAAGATCATTGTAGGAATTTTGATTAAGGACATTTTTTAACACAACATAGTGGATTGAAAGTTTTTGTATCTGAGTGTGGTCATTCTTTATCACATCATTGATAAAATCTCTAGTCTTTAGATAGTTGTAAATGTTAGATTACCATTCTTTCAAGTCCACATGTGCATAGACAGGGGCATCAGATTCAAGATGATTAGAAATAGTAGGAGAGTGAAGAATATGAACCATGAAGTGGTATTATTTTGTGTCCTTATCCAAGGGCACTAGGGAGGTAGTGCTCACCATGTCATCCATGTGTTGGTTTTCTCTCCTAGGAACACTATCTATTGTGAAAGAAGAGAATTGATCAAGGAAAAATACAAAGCTTGGTACCAAGATAATTTACTTTGTTTAGCTTGATACATTCTCATAATTTGATTCACAATAAGCTCAAAGTCACCATGTATGCAAATATTTTTTATGTTTAAGGAAATTGTGGCATGCAAACCAAGAATAAGAGCTTCGTACTTAGTGATATTATTAGTGTAGTGAAATTCTAATTGAAAGGAGAGAGGAACCATCTTACCTTCAGACGAGATTAAGACTAAACCTACCTCAAAGCTATTCTAACATCTTGACTCATTGAAATACATCTCCCATACAATATCATGACTAATTATAAAGATGTCCTCATTAGGAAATAGATCCAGACATGGATAGGAGCAAGGTGAGGGAGTGTCTACTAATTGATCAACAACCACTTGACACTTTATCAATTTCTAAGTTATGAACTTTATATCAAATTCAGAAAGAAACATTACCCACATTGTTAGCCTTCTCACAAGGTTTTTCCTAGTGAATAGATGTTTTAGAAGATCACTTTTTACAATGACATGAGTTTTGACATGAGGAAGGTAATTCCTTAGCTTCTGCATTATAAAGATGAGAGCAAGACATTGTTTCTCCATGGTAGAATAAGGAGTTTCATAGTCAACAAAAATGTGGCTAATTTAGTAGACTTCCCTCTCTCTAGCATCATCATCATCTTGGGAAAGAAAGGCTACCAAAGCATAAGGTTATTTTGTGATATAAAGAAAAAAGGGTCTATCTTACATAGCTAGCATTAGGACAAGAGGATTGGCTACTTAACTTTTGATTGATTCAAAATATTTTTGGTACTCCTCATCCCATATGAAATGAACATCTTTCTTCATTAAATGTGTGAAAGGAATGGTATGGTCAACCAACTAAGATATAAATCTATGAATTGCATGAATATTTTCTTGCAAGCTCTATAACTAAGAGATTTTTCTAGGTGGAGGCATGTTAATAATCAAATTGATCTTATTATTATCAACTTTGATTCCATGATGAGAAACTATAAATCCTAAAAAATTTATCGTGTTTACGCCAAAGACACACTTAAGAGGATTCAATCTCATCTTATAGAGATGAACCATTTCAAAGATAATATGAAGATTCCCTATGCGATCTTGATGATTTATAGATTTTACCAAGATGTCATCAATGTAGTCTTTTAGAATCTTGTGAATGAAATCATGAAATATCAGGGTCATCACCCATTGGTAAGTTTCACCTGCATTCTTTAACCCAAAAAACATGACCACATAGAAAAAGGTACCCAAAGGGGTAGTGAAGGCTATCTTATACTGATCCTTTGGGTTAATATGAATCTGGTTATAGCCTAAGAATGCATCCATGAAGGACAAAAAGGAATGCCCTGTAATTGAGTCTACAATTATATCAATATTAGGAAACAAAAAATCATCCTTAAGAGAAGCCTTATTAAGATCATGAAAGTCAATGCACACATGAATATGGCCATTAGGTTTACTAATGACAAAAATAATCAATATCCAAGGCGAATAGTCCATAGGATGGATAAAGCTTTCTTTTAGTAACTTCTCTATTTTAGTCTTAACCAACCATGTGACCTTGGGATTCATCTTTTAGATCTTTTATTTAATGAGATTTGCATCAAGACATAGGATGATATTATGGATCACTATGGACTCAATACCAAGCATATCCTCATATGACCCTGCAAATATATATGTATAAGAGTTCAATAGATTGGAGTGTTCCTCAAATTCCTCTATGGAAAGGAAGTTTCCAATCTTAATCACCTTTTTAGAATTTTTAGGATCCATGAAAACTTCAATAGTTTCCCCTTTGAGGAGAGGACTACGGTCTCTAGGGTGAGGCATAGAAACACCATCATCCATGTTAGATAGAGGAGCCTCCTCATCCATATTCAAGGTAGATTATCCAAAGTACACATGTTTATGCAAGTGGTATGAGAATCATCACTTATGGTGAAAGGGGGGAAAGTGGGAGTAGGAACCTAATAATTCTTCTAGAACTTCCTCTTTGGAAGATATCCAAAGGAACTTCATTAGATCCTAACTTATCTTCAATCAATTTAGGATAGACTAAATTGATAGGTTCAACTAAAATCATATCAACACTCCACCATGGTTTTTTCATAGCTTTTTTAGGAATACATCACAATCCTAAGTGACATTTACAAGTTCTAGCTTGGATAGGGACCTAAATTCCTTGTTTGGTACACCCAAGACCTTTACGTTGTACCCATACTTAGAGACAAGCTTATATTTGGGGCCATAACATGTCTATAAAGCTTGAGAGGAAGGTGGTTCTACATAAAGAGAATCATTCCACCAATGGATGTCAAACACATCTATGAGACCACAATGATCCTTCTCATCAAGATTCTCCTCCTTAGTAGGGGAATAGCTAGGGCCCTGAATAAGATTGCAACTTTCCTTCTCAATAGGAGGATGACCAGTTTCCTTAACAACGGTGCTCAAAGTTATTAGAAGGTCAAGGTGGATGGGGTTCACTTTATATTCTACAATAACGAATTTGAAAAACTCCAAGGATCCTCAATCATCATCGATACATGCATTTTATTTAGAAGAGGAAGAAGACAGGGAAGACTTAGGACTCTTCTTTTGGATGCTCCACTTTAGGGACATTCATTTCTAGGGTAGTATCTATGGATGACACCGTAGAATAAAATGAAAACACATCAGAGGTTAGAGATGGAGTACAATTCTTAAGAGTTGAAATAATCAAGCCTCAACTAGCCGCAACTAACTAACAAGGGTGGACAACTTTGAGATCAACCTTGATTGTAACCACTTAATTATTTGCTACAAACTTTAGGGAACGATACAAGGTAGAAGTCACAACTCCCATAGCATGAATCAAAGGTCTTCCCAAAAGAAGATTGTAAGGTAAGGGGCTAGGCATCACATAAACTAGAGTGGGTAAGGTAATGGGTCCTAGCCACAAAGGAAATATTATCATGCCCAAGGCTTGATTACCGGTGTTATCGATTTCACAAATGTACAAGGAAAAAGAAACTAAGGAAGAATAATCAATTTTATTTTTAGGTAAGAGATCCATATCACAAATTTTGAGAGTCGAAATGATATTAATGAGGGTATGCCTAATACCAAAATTTTCAACACTAACTATAATCATTAAAGGGTCTGTGTGTTTCTATACATCTGAGGAAGGAAGTTCCTACAGATAGAAAGTGATATTCAGTGAATCCAAACAAATATGAGTCATCAACACATTAATTTCCACCATCCTAGTAGAGGTAGGAAAGAGGATGTTTTGCAAAGTTTCCTAAATCATACCTTTATAAACCAACACATTTTGAAGCAAATTCCAAAGTGAGATATTGGCCAGAGTAACACAGAGTTGCATGACAAGATCCTAATCACTAGGTGCTTTAGTCAGGGATTTAGGTGTTGAAGGAAGACTTGGTTGAGAAGGTGGTAAAGAAGTAGGAACTAGAGTAGGTTGATATGTAGGTATAGAAGATTTCTTATTCAAATTCTACTCATTTATTATAGTATTATATGTGTGTGCCACAACATTGTAAGAAGTAGAATTTGTAGCTTTTATGAACCTTGCATATAGATCCATTGAGTCATTATGATATGGGACCCCATGGATAGAATAAATTCTCTTAGGTGAAGGGCTAGCTGAATTCAAGTAAATGATGGGTCTCTTAGGATTTTGAGGAGCCACGAAGACTACAATAACATTCACCAACTTCTCATCTTGTGAAGAAGAAGTAGATGTTTTCTCAAGAGGTCAATAGATAGGAGAAGATTCTTCTAAGAAATCTTCTAGAGTATCATCTAGAATATAAAAATATTCCTTATAAAAATCATTATCTTAGACATTAAAACATCGTAGAAAAATTTCTCACATGTTCACACCGAGTTCACCAAAATGTAGAGAAGGGGGATCCATTGCTTACAAGTCTATTGCTTTCTAAGAGAATCCCAAGGAATGGAATTCCATAAACTACGTTGTGCTTTGCTTAATCAAACTAAAAGAAAGAATGAAAAATGTAAAGAATAGTTTGTCAGAAATAGTATTCAAATAGACTAGTTTAGAATCTAAAAGAGCAAGATGTCGAGATATCTTCCTCAGAAGGGATGACTCTTGACCAAGGGACAACAATGTGGAATCAAGATGGCAGTGGGGCACGTTGGAGTCTATAGGATGTGTTGGCATCTTGTAGGACTAGAGTACTAAACCCTTAGATAGAAATACTATAATCCTACTAATGTGTTCATATCCAAGGTCTATTTAATTAAGTAAATTAACAAAAAGTAGGAAATACCATAAAATACAAGGCAAAGCAAGGAACCAACATACAAAGTGTCTTGTGCTCGAGATGTTCCTCCAAGCTTGACTTGGAAAACCTACACACAAGGTGAATGCAGAAAAATGTTGGGGTTGTTTCAAGGTTTTCCATAGTCAAACCACCATTATGGTGTTCCCACCTCTAGGGATAACCAAATTGATAGAAGAGTGGAAAAAGTAAACAAATGTGAAGTGATAAAAGCAATCCCCACTCAAGGAGGAGAACCTATATCAAAAAATAACAAAGTAACAAGTTATCTATTTGTATATAGATAAGAAACAAGAGAGTGTTACCAAAAATCCATGACCCCCTCTTAACTATACAAACAAATTGTTGAATGCTTGCAAGAGAGATTTGGCTATTGGAGGGCCCTTAGTCTAGCAGAGCTTCACTATAATATCAAGATGGAGAAGGGAACAAAGCGAAAAAGTGGGAGAGAAATTTTTTAGAATGATTTAATTTATGAAAATGATTAGATTTTTATGCCAATTGAAAAACATGATGAAATGTAGATTTTAAAGATAGCTTTAGCTTCCTTATTTTTATAGTGTTTTCATCTTCAAAATTTGATCTACTTGCTATCCTAAGCAAGGTATTTATACATTTAGATTTTCCTAAGGGTATTTCACTTTCTCTTGGGTTGATGCCATTTTATGTCATTTAGGAATTCTTATCTAACACATTTGAGTAGGATTTTTAGCATTTTAGCTCATTACAACCATAGATGCACTTAAGGTTAAGAGCACACATTTTATCAGTCAATCAATCAATTATTTGTGAGGTAGAAAACCAAAATAGGGATTTTTCCTTGTTAAAATCCTATAGCTAGGTCCCCATCTCCTCTTTGTTATGATTTTATAGATTTAGATTTGAAGATGGAATGTTATAGAGTAGAATTACAAAGTACAAACCTAGGAGCCTCAAATCTAAAAGTTGAAAAGTCAAAAATCACTCTTAATCTAGGGCACTTAGCTCCCCTATGCTCTTATTTTAGACTCAAATTTACATCACAGGTGCACAAAAGTCTACCTTTCTTATATTTGTCTTTTTTTTTCAAAATTTTAGTTTCATCTATGCATAGAAATTGTGTTTCTAGATTAGGTTGCATAGTTAAGTTAAATAAATTAATCTAAATTAAATTCAATCAATTTATAGAGAAACAAGAAATCCAGATCTAGGGTAGATTGGCTCTCCTTTTAGGTTTTTATCCAATCTCATACCCTCATTAGTTTTTCTTCTAATTTTAATTTGGAAAAATGTTGATCTTAGTGATCTATACTATAGGTCTAGGATCCCTTTTTGCATACAATAATAGGAAGGATGAGATTTACACCATAAAACAAATGGTGAGGGGAATTACATAATTTTTATTTTATCCTAGTCCTATCTACCCATAAAGAAAATTTTAAGAGAGTATGCCTAATAGGGAGTGGGTTTGGAGGAATCAATCTCTGATTCCTGCTCTAGGCCTTTCCTTGTAAGACCTCCTTGGTGTGTTGTTTCACCAACCTAACCTATAGGTCCCTACTCATGACTAGGTGCCCCTGGTTTTTCTGAACAACCCCTCTTCTATCAACAAGCTATCCTTCTACCAAGCCAACCTTGGTGCTTCGCCAAATGCTCTCCATTGGCCCTTACTCTTCTTAAAGACCAAATATCCTCAACCTTCTACTAGATTCTTCCAGGGGTGTGAAGGTGTTGCAAATATTCAAACTAGCCTATCTAGGTTCCTTAAGCAACCACAAGTTTCCAACTTTCCATCGCTTTCACACAATTCCTTTCCTAGGGTTTGAAAAGGCTACAAGCCTTGAGCCCCTAATTAGGCCTTTGGACAGAGAAAAAATGCAATTTTAACCTGAACCCACCAAAGGACCAAGGCTCTTTACTTAGGGCTTGTTTCTCTCATTCCTATACCTTAAATATTTCTAGGGTTTTAGCCCTGTGCAGCCCGTACCCTGTCCACACTCAAAACTGACCCAAAAGCTAGGGTTTTCAAACTTTTCAAAGTTGTTTCCAAACTGTCAAAAAGTTCTCCTACCAAATGAATTGAAAGAACATCCTCCTGACTACCATGCATTGCTAGGACCCCCAACTAAATTCACAAAAAATATTTTCTTCAAAATCTCAACTCCCCTGCAAGTTATGAATCTTTTACTCCAAGTCTGCCCCAACTAGACCTGCACTGGCTCGCTTAGGGAATCATCTTGCTAGCAACTCCTGCACTACCACAAACCCTAATAGCTATCATATTTACACTAAAGGATCCTAGACACAAATCCCAAAGGGTCGTACAATTTTTACGGTGGGAAGGTGCTCTAGGACTCCATTCTTCCAAACTGCCTGTTACAGGCCAGAAAAAAATAGTAATCAAACTATGTACATATAAAATATGAAAAAATGATTTACAAAGGTAAATGTAAGGCACACAAAGCTTGAAAAAAGTTAACACTACATGATACAAACAAAAAAATAGTAGAGCTACTCCATTAAAGCTCAGTTTAAAAGCTAAACATAGAAAATTGTCTTCCAAAACACTGTTTTCTTCAACTTTACAAAATATCACACTAACAAAAATGCCTCCAACCCTATCTCATGGTCGAAGCATGCCTTAAATATGCCTTCAAAATAATTTAGATTCTTGGGTCGAGCTCATAGATGACCTAATGGTGAGTGTTATAAAACACACTGTGTTTTCTAACCCCTTGTCAACTTTTGACAACTTAGCACAATGGTGTTGCAAAACTATTTAACACTTGTCACCTTCTTTCCAAAAGTTCAAAAACAACCCAAATCACCCAAAACAATGGTCAACATGACCTTATGATAACACAACAAAATTTGAACTTCCTTCTAGACTTCAGGAAAACCCATGTTTCCCAGGTGCTCCTGCACTAATGCCACTCTCTAAGATTCCTTTCATCTAGAAAGTTCTTGTTAGTTTATTCTATGAATTAGTTTCCTTATGGATAGTAATTGGAAGAAAATTTTAAAATAACTTCATATTCAAATGCCCAATTAGAAAAATTAAAGATAAAAATGCATCGTTGTTATCACATGCTAATAAATAAGCTACTCCAAACCTAATAATGATGTCTTCTATAAAATTAATCATAATTTCAATTGTGCATAATTTGTTCCATGATTCTTTCCTCTATCTAATATAATATTCTATCATAGTTAATGATACAAATCAGGGAGGAAATCAACCATTGATCACAATTCCAACTAATTTCAACAACCCTTCAATCACCAAAACCCTAACTAGGGTGATTCTTCATACAACCTATCAGTTTCCCTTGTAGGTCTACATACCTAGTTTATTGAACATATCTTGTAGAATACTTCACAAACCCACAAAACAAATGGCATTCCTGATACCCATTAAGCCTTTTCAAAACATATTTCAAAACATCATATGGTTCCTTTGGAACATACTCTCCAAATTGATGCTACTACACTGCCCTCCTAGGCTAATTAGGCCACTTTTATAAAGCATCACCCACTCAATCACTCTCTCAACTAAAAAAACCAATTGAAAGGTCTCAACCAGACTACAAAAAACCAAAATCCACAACTTTTGTTAGAAGAAACACTTCCCAAACCATCTTAACACAAAACCCTCATTTTAGCCATTTTCAAGGGGATTTATTGAAAATCCACACTCCCAATCTCTTTTCACCTTAAAAACACCTAAAAACCTTCACAACAGGTCTGCACATGCTCCACAAACCTTCACATAGCCTTTACGTATGCATTTTATGCAAAAATCAACTTGGAGCCATCATTTTAAAGTCAAATTTCATGGAAAAACACCTAGGGCAACGGTCAAAATCCACCAAAACACCTTCCCTACTCTTGAAACCACCATTAACCTCTAAAAATATCCTAAGTAACCCATTCCACCAAGTTATAGACAAATCCAATGGTGGAATGGCTGATAATTACATTTTATTTTCTCTCAAACCCTTACAACAAGGTTTTTAGACAGATTTCAGAAAATTGCTTGTAATTCACACAAATATCAATAGAAAAAAATGAGATGAATTTAAAATAAACAAGGATTCAAAACTCCCTCTTTTCCAATCACAAAACTAAACAACTACATGCCATACAAAGCCTTTTTAATGACTGTAGAAACAAATTCCTTATGAAAATGTAGGGAAATCAATATTCTTTATTGCATCAAATCACCAAAATCCCATCAAAAACATCTTCTTTGAGTCTTTTAAGCATATTTAAACTTGACACCACAAAAAAAAAACCAACTTAACTGACTTTTTAACCACCCAACCGTTGGTATTCCAACTTTGTGCATTTTTGCACTTTTGACAACATTGCATTTTTACAACTTTTGCAAGTTTTACAATATTTTCCCAATGAACCTCTAATGACTCAAACTACATCACCCATGGTCTATTATGACCTCATTTAAATGAAAAAATAAAAACACACCTAAAACCTATCATTAGACCTCACTTGACCACATTTGCACAAATTGAACTTGCTGCCCCTACACCACTTAAAACATACTTGTGGTCAAAATATGAGGGTGGATTTATATATCTAATATAATCTAGTTTTTATTTTGAAAAGGTATGCATCTCCATAATAAGCTGCAATGGTTGAGCAAGATTCCTTCCTTTAGTGGAATAAATTTGACAAGTATGGAAATATTTCATGTGATGCAAGTTATCCCTAAAGTTTTAGGCCAACAACATCCCACTGTGAGGATCTAATGAATAGTATACAAATGAGATTTGTGAGTTGTATCAAAATTTTCATGGAATTATTTTAGGATTTTATCTACTTGAACATGATCTAAGCACCTAAAATATATTTCTTCATGTTTCTTTCTAAAAATAAATCCTCCTTTTGATCATTTAACTCTAATATATTCTTTCAGGAGCCTTAAATTTAAATAGCACTTGTTAATTATTAAATACTAGATAATTCCTAAATACTAGTCATCTTTGAAATTTATTTTACTACATATTGATGACTAGTCATCTTAGGATCAGTCTATTCTATGGTTTTTATAACACTTGACCTCTTACTAAATTCGTTGGGGTAATCTCTAAATAAAATTATTTTTGAATTGTGATCAATTTAGATCTCTTATTTACCTAGGCTCAATTTTCATCAATATAATTTTAACTATCAAGTCAAGCATCATTACTATCACTTGGCTTCTCAAAATATTATTCTTGAATTTATTTATAGTTTTAACTAAAGAAAGTGATTGTTTCTATCTATTTAGATATCTCAAATCTACATCTTTGAAGGGTGAGATCATGAAAGCTATAGGTTTTTCTTATTTTTCTTATTTTTTTGAGTTATAATGGTTGCACATGTGTTTTGAATCAAAAGAATAGTGTATTTAAGAAAATAATAAATGTAGAATGGTCTAAAAGAATAGTGTATTTAAGAAATAATAAATGTAGAATGGTCTAGTATATTCTACACTAGACAAAATAGGAGCATTGGAAATTAATTTCTTGATATCCTCAAAGGAAAATTTATCTATGGGCATCCATTCTATATTTTCTTCCTTCTTCATCATTGTACTCAATGGTTTATTAATTTCAGCAAAACCAATAATTAATTTGCAGAAAAAATTATCTTATCAAAATAAGATTTTTTCTCTTTCTTTATTTTTTTTATTATTGGATATTTATGATTGGATTGATTCTATTCAAATAAATAGATATCCCATTTTTAGAGATAACATCACTAGGTAACTTCCCTTCTATAATGTAAAAAATACACTTCTTAGAGTTAAGGGATATGACATGTTATTGGCATTTCTATAGCACTTTCCTTAAATCTTCAATGTGATCTCCTTTATTCATAAAAAAAACTATTAAACAATCCATGTATATTAATATAGATTTTTCAATCAAGTCATCTAATGTTATATTCATATCTCTTTGAATTTTTTTTTTCAATATTTAATAGTTCAAATAATATCATTCTATAAGAAAATGTCCTCCCTTAGTATTGAAAGTTGTTTTTAGTCTATCTTCTTGATCAAACATTACTTGATTATATATCCAAAAAATATCAAAAAAGGACATCATTTGTTAATAATTAACAATTTATTACACCTCATCTAATGAAGAAAAAAGATAGTTGTCCTTTTCAAATGCTTTCTTTAAATTTATAAAATCAACACATATGTTATATCACCATTTTTTTCTTCATAAAATCCAAATTTGGAACAAAGGTGGAGTGTCTGATTGGAAAAATAATTCTATTATATAACAATTTCTTCACTTCCTAAAATATTAAATTCTCTATAAGTGCATTGATTGGCGTTTTATTTCTTCTAGAGTGCAAAATTTACCAATTATAACATTTTAGATTCACCTTCATGTGCTAGGTTAAAGGGTTCATATTTTCCTCCATCTATTTTTGGGAAGATCCTTTTTGTTTCTTAATTTATCAATATAAAATAATCTTTCTAGTTTAATCATTCTCTTGGGAATTATAGTATTTTTCAAGTTAATAATAATTTCTTCTTTTAACTCCAACTCTTATTTTTCTTCTTCATCAATAACTTGGGCTTCAAATACACCAATATTTGTGATCAAGTCTAAAATATGATGGTCATCCTCAAAAACTTTAATATTTGCTACATATCTTAAATTGATGGAGTTTAAACTATTTCAATTTAAAATATCTTCAAACCTAACATGATTAATGATTCTAATGTGTTAGCTTTAATAACTAGTGCATTAGCTCTATGGTTGAATTTACTAGGTATGTTGGATATTGAAAGCATCAAACTTTAAAACTAATCTAGGACATGATTTTTACAATTAGATAACTTATTATAATGGTAAACATATTATTTTCTAACTTATTTTTCCACATGTTCTGAATCTCCTTGAATTTTTAACATCTTGAATATAGTTTTCAAACCAAATAATAAACTACGAACCAAAGCTTCATATTTTGCAACATTATTTGTATAATGAAAATGTAATTTATGTGTTACAATGAAAAATATACCTTGGAGATTAATTAGTTTAATTCCAATTCTAACTCATTTCTTAGACTTTGATCCATCAAACTTTAAAGTCCAAATTTGGTTGTTTTCTCCAATTGGAATTTTGATTCTTGAAATATTTAGAGACACACTCCAATAGGTTTCTCTATTTCTTATTTTTCCACTACAATTACTACTTCATGCTTCTTTTCTTTTATTTAGACACGTTGAATGAAATAATTAGATTATTTTGGTTGTATAATTTCTTCAATTATATCCTTAACAAGAACATGCTCTAATTTAGTATTCTTCTAATATTCTAAATAATGAATTTTATTTTATCTATTGATAGCTGTGAGACATAGGGAGAAATTATTTTCTAAATGTGTAGCATTATGAACTCTATACTGAGCAAATTCTACCTCAAAGTAAGAAAATTCTTCATTCTTGGTCCCTATTAATTCTGATTTGATTTTGAATCCATCTCTAGGGAAACCACATGTGATAAAATTCAGTAGCCATGTATCTATTTAATGCTTTCAACCAATATTTTCTCAATAAAATTCCATAAGCTTCAAGTGTATCAACTACTTGAATGCCAATATAATGTTGCACCTAAGACTAGATGCTTATTGTATGTGCATATAGGTTAGCTATCCAATCACATTACATATCCTTAGAAATTTTCAAGTTCTCTTATACATCTTTATGTATACTATACTTTAGGAAAATTTTCTCGGGATTATTTGGTTAGTCATTGTATACAATGAAGTGAATTTGAGAACCTACATTAAAGAAATCCATCAATTTTTTTGGAAAAATAAATAGATCTTTTTCTTGAAATTGATCAAATAAAATTTCTTTACTTAAGAGATTCACAAAGAATTCAAAGAAATGGAGAACTATGTAAAGAACTAAATTAAAATTAAATCTACCCCTCCTTCTACCACCACTTTTATTGAGGTGGTTTGTATACACTTAAAACATAGATAAAATATTAAAAATGAAATCTTGTCTCTCTTAAAAGAATTTAAATTTTTTAGATAGAATTTATCACTCTAAGGCTTTGATATTCAAGTCTGGACATGCTAGTTTTTACTTAGATATTGTTGTAGGTCAATTTCACAAAGTCAATTACAAAAAAAAATATTTTCTTTCTGGAACTAATTATGGATTAATTTACTAGATATTGTTGGAAGTTTGGGGAGATTTCTAGAAGTTGGCAACATAAGCATGTGGAACAAACAAAGGTATATAATGTTGTGTTGCAGTGTTGTCATTGATTTCAACATTATAAATTATGTTAATATTTTAGTTGCAGATCATTTTGATTAGTTCTAACATATTTTTGAGTTGTTGAGGAAGACATCTTTGCAAGATGGTTTGATCTAGAAAAGTAAGTTGTGTGTGAATTGACTAAGTGTCAATTCAGCTAATTCCAAGTAACAAAGCATATGCTTTTTGGTCAAAAACACTTCACAAATGAAGGTATCACTTTGCACTTCTAACATCAGTTTACTAGATGTTATATGTATCTAATTCCAATATTTCATCATGTTTTAACAAGTGGTTTGATAGAAATGAGTAATAGAGGTTGGCCGAGCAAATTACAATTATTCTCTATGCAATGCATTTGTGTGGGAGATTCTAATGTCTTCATAAATAATTTTTTGGCTTTGCACATTTGAGGATAAGTTTCGAGATGGTAGTAGAGTATGAATTCTAGTTGGCATTAATTTTGAGGTCCATGTGTTGATATGTGGATACACAAATGAAGGATATTCTTATGTCATGCTGACCTAACAAGTTTGAAGGTATGCAAAGGATAAATATGTGTTGAAGTCTTATGAAGGATCTAATATAGGTCCATGCCAACCTATTTTAAGTTGTTGTGAGTTTTGGAATCTTGGCATGAGATATGTATGAAATTTTTGGAGCCAAAAAGTCATATTTTGAGTGTTACATATAATTAGGCTAACCTAATTGATGTTAGAGTTGATGCAGATATATATGTTAGATCCTTTCAGTGTTTGCATGTATGGTATGAATATATGATGTGTGATGTGAAAATTCTACATGTGAATATTATTAGAGCAGTGTGAAGTTAAGCTATTAATGTTGAGTTGAGGATCAAAGTTGTGTGAATGCAGAACAAAGCAAAGTGTTGAAATTGAATCAGATAAAGTGTGTAAAGTTAGTTTATTAAGCTTCATTGGAACTGTATTTCATGCATAATAAAAATGCAATTATAATAGTTCAAAATAGATTGTGAGCCACCATCTCTCTTCTATATTTTTCTCTATAGACAGTGAACCCACTTGGACATTGAGTCCACTTGTAGTGAGCACTTCTATAAATATACTATAATCAGTTATAATATATTGTGATCTAATCCTCATCCTGGTTTTTCCCATTTTGGGTTTTCCACATAAAGATCTTGGTGTTCATGTTTTATGCAATGTTGTTAATATTTCATGCTTTCTTTCTTTATTACAGTTGAATATGCTTTGGTGATTGGATGTTTAATGTTTGAATGGTTTAAGAGAATACTGATTCAACCTCCCCTCTTAGTATTTTGGGTTTTCAATGATTGCTATCAAAGCTTAGTTCTTTGGAATGAGCTTAACTACTTTGGGAAGGTCTTGGAGGTTAAACACATGGCTAGTAGAAAATTTCCTACTCCTCTAGAAGAGATTCCTACAATTGGAATCATAGAAGAAGATTGCATGCTTGACAAAGATGGAGAACTCAAAGTTACCCTTGAAGATATTGAAAAGATTGAAGATGAAAACATAGATCTGAAAGAAAATATCAAAGAAGCAAATGAATGCATCAAAAAATTGAGAGAGAAAATCAAGAAGTTTAGAGAAAGGTATAAGGAATTCAATGAGAAATTGAAGCAAAAAAATGAATCCATCACTAGTCTGAAAGTGCAAGTTGAAGAAAATAAAAGAATTGAAGAATGCTTGAATGCAATGGTGAAAGAAAATTAGATGAATGTACAAGGCTTGAACAAGAAGTGGTAAATCTAAGATTAGATTTGGATAAAGAAAGAAGTCATGAAGACAAATTCAAAATGAGTGCTACAAAGCTTAATGAGATGATTACAGATTAGAAAGGAATTAAAGACAAAGGTGGATTAGGGTTTGAAATAGGAGAAAATTCAAAGTTAGATCAAATATCGAATACTAAAAAGAAGATTGAAGATAAGAAGAACAATGGAAAGATCCAGAATCAAAGAAATGAAGCAAGAAGACCATCAGTAAGACAACCAAATGTAGAAATTTACCCATATTTCAATGTTTTTTTATTTAATTGTAATAGATTTGGACATACGGCAATGGAATGTAGAAGTAGAATGAATCAGAATGTTCCATCCTTTTTGGGTCAATGTTCTACATGCAATAGATTTGGACATAAAGCTAGTGAATGCATAAGTCAAATGATGAATGACTATAACAATAGTAGAATGATTCAATCTTTCAATGGATACTACTATACATGCTATGGATTTGGGTATAAAGCTAATAAATGTAGATCTAGAATGAATGGAAGGAATATTATTCATAAGAATGTTGTATGCTACAATTGCAACAAACCTTGACATATTGCTAAATATTGCATATATAGAAATATAAGGAAAGAAAATCTGGTAACGATGAATGAACTAGGAAAAAATGTGGATCCGATAGAAAAAAAGAAGGAAATGGAAAATATTTGGAGAAATAAGGAAGAGGAAAAGGTCAAGGAAGAATATATGCCATCCTCCAGTGCATATGTTTCCTCTAGAACTAAGCGAAGAGTTATGGCTTAGGAGAAGTTTTAATGGAAATATTTTTTCCCCCACCAGAGAAGAGGTGTTGATGCCTCAACACAAATATATATGATGTAGAACAAAATGCTTCATCTATTGGTGAATATTGTGGAAAAAAATATGATGATGTGGAAGTTTGTAGAGCTTTAGAAGTTGACTATGCACATAGATGAAGGGATGACAAATTTATTGTTTGAAACATTCAATACAAAATTAGGTCAAATCAAAGGATTATAAGTGATTTCACTAAGGAAAATTCATTTCAAAAAGGCATTCAAGAAGGAATAGAGTGGCAAGGAAAGAATTCAAAATGTTCAATGTGAATTGATATTCAGTGCATCGAAACCCTAGTTTGGTGAGCAAAGAAAAAGGTATTTACAAATCTTGCTTAACCTAGTTTCGAAGAACTTTGTTGGAAAATTAGTTTAAATCTATTTTGAAATGGCTATGGTGGAGCCTCTAAGTTTTGAAATTTTTTGTGTTGGCTCCTTACCTTGTCATTATCCTATGTGTTTATACCCTAGGGTAGGGTTTAGGGTTTTGATTCAAAAGCCCTCTCTTCAAATTTCATAAGTCTTTTTCCCTTGGTGTTCTATTCCTTCATTGACTTGCTATACCCGGTTGTAGGTCACTTGAGTCATGACTTAGGCTATAAAAAAAATATTGTCACCAACCCCTTAGTCTAGGTTTTTCAGTCATCAAATCTTAGACCAACGCTTTAATATTTCCTAACTCGGGAAAAAAATTTCTCATTAAAATGACTTAAGTCTTAAGTCATTAATTCCAAGGGTCTTGGTCCCGTCAACCTAGTTGGTCCCCTTTCTTTAGGACTAACGGTTTTCGTATGTATATATTTTCCAATGGTTGGACTCATGGATTTAATCCTAGCCATTCCTACTACCCTCGCATGAATAAAATAATACTTTCCAAAAAGCAACGGGGTTAGCGAGCTGAAGACACGTGTATTGTTGTAGGTGCGGGACCCAGTCTCCACTAACATACCCGACACCATAAGCTTTTAAGCTGATGACGAAGCTATTGTTGAGATTAAATATCAACCATTCCCCACTAACCCCACAAGAATAAAATAATGTTTTATGAAAAGCAGTAGGGCTGGAACGTGACTACCACGTGGATTCTCCCATTGCTTGGAAAGAAGGTGGAGCCCTCAAACTAAATGAGTCAATATTCCAAGTGGAAACATATTATTGGCATGGGATTGGTGAGAAAAAGCAACAAAAATTCAAACTTTGTTGAGTCAACCTAAGTCATCCAACGTGCCATCTCATAAAGTAATTAATGGCTGACATTCAAAATTGAAGAATGGCTATGGGAGCCATTTTGCTTCACGTGAGCGAGCAGTAATGGAAAAAATGACATCTAGACCTACCCAAATCCGATTTAAAAGGCACATAAAAGATTTCTTTTTGCATAATTGAAGATTGCAAATGAGGTTTAAAGCATCTAGGAGATCAAAGTAAACGTACCAAATTTCAAGACGATCAAAATAAGGGTTTTCTTCAAGCGAAAAAGTTGTAAGTGAAAATAAACACACTTCTCTATTTTTTCTTTAAATTGTGTTGGATTAGGGTAGAGGTTAGTTGTATCTTGCTATCAAGTTATTCGACATACTGTTCAATTGTTATTTGGTAGTTTGAGCTTCTTCTAGAGTTTAAAATTCTATCAAACCTATTAAAATTTTTCCTTTGAATTGTGCCCTAGGTTTTAAACAAATTTTTTAGGTTTTGAACCTCTTTGGTGCCAAAACCATAGATTAATCAGAACCAACCTATCACCAATGGCTCCCAAGGCTCAATTTTTTGGTTTTGAAACTGCATCAAGACCTCTTGCCCAAGATATCATTGACCAATTGAAGCCCTCAACTAGTAATAAATCCAAGTGAAATGATTTATTTTATGGCCCTAAAATTAAAGAGGGGTTAGTTGACAAACAACATTTTATCAAGGATGTTGATGTTCCATACACAAGGTGTCAAGTGTTCCAAAAGTCATTTGGGAACAAAAATTGTGGAGTTCTCATTTGCAAAACCTAGAGGTTGGATATGGGGAAGTTATTTGTTCCCAATGTATACATGGATGTGATTTACTAAAAGATATAGCTATGAGATCTGATCCTCTCTCAAGTGTGATTAGGGCATATGATCATGTAGAAATGGTTAAGATAACCAAAGAGGAAATTACAAAAAAATTCAAGTTGAATGAATGGAGTCAAGATATGATTTTCATTTACCTTGACACTTTCACAAAAGAAAATGAGAACACAAAGGTTGTATTTAGGTTAACAATGTTGCCCATGCATATTGCAAGTACTAGGGTTGGGAAATCTAGGAAACAGATAAAAAATAGCAAGGATGAAAAGGATCCTTTCCTCATGAAGTACTTTGCTAATTACTTTAAGAAAAAATTTTATTCCTTGTGCCAAATTCTTCGTTTTTATCCACCATCCACCATGCCAAGTGGTTACATGTATATGGTTGCACATCTTCAACACCCAAAATACAATGTAGTATATGACTATGCCACATATCTAATAGAATAGATGCATCAAGATCTATCTGCACTAAAGGAATGAAAGGATTGGGTGAGGTTTTGGTGTTATTATCTCCTGATGCACATGTTTCTATACAAGGGAGAGATGAGTTTTGGTGAAGACATGACACTGAAGAAGGTAGAGGAGGATGTTGATCTTCTTGTCTAGTGTTGGACTTATATTTTGGACAAGGATGATATGAAGTTTGACTATGTTGTTTTCCACAATGTCTTTTCCTCCAAGTTGAGAAGGTTTTTGGTTTATGATCCACCAAGAATTCCTGAGGAGATACATTATTTTTTGAGGCCCTTGGGAAGGAGGCCTGATTTGAAATTGAATCACAATTGGGGGGAAATAATTCCATACCCCAGTATAACAATGTTCAAAGTTTATGGTACAAATGTGAATCCACATGTTCTTCTAAGAGATGTGCCACTAATGATTGGTTTTATTGAAATTATGAGGAAATTGGGAGGAGCACAAATGGTGCATTTACTAGAGCAACTAAAGAAAGGCTCATTCTTTCTAGAGTGGACAATGTTTGCAGATTTAGTGATGGCTAAGGGAGGATGGAAAGACTTGGAGAAAGTTATTACACCATACAATTTGAAAACTATGTGCCCAAGGAACCATGACCTTGAAGGTTTCATTGCTACTTAGAAAACAAAGAATAGAAGTGGCTTCTTCATCCACAATTTTTATTATCTTGAAGATATAATTAGGAACATTTTTTATTTTCAAGTCCAGGATGAAAGAAAGAAAATGTATCTCACCTTCAAAAAAATGGTGGATAAAGTTAAAATTTTTGATCCCAACAATGACCCTCTAGCCAATATTAAGGGTGAGTTAAATATAATTATGTATGTACGCGACAATTTTAAGAGCATATTGGGTGTTTTTGGGAAGGCAATGGCCATTGAAGAAGAGCCAACAAAAACATTGGAGGAGAGACCCTCTTATCAACCACCACAGAAAGTTAGGGTGTACTCCAGGAAGAAAGAAGTGATAAAGAAGCAACAAACACTTCCAATCCCTACTACATTAGAGGGGTCAAGAGCATCTTCTTCTGTGAGGTCAACACCATGTCTTCCCAGAAAAGTTCCCCCTATCATAATTGACATTGATTCACCTCCAAGAGGTCCATCTCCATCTTATCAGCCACCACCTAAGAGGCAGAGGATTGAGGTTGGTGGGGTAGTTGATTACCTTGGTTCAAAAGAAGATGATATCCTTGTTACACCAGAAGAGATGCAACAAGGAATGCATTATCCCCTAAGGGAGGTTGCATCAAGAATAGGAGAGAACAACCTCTAGTTAGCAAAGACAAATGTCAGTGGCTTGAGCAATGCCAATGATCCAAGGCACAAGGCTTGCAAGACATTTTTGGAAGATAATTATTTTGTGGAAACTAAAGCATTCAAGGATTATGTATGGAGAACCAATGCTCAAGAATATGCTAAAAATGTTGCAAAGGAGAGGAGTTTGCATCCAAAACTTCTAGAGGAGGTTGTGCAAGCTAATGTGAGGAAGATAATGAGGAAGCAATTCCAAAATATCACACCTGAAGAAGGAAGAGCTTTAGTGCATAAAAGTGGGGTAGTATTGTTACCTGAATGGGATATTGTAGATGAAATTGTGTTAGACACAATAAGAAGGCATGAAAAACCCTTCTTCCAAACAAAGGAAGAAGCCAAATTGGCATTGCAGGGGTCAACCTTTAGTGAAGAATGGGATGCCTTGGCCCTCTGGTCACTATCTCTAGGGTCTAGAAAGCCAAAAGTTGTAGAACCAACCAACTTCAAGGGGTGGTTGATTATCAAAAGAGTCTCTGACACTCCAACATTGGAAGCAACAAAAATGGTAGTTAATGTTCTAAATTCACTAAGGAAATAATGGAGAATGTCACTATAGAGAGAGACTTGTACACAAGCAAGCATAATGAGATCACTGATGAGTATAACAAGAGACAACAAAAGGTAGTTGAGTTGGAAACAGAGTTAGTGTTATTCAAGCAATAATTAAAAACATTAAATACCCATGGCTCATCAAGTTTAGGTTATGCAACATCTACTTCCCCAATTGCACACCCTTAGTCTCCTCCTCCACTAAAGCAATCCTTGGAAATAATTCCATATAATTTGGGCTAGGAACCAATTGTAGTTGAGGAGCCAAGCACATCAGGTGCAATTCCATCAAATGAGCCCACAAAGGAACATTTTTTGTTGAAAATTGAAATATACGAGATATTACTTTCACAAGTTCAAGATAAAATGTATGAGAATAATTCAAATGTTTTTTATACTATTCTAGAGCATATTAATAATAAAATTCAAGGAAAGTTTAACAATATCCATTCTAATTATTCTTTGATGTTGCAAGCAATAAAGTTGTCTAAGTGACAAGGATTTAGCTACCCCAATCATGGATAGATGGATCACTAGGGTTGATAATTTGAAGCTTATAGGATATGGGTCTACACATCAGAAGGATAAATATCCAGGAATTTTCCCAACATAAAAAAATTGTTAATGAAGTTAATGAAAAAGAATTTCAAGGGTATGTTGCTCCTCTAGAAGTAAAATAAGATAATTAAAGTCAAAATTTGATGAGGAAAAATTGGTATTGTTACCTGAAATTCAACACAAAGATGATGAGGTAAAACCTCTACAGGGATGGAAAGATCAAGTGGATACAACTTTTGCTGCCCAAGCATCCCTTATATGTGAAAATGTTGATATTAATGTATTGAAAAATACCCTTGAAAACTTGTCTTTCACCATCACTTTCCTGGAACAATATGACAAAGAAGCCAATTCAGTAATGGCTAAATATGCTCCTTACATAAAGAAGATGGATGAACTCTTGGGTTTCCATTAGCCTTTTGAAGTAGAATATGAATTGTGGAAGAAGACTTTCATTGATGAGTTAGAGTTATAGGCATAGGGATGGAGAAGACATATACATGGTTGAGTATAGTGCAAGTCTGGCCTTAGAGATTGTAATGCATAAAAGATATGTTTCTCCAAATTCAAATTATGACAGGTAAATGCTGACTATTGGTGACTTGGACTAATGCTAGATGCTGATCTAGATATTGATCCATGTTTTTCTTTCCTTCTGCATGCTTTTTTTCTTTTGGTGAAGAGGAAGATAAATATGCTCCAATGGTTTGAAGACCAATATCTTCAACAGATTACCCTTTGGAAGGCATGAGAATCTCCACTGACTAAATTGCAACCTTTGTCTCATATGAGAATATTCTTTTAGTTGGTTGTAATCGTTCCTCATGGAATGATCAGTTTAGGTTGTCAAATGAAAATGTGACAAGTGTAGTATTGGCCTAAAGCTTGTTTCACTCCCTTGTTTCTTATAAAAGGGAATTTAGGTCCATTTGTGTAGGTCTCTTTTTGAATTCTAGATTTGAGAAATGAAAATGTATAACATAGAAAAAACACATTTTGAGTCTTCATGTTAGGTTTTGAGTCAAGCAAGTAAGTTTTGTAAATTGTATGGTTTTCAAGCATGTCTAAATGAACAATGAAAATGTTTGAGTCTATTGTCTCCTCATCTATAACATTTCATATGAATTATTAATGAAAACCTGATCAATGATCTTTCATTAATTTTTTAATATTTTTTATTATAGAAAAAATAGGTTTTAAAGGGGCCCCAAAACCCTTTACAAGATAAGTCGCTACTTCATCATATAATAAAAAAATAGGACAAGTAGCCAAAAACTAGCCAAAAAATAACAAACAGACAACCAGAAAAAAAAAAGAAAACAAAAGATTTCTCAGAATGTTCGTAGCTTTGAGATCACTGTCAATAATCTTATTAGCAATCATAACTTCCACCACTTCATCAGTAGGAATACCAGTCTTTGCATTAAGCTTTGCCTTATTGCGAGTACGAGTAGAAGGACCAAAATAATTAGTGGTATTGAGCTACACACCACCCTCAGTCACCAAGTCTTTAGTTCAAGAACTATTGCCCAATCATTTCCTTTCCTTCTTGTTTAGAAGACACAAACCCATAGCCTCATTTCACATGGCATGTCTGCTAACCTCCACAACCTTATCTAAATTTCCTTCCAAAATAACAAACTTTTTCTCATAAGAATTCTTCATTTTGATCATTTCATCCACAACCATCTTGAGAGTATCAAAGATCTAATTGAATTTAGCTTGAACCTTATCAATTTGAGCGTGCATTATCAGCTCCTTAGAAGAGGAGGCCTCATCAACATTAGTGCAAGCCACTCTAACCCTAACATTAGTAGAATTTATCTCATGAAATACCCACTTAAAAATATTAAACAAAGAAAGGGAGTGTTCCTTAACAAGGCCAAGATAATATAGCATAATCTCCCTCCTAAAATTAAAACCATGTTTATCAATAGCATACTCTACCTTAGAGTCCTCACTGGACGAAGCATTCTACAAAGTTGTCTTCCCTTTATGAGCAGAAATCTCCACCCCTTTATCCACATTCTAATCCAACACCTAGTTCTCTATAACAAACACACTTCCAACAATCCCCTGCTAGACATCCCTCTCTAAAATCCCCAGAGATCTAGTCATCTGCTAAACCTTTTTGTTCTACATATTAAGAACAAGGGAAACCCCTGGCTGGCCCTTATTGATCCTAACCTCCTTGCTCAAAATCTCCCTCACAGGCCCCTTCACCTTCTTACCACTGAAACCCTTCCCAGGATGGCTAGGCCACTCAACCTCACCCTCAAATCCCATGTCATACCCATTATCCATTGAAGAAATTGGGGAAAGATCCTTCTTTCTCTTCTTCCCATCATGATTTCTCTTATTGCCCCCCGCTTCCTTCACAACTTTTAGCTTTTGGGAGGACTTCACAATATCAACCTCAACACCTATCTCCACAACTTGGAGGGAGCATTGGAATCAGGATTTATCCTCTTCTTACCCTCAAAAACAGCAAGAGACTTTGTATCACCTTCCAGAGAAGCCTCTAAACCAGGGGAGTAGTCCACATCCTCAGAATTCTCCTCAAAACTAGTAACATATTCAAGATTTTTCATTGTTGCTTTGCAATGAAATATGTTTTAATTCTGGTTTTGTTTTAATGAATCAATTAAAATACCTTAATTAAAGCATGAGTTCATATGAATGCTTTGTGGATTTTGATAAGTAGTCCTAGAATTTGAGCATTTAGTATGTGTTTTGTAATGCAATTACACAAAAACCATGGTTGTTTGAAATTAAATTCACCTTATAGTTCAATTTATTGTGGTTTTATTCCTTTCCCTAAGATAAGAAAATGATCTAACAAGTATTAAAGCATTTCCTATGGTTTTGATGTTTCAATTTGAGAACAATATTAATAAACAAGTTTACAATCGCTTTATTTTGTGTATAGTTGGTATTACATGGTATTCTTAGCTTTAGGTGTTTAATCCTCTTTAAGGGATTGCCAGTTTCTTGAAGAATTTCATCTATTTATATTTTCAATGGGAATATATCTACTTAATGTACAATGTGTGATATAATTTCTTAAAAGACTACAAGATGCATGTTGTGGGATCACCCTCCCGAGTTTTGCAAAGCCCAAAGTGTAGGAGGGAAGTATTTTAGCTTCCTCTTGTTTGTTGGCCAATCACCTCCTAAGCACTCGATGAGATTTTCTTGGTTCTTTAAAAACAACCAATAGGCTACACTGAGGGTTTTTGAGGTAATAGAGAAATAACCTAAATTCAAGAAATATCTAGTGAAATCCATAGAAGATGACCCGTTATGCTCATTTTCTCATATTCCTTATGGGTTTTCTCTAATTGAGGATTTTAGGATCTATATTCATGGGAAAATGAATGAATATCCTCACATTAAGGTAGGATATTAATGGGAAAATGAGCTAACTAGAGAATATTTCACCCTAAAACTAGAATATAAATGTCTAGTTGTAAAGAAAATGGATGTATGGCAATGTTTTTTGAACTTTTTCTATGAGAACAATTGGGTTAGAATGGAACTCAATAGAATTCATCATTAGTTTTTCTGGACTGATATGCCTAGTATGATAACTAAGTGATCAAAGAGATTACTGGTCTATGTGACACCAGACCCATTCTTGTTTTGAAATCTATCAAAAATAAAGTAGTTATGAAACTTACTAGTGCTACTTACAACAAGAGAGCCCTAACCATTAATACTGTCAAAAATTATATTGTTAGGTATGTTGCAATGGTTATTGGATATAAGATCTATTTTACCAATAGAGTGAATTCAGTGTCTTCCATCGTAATGAATGTGGCATATAAAATGATTGAAAAGGGTGTGGATTATGACCTTTGTAATTTTCTTAGGCAATAATTGATGGAGAACCTAAAGAAAATAAAGAAAAAGGAGTATGCATTTAAATATGGAACTTTGGTTATGTGTTTTTTGTTTCATTTCTTAAAGGAGCTTCCTAGAATTAGAAGTGTAATCTGGTTGAAAGGAGTACCAACTTCCTACCAGATTGTAGATTTCATGAGACGCCTTGGAGATATTAAAGCATAAGATGGTGATCTTGTTGCTTTATTTGTATTATTTCAAAGGAGAATGCATGAAAGAGAATTAATTTCAAGGAAAATAGTTGAAAAATACAAAAATGACATTACATTTCTTGTGTCAATAGATAAATGCATCATAAAGGTAGTGGAACCAAGAACTATATGGGTTCCTGAACTAGGATATGAGGTTATAAAAGAAGATCTTGTTGGTTTTCCTGATGTTTTGTTGAAGGGTCCTAAGGACACACCAAAGGAAAGAGATGGAACATATGAGGAAAAATCCATGGAGGTGCACATGGAACAAAATAAACCAATAATTTAGAAAAAGGTCAGGATGATGGTGGAAGAGATTATAGAGGAAATGGGTGTGTCAAAGGAACAAATGTGGAATTTAAGAGAAGAAAAAGATAAGGAAGATTCAAGTGGTTCAATAACAACCACAAGAAGATCTGGTAGAAAAGCTACCACTCCTCCCACTATCCAAAAGTCCTCCAGGACCATACCTTATGTTGGAGATTGTGGTGCACAAAATTGTACTCCCTTCTTAGAGATAGTACAATTTCATACTTAGTTTGGACCTATTTTAGTAACCTTGCATTCATGACCCTTTATTTTAGATCCCAAGGCTCATTTCAATTGAAATCCTGACAAAACCAATAAATACATTCAATATTTCAATTCCCTGACATTTTCTCACCCCAAAAAGCTAGGGTGGGACTCATATGCCACCTTGGGTATATGACTCCCCCTAGGTGGGACCCATGTGCCAACTTGGGTGTATGAGTCCCCCTAGGTGGGACCCATATGCCACCTTGGGCATATGAGTCTCGTGTGGCCCCTTTTTAGGGTTCAAGCAGGAAATTAAGTTTTTAATTCAAATTTCAAAAATGTCAGAATTTGGAATCTAATAAATAGTAAATTAGATGAGATAGCTATAAACTATGGTTTTGAATCATTATTTCACCTAAGAAATCCTAGAATTTTCAAGCAAGAGCCTTCAAGAGATATTTTCAAGTATTCAAGAGAAAGTAGTAGGAAAATTTGAAGTCTTAGAGCAACATAATAGTTTTTTTGCAGGTCCTCAAGCTCACTTTCAATTCAAGATCTAGCATTGTCAAGGATTGATGATGATTTCCTATGGAGAATCATGATGGATTCTAGGTTTGGGAGATGCAACTAGCCATTGAACCAAGCCTAATGACTTGTTTCCTAAGTGATTCCATATTCCATTATCATTCTACTTTATGCCTAAAGGAAGTTACATGCATTTTTGTGGCTTATTAGGGTGATTAGGGATCTCCCAAAGTGAGTCATCATCTTCATGTTTCATTTATGCATCCTATTCTAGCACATTAGAATAGTGTTTCATGGAATTTTAGATCTCTTAGTCTTAGATGTACTTAAGATTAGGACTTTCACACACATTTCCTTTCAAGATATATTCTTTCTATCAAGGTTTAATTACCAAACTAGGGGTTTTACTGAGGCAAACCCCCCATAAGCAAATCAACACAATATTTTGTTTTGCAAATTTTCAGCAAGTTCAGATCTAGAATCAATGATTGGAAAACATAGGAAGGAAGTGTAGAGATAGGAGAACAGTTCAAGATCCTGATTTTCTAGAAAAGAAGAATGAGACTAAATCACCACCTTGGGTGTATGAGTCTTGGTATAGCACTTTTACTAGATTTCAGTGGATTTAGACTTGTCACTGTGAGGTTCCAGTTTATGCCCAAAAACCCTAAATTGTGACTAAATCACCCATTCTAGCGTATGAGTCCCAATACAATTCAAAAATAGTAAAATTCATGGTTTTCAGATCTTTCTTAGTCATCTTTGATCCTCCAGGTGCCTTTTTGTATCTTTTTGTTTATTAGTTTTATTTCAAGTTTTATTTCCTAAGTCATATAGTTAGGTTTTGCAAATTACTTTCATCTCTTTCTTTCTAAGCACTTGCTTAGTGGTGAACCCCCTTTCTTTAATCACACCCAAGGATACCTTGTAACAATCCATTCTCCCAATTGAATCAATTGGTTGAGACCTCCAAGGTTTCCTTGAATGAACTAAGAAGTAAATAGGAAAGGGGTTCCTTATCCCCTTTTGTTTGTTTCATCTCCTAGAAAGAGGATCCCCCTATTTCCTTGTGTTTAAAGATAAGAGGAAAACAATTCCTAATCCTCTAGTAATGGAGAAATCCCCTCCGGTTGTGCAAACCAAAAGAGCTAAGAAGAAGAAAACTACTACTACTACACCACCTATTGCCCCTACTAAGAGAAGGTAAAGAAAAAAGATGTGAGAGAAAAGGTTACAAGTGAAAATTTTGTAGAAGAAGAAGAATTGGAAGAACAAGGACCATAGTTGGTTCAAAGAAGGAGAAGTGATGCTTCACAAGGTGAAGCCAGTTCCAAAAGAAGGTTTGACATTATTGACACTGAGAGTGAAGAGGAGATAGAGGAAGCAAAGAAAAAGTTTGCTATTCATATGAGAGAAAAGAAGAAATAAGTTGCCAAGAAGGCTTCTCTAGAGAAGAAGAAAGGAAACGAAACAAGTCAAAAGAATACTTTGTGTGAAAGAAAAGGACAAAAAAAAATAGAACCGATAAGGCCTCACTCACCTATGAAATTAGAGGCATTTTTTAATAGTATTTTACAAATTGAAATGTTGGGAGAGACTACAACTCTTTACAAAGATGTAGATGAGGTGGATAAGGCCATCATTATTGAAGCTATTATCAAATATATTGTTTTCCTTAAGGTTGATATGAGGAAAATCAAGAAACATATTCCTGATGACTTATGGAATATTTTGTTGGAAAGAAGAAAAGAAGTAGAAAAATAATCAAGGCTTAAGGAAGAAGCATTAGAAAGAATAAGTGCTCCTCTCTCTAAGGGAGACAGAGCAACTTTGGCCACAATATTCGACAAGGAGCTAAAGAGAAAGTAAAGTGTGACTACACTTATGGGAAAATATCAAAGTGATATTGAAAGGCCTAGGAAGGAAAGCAATGCAAAAGTTGAGGAGATTGCACAAAAACTAGGAATGATACCAGAAGATAGGGAAGAAGTGAATTTTGAAACCCTTTCTACAGAACAATACATTGAAGAATATGTGTAGAAAAATGATGCTATATATGAGAATTATGCAAATGAATAAGTTACATTGGACAACACTCCTCCGAAAGTGGACATAATAGAAATAAATGTAGAGGATGTAGTGATCAGAGAAAATATTGCAAAGGAAAACATCACTCTTCCTCTAGTACAAGAAGAAGTTACTCGTATGGTTAACATTGAAAACACATCAAAGGAAGAAAAAAATGATAATGACAAGGATAATGTCGATACAGAGAAGGAAGGGGAGAAAAAAGTAAGAGAAAAGAATTAGGATGCATCTAGAGATGCACAAATTGAAAAAGATAAACCAATAGACTCTAAAAATGTTAATTAATTAAAAGGAAAGGTTGTGGAAACAAAAAAGGTTTTTGGTGAATCCTCTGGCTCCTTTGGAGATTCCCTAAAAAATCTATTCAGTATGCACCCCAAGTTCCAACCTGTTGTATCATCACAACTACTACAATTGTCGATGTAACAAGGTAGTGTTGACTTGGATAAGATCTCTCCCCTTCACAAGTTACAATTGGGAGATGTTTTTGATGCATCTGCAAGAAAATAAATTATTGAGACACACCACAAAAGTGGTGAACTGATGGAAGAAGTAGTAAAAGAAGTACAAGAGACCATACCCAATGAAAATATTTACACATTACTATCTGGTATGGAGAATTTGAAACTACTAATTGATTCTTTTAACGTTTATGCATCCGGATTGAAAGAAGTAGAGAAAGAAGTGGGAAAGACAATCAATGATAAGAAAATGTTAGAAATAACTAAGAAATGTGCCATTTCACATAAAAAAGTCTTCAGAGTTGTTGAAGGATGCACAAGGGTGCATGGATGAGGTAAAGGCTCTATATCATGTTGGAGTATGGACAAACACTGAGGGGGGGTGAATCAGTGTCTGATAGACAGACCTTAAATTCAAAAAATTTTAAACTTTGACAAAGAATTTTAGTGCATATATCATTTCTATTGATAACAGAGCAGAGTAATCACTTTGAGAGCATTCATAAAAAGAGGTAGACAACATTAACTCGGTTCATTTAGACAACTTATGCCAATATAACCTATGTGAGATATCTTGTACTTGCCAAGGATGTGACTGACATTGTTTAACAATTAGAGCATGATGACAAAAATAGGTGCAACTCATAAAATTATGTACATGAAGACCAACATCTTTGAATCACTTTAAGACCACCAAATTTCAATGCAACTTTATGTGAAATTGCAAAAACTATGGAACTAAATGACATATGATAAGAATTGAAACAACAAAGAGCTTTATCACATTAAGAAAGATTGAAACATAACAATCTTGAACTATGAATCAATGAATGACATGTAATGTGATAGACTAAATTCTTTTCATCAAAACATGCAAAACATGTTTGGTTAAACAAAAATTTTAAACCAATTTGCAACATATGACTATGAAAGTACTTGTAATAGTAGAATACTACATAAATAACAACTAATAACAAACATTAATGAATCTAATAACTTATGAAAGTCAAATAGATATGAAAAAAAGTCACACAAAGACTCATCACATAACACATTATATGTCTTGAGTGGAAAACCCTTTTGGGGAATAAGAAACACTCAAAAAACTTTCTCTTTATTCAGTTAGAGCACCAACTCTACAAAGTTCAGGAGCACCAACTCCACAAAAATTAGAAGCACCAACTTTCAAAGTTACAAGAGCACCAACTCCATAAAATACAATCAATAATCAATTATAGTGTACTATTAAAACCCTAGAAGTGCAAATGCAATCCTAGAATCTCAATAGTAGACCATGAAGATTTTCAATGAGCACATTGAAGAATTTTGTATGAAAATGAAAACATCTTCTCTTATACAATAATCTCATAATCAAAAATATTTTCAAAGCAATACAATGTCTTATATCTATCAAGATAAGCCTGAAGTCTCATATGTTTTTTTTTTCAGGTAACCCGAGAAATGCCAGAAATCCATCTTTTAAACACATTGCAAAATAACCTCTAAAAGTAGTTTGTGTAACTATAAACTCACTTGGGTTAGCACATTAACTTCAAATTTAAATCTGTTATGGCCTGAGAATCATCCAGAAACCCTAAAGGGATTTAATCATAATTACCAAAGATTAAGTTCTTAACAATAGTATTTTATAACCAAAGTTTTACTAAAACAATAGTACAAATTTAATCAAAAATAACTTCCCTTAACATAATGTCTTAAATCTCGTAAGAAAAAAATAGTTTTTGTTCATTACTTGACTATGGTGAAAGAAAAAACTTAAAGTATGCCTTAAAAACCTAATAATCGTCTGGTTGAAACTTCCATTGTTGTTTCCTTGTCCAAACACCCATAGTCATATCTTTTCCAATCTCAAAGTTACTCCATATGTTGGCCAAGCTAATATAGTTAGCTAAGTTACAAAACCATAGCATGTTGGCTGAGAAAAGCTCAAGGAATTTGTAGACCACAGAGTACCATGGCGACTAGGGTTCCATAAAACCTTTTTCCCTAACAAAGCCTCAAGTATTTCAAAGTCTTTTCAAAATAAAATGATCATTTGAGATCTAGTCTTATCAAACAAAACATTATAATTTCTTAGAATCAACTTCTAAAGACTTTACCCAAAAAAATAGACATCATAATATTGAATAATGAATTGTTAATGTCACAGGTGCATACATTGTTAATGATGGTTTTTAGTGTCACTTTTCAATGTGATATACCTAGTCTCAAGTTGTACTATCACCACCATTTTATTTTAGATAAATTCAATTTCTTTTGTCTTATAACCCTGACATTTTCCATATGTCATGTTAACCAAGATTCATAAAATGCTAATGACCTTGATATTTAAAATGATGTAAGTCAATAACAATATTGCTCGATAACTTGCAAATGAAATGACCTTTGAAATTAAATAAATTTTAGGTTTTAGATCATAGTAATAATACCACTGATGGGATTTTATTGCCATTTTTATTGTTAACAACAAAATACCTTGTGCTCACAAAATCAGTAACAAATGAATATGCCAAGCATGTATTTGCCAATCTATAAAAAAATATGAATGTTGATCCTATCAATCATGAATATGAATAACCATCCAATATACCATATACCAAACAACATGTTCAGAATCACTATCGTGGATATGATTGCCTTCACATTTTGACATTGATGATCAAAATATCAATACCTCAAAACATATACCCTCAACGTATGCATGTCAAAGATATCATAAGTAAACCAACCTCATATGTAAACCAATCTGAAAAATGTGAGCATCAATTGAAGGATAAAACTAAAAAAACATCATGTATCCTATAAAAAATAACCCGTATCCTATCAAAATGATAAACATTGTCAGCTTCATCATGTAACAAAAAACTGAACAAAGTAAAATCTTGGATCTGCATATCATGTCATCTGCATATTACCAACCATGTGAATTTGCATATCATGCATTCATCAAATGAAGAATCCAAAGAATAGAACCAGTGATGTCATGAACCCCATAAAATAGTTTTGGCATCAAGGAAAAACTAACACATAAACAACTGAAAGCCAACAAACTCCCCCTTTTTCCTTGATGGAAAAAAACATATCATGTCTCCCCCTTTTTTCCTCAATGAAAAAGAATGAAAAAAGAGAATGTGAGATGCCATGAATATAAACAACTGAAACTAACCAACACAGTAACCATTTGGAAGGAGAAATCAAGAATCAAAGACTATCAACAATCATTACTTCAGTCATAACCAAATAACTTTGTGTCATATATCTCCTTGTGTTAATCACATGAGTAATCAAATAACATGTCTGCACCAAATATCTACTGTATAAACAATGTTACCAACATGAATAACCATGTACCAAGGAATAAACTATGCACTTCTCAAGAAGTTCTTTCACTTGCAAGGTAGCATCTACATCACATGAGCTTCTCTTCCTATTTGAGATAACAAAGCAAACAAGATTCTGAAGAATATCACTGTAAATCTCTTTCAAGCATGATACTATCATAAAACATGATACTATTCAACATCTATCACAATGTCACAAGAATCTACATAAGTATAAAGTAGATTATGAGAAAATAAAATCTCAATATACTCTTACCAATTAACCTTGCTCCCCATTTGTTACTTACTTGGCATAGATATCATAAGCATAAACAAGATCACACCATTTTCAAAGTCTTAGAAAGAGATCCATAATCATAAAAAAGTTGATCATTATCTTGACAACTTAGGATCATCACTTATGCTACTTCCCCTGCCAATAACAATTTCAGCATTGGTGTCAAGATGCTAATATGAGTCACTTTCTCATGTGATTGAGGACTCCTACAATCTATTCCACTCATGACCAAGGAAAGAAACACCAATACATTTTATAGGAATATTATTGTTCTAATCTTTTTACCATACTTCAAGGAAGATACCAAGAATTCAACATATACCAAACATGAAACAAATATTTGAACCAAGGAAAGAGAAATCACAATTATAGTCTTCACAAAAAATACCGCTCTTACATACATGTCTATTATGGCCATACCAAATTCAAACTCCACCTTGCAACAATACCTTGTAAAAAACACACTCTCACCTTCATATATTTACTAGGACACTCGCAATTGCAACAATATTAGAATGCAAAAGCACAACATGATCACTATCCTAAGAGTGCAATATTTTTTCACCAATCACATTTTAAGTTTGCAACCCCTTGCAACTTCTATCATGAATACCCAAACTAGCATAGATGACCTATTTCACAAACTCACAACTTATTTTGAATTTTTCATGTAACAAATTTCTGATATAAAGTATGAAAATGTATAATATTTTCATCCAAAATACTATAGCACAAATCCATTGAAGAAAGAAGGCACTGCAAGGCACCATCCTCTTCAATTTGAATACCAATACCATTTTTATTAATTAGAGACTCTATCAAAGAAGAGTTACTGTCATTCAAAAACCTGTTAATAAAATGGTTGCAATAAAAAACAAACTAACATAATCAACAACATTTATAGATGTATCATGGTCTATCCAAACAATGGTATTTTTCAAACACCCCTATATTAAAGCTTGATGTATTTTGTATTCATTGAAAATTAAGACATTCTAAAAGAAGAACAATAGAGATAGAATGGTATGCACATCAAGAAATCACGATGCGTATACATCTTATGTTTAAGAGCCAAAATTGATATCACTCAAATAATAATCCTGTACAACCAATACTTGTTTGGATATGCTTGCTTTCAAGACCTCACAACCCTTGTTTGTTCACTGTGACCAATGTCCATCATTCTGAGTTCAAGATACCATGTGTACAAGATACAAACTGTCAAGAGAAACAAATGGTCACATTGTAAAAAAATGACATAGAAACCACATGGAAGTCCTGAACACATGATTTTTCCCTTTGTAAGAGCCAATCACTATTACAACAACATAGATGCACAAATATTTTATAGTCTCCACACTATTTCAGATATAAAATCTCACTTCAAGACATCAAATCCATAAAACATATAGCTCACACCTTGACTAGTGAAAAACAATGCAAAAAGATAAATTTTCTGCTCAAACAATCATTCACCCATAAAGACTACACCATCACTCAAAGTTTTGCATATAAATAAAGTTTGTCACCTCTTCTCTATAAAACAAAAAGTTCTATTATTTCAAATCAACTTACTCCATCATTAAAGTTAGAAATGCTTGCAACATCATAGAGATGTCACTGTACTAAAAGCATTATTCTACACACCTTCAAAATTTCTCTAAGGAGTTGAAGAGTAATGCAATAACCAACTCCCCCTTACCTCATGCTGACCTTTTAGGAAACAATTGATTCCTTTTGTGCAGTATGCACTAGTTTATTATTTTCATTTCCTAGGTCTTTTTTTCTCCTCCAAACCTGTATGGGCCCTTTCTTTTCTTGGTCAATGCATCTACATTGTTATTTTTAAATGATGCCTTCAATTTACTCCTACACTGTTGTGCCTTAGGCCCAACTTTATGACACTTAAAGCATGAGATATTATAAGCAATTTGAGGAGTAAAGGAATCATACTTTCTTGACATTCCAAAAATTCTATGATTATATCTTCCATACCTCCTAAAATTTCTTGTACAATTTCTTGCTCTATGACCATAAGCATGACAAAAATAGCAATAGCCATGAAATTGAGAGTAGTTATACCTGATAAATGGAGTTCTTTATGTCATTTCATTAACAAATTTATCTTATGTATGAACAACAACAATATGATGACCAATATCAACCTTCATTCTTGGTGTTTGCTTGATTGTAAACCTCTTTCCATCTATAGTAGAAAACACTATCTCATGTTTAGATTCTTCTACAAAGCTTTTTCCAACCTCATATCCCACTCCTGTAGGATTCTTAGAAAGCTTTTGTCTACCCAACATCTCATTCAATATAATAATACTAATATCAAATTATCAATTTTTACTTGATTGAACCTTGACACTTTCAAGCTCTTTTCTTAATGCAACTACTTCTCCTTCAAGTTTTAGAAATTCAATCCTTTTGACCTCCAAATCAGACCTTACAACATCTGTTATCCTCTTACATTCTTCAATTTCAATTTCTTGACTTATAATCATGTCGTCTTTAAGAGTTAGTTCTTTTAACAAGGAATCATTATCTGAACTTTTCTTCAATGAAGCAACTTCATTTTCTAATTTATTACACATTTCTTCTTTCTCTTTCAACTTGACTCCCTTTTCCTCTTTAGTCTTTTTCCTTTCTAACACTTGATTGTTTAGAAATTCAATAATTTTTTCAAATTTACCATGTAATTTTGATTTAATACCTTATTAGTATCAATGCTCTTTTGAAGTTGTACCTTGAGTTCCTAATTTTCTCATTTAAGCCTTTTAAGTTCATCTAAGGCATCAAGTAGTTATCCTTCCATTTCAACTTCAAAATCATCACCTTCAGATTCTTTTTGACCAAATTCTTGTTCAAAGTCACTTACTAAGTGATCTCCTTCTTCTCCAACTATAGGATCACTTTTCCTATCGACTGGCAGGGGTATTGCTTGAGACAAAACCTCACTAGAATTGATAGGGGTTGGTTGATCAACTTTATGCTTGACACTAGTGGTTTTATTTTGACCTTTTTTTATTTTGTACTTAGCCATGATGAATACTCCATGACCAGGAAACCCTAAGTTGGTTAGACTTATGCACAGGTACGACTCTGATACCACTTGTTGGAGTATGGATAGACACTGAGAGGGGGGGTGAATCAGTTCCTGATAAATAGACCTTAAATTCAAACCCTTTTAAAATTTGACAAATACTTTTAGTTTAGGTATCCTTTCTATTGATAATAGAGCAGAGTAATCACTTTGAGAGCATTCATGAAAATATATAAACAACATTATATCAGTTCATTTAGAGAACTTATGCCAATATAATATGTGTGAGATATCTTGCACTTGCCAAGGATGTGACTAACACTGTTTAACAATCAGAGCATGATGACAAAAATAGGTGCAACTCATAAAATTATGTACATGAAGACCAACATCTTTGAATCACTTTAAGACCACCAAATTTCAATGTAGCTTTATGTGACACTACAACAATTGTGCAACTGAATGACATATGATAAGCATTGAAACAACAAAGAGCTTTATTACATTATGATAGATTGAAACATAAAAATCTTGAACTATGAATCAATGAATGACATGTAATGTGATAGAATAAATTCTTTTCATCACAACATGCAAAGCATGTTTGGTTAAATAGAACTTTTAAACCAGTTTACAACATATTACCATGAAAGTACTTGTAACAACAGAATATTAAAGAAATAACAACTGATAACAAATATTAATGCATCTAATAACTTATGAAAGTCATATAGATATGGAAAAAATCACACAAAGACTCATCACATAACACATTATATGTCTTGAGTGGAAAACCCTCTTGGGGAATAAAAACCACTAGAAAAACTTTCCCTTTATTCACTTAGAGCACCAACTCTACAAAGTTCAGGAGCACCAACTCCTCCACTTTTTCAGGAGCACCAACTCCTCCACATTTCAAGAGCACCAACTCCTCCACATTTTTGGAGCACCAACTCCATAAAATACAATGAATAATCAATTATAATGTACTCTTAAAACCTAGAAGTGAAAATGCAGTCCTAGAATCTCTACAGTAGACCATGAATATTTGCGATGAGCACATTGAAGAATGTAGCATGAAAATGACAGTATCTTCTCTTATACAATAATCTTAGAATCAAAATTTTTTTTTCAAAGAAATACAATATCTTATATCTATCAAGATTAAGCCTAAAGTCTCATATGTTCTTTTTTAGGTAACCCGAGAAATGCCAGAAATCCATCTTTTAAAAAAACTGCAAAATAACCTCTAAAAGCAGTTTGTGTATTTGTAAACTCACTTGGGTTAGCACATTAACTTCGAAGTTAAATTTTTTACAGCCCAAGAATCATCCAGAAACCATAAAGGGTTTTAATCATAATTACCAAAGATTAAGTTCTTAACAATAGTATTTCAGAACCAAAGTTTTACTAAAACAATAGTACAAATTTAATCAAAAATAACTTCCCTTAACACTATCTTAAAGCCTGTAAGAAACAAAATAGTTTATGTTCATTACCTAATTCTGGTGAAAAAAAATTTGAAATTATGCCTTAAAAACTTGATAACCATCCAACTGAAACTTCCACTATCGTTTACTTGTCCAAATACCCACAGTCATATCTTTTCCAAGCTCAAAGTCACTCCATATGTTGGCCAATCTCATATAGTGAGCTAATTTACAAAACCATAGCATGTCGGCCGAGAAAAGCTCAATGAATTTGCAGACCACAGAGTACCATGGAAACTAGGGATCCATAAACCTTTTTCCCTAACCAAGTTTCAAGTATTTCAAAGTATTTGCAAAATAAAATGATCATTTGAGATCTATTCTTATCAAACAAAACATTATAATTTCTTAGAATCCACTACTAAAGACTTTACCCAAAAATACTGGCATTGTAATATTGAATAATGATTTGTTAATGCCACATGTGCATACATTGTTAATGATTCTTTTTAGTGTCACATTTCAATGTGATGTACCCAGTCTCAAGTTGTTGTTGAAACCATAGTGTCAAACAAAAATGATACTATCACCACCATTTGATTTTAAACAAAGTCAATTTTTTTGTCATATAACCTCGATATATTCCATATGCCATGTTAACCAAGATTCATAAAATGTCGATGACCTTGATATTTAAAGCAATGTAAGTCAATAACATTGCTGCTTGATAACTTGCAAATGAAATGACCTTTGAAATGAAATGAAATTTAGGTTTTAGATCATAGTAATAATGCCATCGATGGGATTTTATTCCCATTTTTATTGTTAACAACAAAATACCTTGTGCTCACAAAATTAGTATCAAATGAATATTCCAAGCATGTATTTACCAATCTGTAAAAAAATATGAATGCTAATCCTGTCAATCATGAATATGAATAACCATCCAATATACCATATACCAAACAACATATTCAAAATCACTACCGTGGATATCACTGCCTTCACATTTTAACATTGGTGATCAAAATATCAATACCTCAAAATATATACCCTTAATGTATGCATGTCAAAGATATCATAAGTAAACTAACTTCATATGTAAACCAATTTGAAAAATGTGAGCATCAATTGAAGGATCAAATTAAAAAACAACCTGTATCGTATGAAAATGATAAACACTTTCAGCATCATCATGTAACAAAAAAATGAACAAAGTAAAATCCTAGATTTACATATCATGTCATCATTATCTTTTCATTTACATATTACCAACCATGTGTATCTTCATATCACACATTCATCAGACTAAGAATCCAAAGAATAGAGCCAGTGATGTCATGAACCTAATAAAACAATTTTGGAATCAATGACAAACTAACACATAAACAAATGAAAGCCAACATATCAATATGGCATCAAGTGGCTTGAAGCCACATAGAGCATAAGGAAGGATATTGAAACTATTGATTCTCAAATTAATACTACCTCAAGTGAATATGATCCAACACTCGACTTAACTAGAGAGACAAGGAATGCAATAGAAGACTTACATAAGAAATTTTTTCAGCTACAAGCACGAAAAAGAACACATCATCCTGCAGTTTGGAGAAATAAGGGATCTCATCAATCTTAAACTCTTGTTTCAAAAGCTCTTTTGAGTGTAGACAAAGCCAAGTAGATGAATCTAGTAGCTAGAACTCCAAAATAGGGAGAATATTTTCATATGGAATTTGAAACACGGTGTAGATTGCTTGCAACAGCTAAGAATATTGGGAAGAAGGTAGGCCAACATGGCAAGAAAATTTGCAAGAGTTGTAGGTGTTAATCACCTCTGGTTGACATATTTCTCACTTTTTATGTATTTCTATGTTTATGTTCAGATTATTTATACATATGCAGCCTATATAGTGTTGCTTCCAATACAATTTTTGAGTTTTTTCTCTAGTACATGACTCAAGGGGAGTCTCCATCATTTTTCAGTTTGTATATATGCACATATTTCTTAGTGGGAGTTTTGGTGAAATTCATAACTATTATATAGGTTCCCTTTTCCCTTGATGTCAAAGGAGGAGATTTTTTTGGAGATTCTGGCATGTTTCCATCAATGACAAAGGGGGATATTGTTGGAAGTTTGGATAGATTACTGGAAGTTAGCAACATGAGCATGAGGAACAAGAAAAAGTATATAACTATGTGTTGTATTTTTGTCATTGATGTCAACATTGTAAATTATGTGAAGATTTTAGTTGGAGATCATTTTGATCAGTTCTAACAATTTTTTTAGTTGTTGAGGAAGATATATTTGTAGGATGGTTTGATTTGGAAAAGTAAGTTATGTGGGAAATTGTCAATTCGACTAATTCAAGGTAACAAAGCATCTATTTTTGGGTCCACACCACTTTGCAAATGAAGGTCTCACTCTATGATTCTAACATCATTTTACTAGATATTAGATGTATCTAATTATAATATTTCATCATGTTTTGAAAAGTGGTTTGAGAGATGTATGAGTAACAGAGTTTGTCCTAGAAAATTACAGTTATTCTCTGTGCAGTACTTTTGTGTGGGAGATTCTTCATATATCCAAAAATGACATTTTGGCTTTGCACTTTTGAGGTTAAGTTTCTAGATGGAAGTAGAGTATGAATTCTAGTTAGCATTGAGCTTTGAGGTCCATGTTTCGAGATGTGAATACATAGGTGAAGGATTTTCTTATGTCATTCCGACCTAACAAGTTTGAAGGTATGCGAAGGATAAATAAGTGTTGAAGTCTTATGTGGGATCTAATATAGATCCATGCTAACCTATTTTAAGTTGTTTTGAGTTTTTGAATCTTGGCACAAGATATGTATGGAATTTTTAGAGCCAAAAAGTCATATTTTGAGTGTTACATCTAATTAGGCTGACCTAATTGATGTTAGAGTTGATGTAGATATATATGTTAGATCCTTCTGGTGTTTTGATGTATGGTATGAATATATGATGTGTGATGCAAAGATTCTACAAGCAAATATTATCAGATCAGTGTGAAGTTAAGCTATGAATGTTGAGCTGAAGATCAAATTTGTGTGAATGTAGAACAAAGTACAGTGTTGAAACTAGATCAGATGAAGTGCATAAAGTTAGTTTATTCAGCTTCATTGGAACTATATTTCATGCATATGAAAGATACCATTGCAATAGTTCAAAAATAGGCTATGATCCACCATCTCTATTCTATCTTTTTCTCTATGGATAGTGAGTCCACTTGGATAATGAGTCCACCTATAGTGAGCACTTCTATAAATATACTATAACTGGTTATAATATATTTTGAGCTAATACTCACTATGGTTTTTCCAATTTTGGGTTTTCCATGTAAAAATCTTGGTGTTCATGTGTTATGTGGTGTAGTTAATATTTAATGCTTTCTTTCTATATAAAAATTGAATATGATTTGTGGTAGCCTATAATGAATTAAAATTGGCAAGGGAGAAGGGGGTTTCCAAATTTTGGGTAGAAGGGGATTCATTGAATTTTATTAACTTCCTAAGGAAAGTTTACCCTCCCTCTTGGTCTATTGAAAGAATTATTATTGATGCTCTCTCCATGCTAAATGAATTTGATGAAGTGTATATTTCCCATGCCCTTTGAGAGGCTATTGGGATCATAAATTTTTTGGCTAACCTTGGCATTTCTTTGTCTAAGCTATGGGAGATTAATGACAACTTGTCGGTGGAACTTATTTCCTTGCTTTAAAATGATAACACCTAATGTTTTGAGGGGGTCAATTTGTTAGGTGTTCTTAAGGTATGGAAAGTTAATTATTACCATATAATGATGATTAGATGCTTAATGGTGATGGTGCTCATCAAAAATTTTGGGAGGATGAGTTGTATGTTCAAGAGGTATCTTGCCATTATTATTTTTTATACCTTGAAATGCAGGTCCACATGCTTTTTGGGTGCAATTTTCTCTATTTCCTTCATGGTTATTTGGATTTGCATTATGTGGGGTTTCTTTCTTGTGAAGTGCTTGGTGCCATTGAATATGGGAGGTGACATGTGCATGACTGAGCCCTTTTCATGTGATGAGATTGAAGGTAATGAGGATGTGCTGAAGATTTTATAGAAATGTGGGGTTACATCATTCTTGGAGAAGCTGCATGGGTATGATTCAAATGTTTCATAGGAGTTTGTTAACGCTTGGCATGGTTGGGTGTTGAGTCTATGTGGTGTGGAAATCACTATATATGAGGAGTTGATTATGTAAGTAACATGGATATCAACTCAAGGGCGAAAATTCTTTAGAGATGAATATTTGTCAGGGGTGGCTAGAATGATTTTTTTGAGAGACAAGGAGAAGGATAAAATGGTCAAACTTCAGTGTGGAGGATATGATAGCTCCAAAATTAAGCTTATTTGGGGCAAGGTGGCCATGGTTTTGATGTATTACTTCACCTTAGACTGGAGGTACATAGCTCTTTATGGGCACCACTTCGTGCTATTAAATTACTTTCGACATGGTAAGCTTGTATCATTCCCTTTCTATATTATGTTTTCTTTGGAGAGTGGCATTTTGGACTTTAGAAAGAATCCTAAAAATCCCTACTTGGATGAGGATTTGATGTTGTTGATTATGGAACATATCAAAGCTAAATATGTGATTGTGTTCTCTGTTCCTGGTAAGGCCAACATGACCAAGAAGAATGCTAAGATTAGTGGGAATTTTCAGGTGGAGGAAGAGGAAGAGGATGTGGGTACGAAAATTGAGGATGAATCTTCCACTTGGTAGGATGGTTACCACACAGACTTGGATTATACCCCATCTATTGGGGGTAAGAAAATATCTACTAAAAAGGCTAAAATCTCTTCTTTGCAATTGAAATGAAAAATTCAGGTTGCCTACAAAGAGGTGGCTTTGGAAGGGAACCAAAGTAAAAGGAAGAATTCGAAGTAGGGGTCAATGAGTTCCCATGTTGTGGTGGAAAATTTTGTAGGAGGAAATTGGGATTAATAAGGTTTGTTTGGGGAAAATTTTGTTGATTTAGAGGACTCCCCTACTATGTTGGATTCTAAAGCTAAAGGAAAAGAAAAGGTTCTTAGACCTGATGGCTACCAGGAAGAAGACCCTTCGATGAGTTCCAACCAAGGGAGGGTTTTTTATTGGGGTGTGATGGATTTTACTCAGGCTTCTAAGTTGGTAAAGGAAGGGGCATATGTCTTTTTTAATCTACTTATGTGGCTAGTTCAAGAGGTTCAGGACCTCTATGGCAAGTATGACATGATTTCCTGATGCAACATCTCGACCCTAAGAAGCTTAAGGGAGAAGGACTCTATTTTCAGTATGATTGGGGAAGTGAATTCTAATATTGGCCTTATGGTGGAGGATGTTGCTAATTTGAAGAGTGACCATGGTCCAAGGCTGTCCACTGTGGAAAGGAGTTCCCTATAGATGCACAAATATATCAATGCTTTGATTAACCTCACCAAGGATAATCTTGAGTCCTCTACCTAAGGTTTAATCTCCGTGTACAAAAAACCTAGGGAATGGACCGATAAATCCCTATTTAATGATCTAGCAAACCAGGACATGGTGATGAGGAAAATGAAAGGGGTAAATAGGCTACTGATTTGAGGATGGGGCTGAGTTTTCATACTCAGAGCAAAACAAAAAAAGGAAAATGTAGTGTCAATGCAAGATGTCAAAGAAATCATGGAGATGCATAATAAGGTGATATCAAAGGATCTAGAAGTAGCTAGGATGTTAAAAGAACTTCTTTAGTCATTTTTTTTTCTACTCTTTTGTTTTGATTTTGGATTGAATTGATTTTTTTTGATGGGTGGTTTATTGTTGTTTAATCATCTTTTTTTTTTGGTGAGGTATCTTACTTTCTTTATCTCAATGCTACCTTTTCTCTTGTATAGGGTTTCAAGGACCCTTCAAAACCTATTTTACACTAATAAAAAAAATTGAATATGCTTTAGTGATTGGATGTTTAATGTTTGAACGTTTTAAGAGAATACTAATTCATCTTCCCCCTCAGTATTCTGGGTGTTCAATGGATACTTCATTTAGCACACAAAATATCACCTTGATTTATAAGGATAAAAAATTATTTTGAAAAATTTACAAGAGTATGAATAGTTTTGTAAGGAATGAAAGGGCTAAATAAAATATTTTTTAGTAATTGTTGCCAATTTTCATCTACAACTCAAATTGGCAGAGCTGAACAGTTTATGTTCATTTTAAGGTGAAAGATTTCAACTCATTTATGATTTTCTTAACCATTGTATATATTGAAGTTTAAGAGATAGTTCAGTTTTATTGTGCAATGTGTTTTCAACAAAAGAAAGCATTCAATTTTCCACTCAGTGCTTTATAGTATAAAATAGATTACATGAGATATAATAATATTGCTTTCATTCGATTTTGTAATGATTTGTTCAATTCACAATGTTACATTCATTTTACAAAAGAGATGTATATAGAATTGGACAAGATTGCAAAAGATGTTATTTTTCGTATTCATTGGAAAGAAAAGAGAGATCAAATGTCCCACACAAGTTGTGGGAATAGTTAAGCCAACACAACATAAATAATGAACTATGCATCTAAAGATAATAAAGGAAATGAAGCAAATAAGAGGATACATATCCATAATTTCCTATTGGTGTTTGGTGTTGGTCTTCATTGCTGTTGTTCCTTCTTGCTCCTGATCTTGAGTGAACCTGCATCATGATGAGAAAATTTGTTAGAGCAATGGATATGAGTATTTCTATGTGATATACCAATAGAAATATAGTACATTTCCTATGATGTACTAAATTAGTTTAATAAACATCAAAATTATGAAAGAGAGTTTGAAAATAAATTATCACAGGAGCATTGAGCTTCACTGGTTTTTATCTTACATGTTTGTTCACTGTGCAGGTATAGGATGAATCATGTTCCTAATCCATTTGTCAAGACATCATAGCATGTGGTGCAAAAATGGGCTCCCACAATGGTTGATCCTAGCATGTCACCCCTTAACTTCAAGAGGGGATTGATATAGGAATGCATATTCAGAGTGCTCAAAGAAAAGCATTTTTAGTTGAAGGAGTAATTCACAAGTCACTATAAGAGCAACCAACTCATTGCCCATTCAATACTACCAAGTCAAAAGGAGTAATGGGATTTCCCTCTCATTTTGAAATGGGAGTCTCAAATGTTCAAGGATTTTATTTCAATTCCTAAATAAAATGCAAATAAATAAGATGCATCATTTTCCGTTAAGAAGTTTTGGGTGCATACAAATTTTCATGTTGTCATGGTTTGGATTAGTTAAATGGTGTTTCCTTCATTGGTTTTCCATCTCTCCTGATTCTATATAACAATGTTTGATGCTATTTAAGTGGTTCATGGTGCCCATTTTGAAGATACAATAATAAAAAACCATGCTAATATAAGGGACATAAACTATATGATTTTTAAGATTTGAATGAGCAAAGGAGATTTCACAGTACAAGGTGATAAGAGAATGAACAAAGGGTAGTGTGATCACAAGGCCACCAATAGTATTAAGGTGTTTTCAAGCATGCTAATATAAGGGAAAACAAAATATGGGTAAGGAATAATATATGGGAGTCAACTATTCAATATTTATTTAAAAAACAAAGCACTTATTACAGAAAATGCCATAGTGGAACAACCAAAGGGAGTAATGTGTTCATAGTGCAAAGCAAGAGCTTCTTGTTGCATGCCAAGTAAGGGTAGTACAAAGTGATAGTTTATTTTTGATAATGCAATCACAATAGCAAATAAAAGTGTCAAGAAAGTTCTTTCTTCATTGAGTTCATTTTCAAATTCCTTTGCAGTCATGTGTTAGGAGTTTCCTCAACAGTGTGTCCAAAAGAGAAGCAATGTATGAGAGTGCAAAGAATAAAAGATAAAGGGAATCCATTTTTCATTATAAATACAAAGAATGGAAAGAAGTGAGTGGTGCATTCACCTAATTTTAATCTCCATGTTCATAAGAGCATACTATTTTAGAGAGTATTTATGCACATAACAATTAGTAACAAAAAATTTAAGTAGTCATTCTGAAATGTATAGAGGATATGAAAATGCTTTCGAAGAATGGAGTTTGATAGGAAAAAAATGGAAAATCCTAAAGTTCTAAAACCCAAATGAGAAGCTAAGTATGAGGGTTTCCTTCTTGTTTCTTCAAGAAATAAAAGGACACAACAGAGGAGTTTAGGACCCATTTTTCTGAGGGCTTAAATGGAGGCATCAGACACAAGTTATACAAAAGGAAACCACAAGATTGGCACCATGTTCAGGGTTTCAAACCCACTTTTATAAGGTACAAATGAAGATGTGAAAATGAATAAACAATCAAAGCCTCAAGTTTGAGGGAATATTGCAAGCACCCAACAAGTCTAGAGGTCGTGACCTTGCACAGAGAAGATATTTATGTCTCTTTCATGTTCAGAAAATGGAGAAAACCCTCAAGTTTTCAAGAATGAGAGGATCCAAAATGCCCTCATGAGGTCATTTTTTAAAACATAAAATCCCTTATAAAGTGATGAAATGATGATTCAAAATGTAGAAAGCTTTACATTTTTACAGAAATAGAAGGATTCATGAAGATTTTCTTGCATAAGAAAGCAAATTTTCTCCATCATTATGCACTCAATAAGCCCGAACTAAGCTTTCTTTATAGAAAATTAAAGAAATGGTTCAAGATTCAAGTGAATATGAACTTACCTAGGCTCTTGATGTGAAGAAAATACACTTGAAGTTAGCGGGTTTCCACAAAAAATTTCCAAAGCCCAAACTAAACAAGTGAATGATGACCTCAAGCCAGAATAGAGTATAAAAAAAGCATGAAAAAATACATCAGAAGTCTGTATAGAGCCAAGGCTTACACCTTCAAAATGCAGTTGAAATGAAGGTATTGAGGATAAATTTTGCATGTTTTTACAAAGAGAATTCTCACCAATGTTTCTCGAGGAGGCTCAACCTGCAAATAGTAAAGATGGAAAAATTTTGAGTTTCCAAACCCTAGCTCGTGGTGGCCATGTGTGTAGAGATTTTTTCCAAAAGTAAAAGATGCAAATGAGTGGCCAAAATGTTTGGGCCCATTGGTTTTGTCTTATGGTTTTCATTGTTTCCCTAATTCAAGTTGTGCATTTTATCACATTGATTTTAAAATCAAAAGCCTCACAAATACCTTGTGGTGTTTATTTTTCCTTTGCATATAAGTCATAAACCTAGGCTACTTTATTCCTTTAATTATTTTGTTATTTTTTGAGAAAGTCATAAGTCCTATGCCTAGGTCTTTTATTATTTTATTAGAAAATAATATATTCCTTGGTCACATTTTGTGATTTTTATAGAAAATCAATTGCCTTTAACACCTTGGCTTTCTAATTTTTGAAAGAAATCAAATGTTTATTGTTATGTACTTGGAAAATTTCATCAAAATCAATAATTTCCTTGTATGTTTTGTAAAAATAAGAAGATGAAGTCAAGAAAGGTAGAGTTAAGACTCAAGTCTTTTAGAGTCTTTCTATTTTGTAAATGTAAAATTGCAAACCTATAAAACATTAATTAAGAAATGATTCAATAAATTTCTTAAATAATTGTTATTAAAATATAGTTAAATAGTGCACTTGAGTTCTCCCAGAATCTTTCTATTTCTGAGTTTCAATTCTTGGGAGAAATTGGAAAAGAACTGGCAAACTAAACCTTCTATTTTTAGTTTTCATTTAGTTTGAACCTAATTTTCTGAGTCTTTTGGATCGACCTACTGGAGATAGAAAGTTGTCATCTTTTTTAATCAATTTGGATCATTTTTGGGCACTATTTTGGAGGCTTTTCTCATGAGCTCGAAAATGGATCAAAGTTTTTATTCCAAGAGGAAGTTCACTCTGATTTTTCTATTCTCACCATTGGAGACATTTTGGAGCCATATATATTGGAGAAAAACTGATATTTTTTGGGGGGTTCAAATTATTGTTTCTTGCTCTCTTGTTTGTCTTGCAGAGAGTTTGTAAACACTTTTGTACTCAGGTTTTAATCTTGCATACTCCTTCAGTTTCAATAAACAACAAAGCTTTCCTTCTCATATTTTGTCTCATGTTTGTAGTATCAATTTGATGTCATTGTGATTCAAAATACTAAATCCTTTTATATCTTGTTTTTTTTGTGTGCAAAATTTCATATAATTCAAGTTGTGTGATTGTGTTTAGTTTGAGCCTTCATACAAATTAATGATGTGTTGTATGTTTCAAGTGAGATTGTGAGGGTTAAAGTTTTTGAAAAAAAAATTGTGAGTAGAATCATCAAAGTCAATTTAAAATTTTGGTAAATCATCCTTAGGTTTTAGGATTTCATTTTTAGTCTTCCTCCTAACCCTTTCCTCAAAAAGTCTTAGATTAGGTGATTTACTAGGGGAACCAACCTGCTCTGGAGATTCACTTTCACCATATATCACCCACAATCTAAGAGTGTTTCCATGTTTCAACAGGATAGTTAAGTTTATCTTCACTAAGGGTGCAATCCTGATTGACAATAGTTTTTGGCACACCCAATGGGACTCTAAAACTTGTTACAGAGGAAAGTTTTCAAAGTTTTAAGCTAGTGTTTTGGTATAAGAAATAGTGTTTTATCTTTTTGAGGTTATAAGTTTATACCTAGAAACTCTGTTCTCTAATTTTGTATGCAAACTTAAGTGCTGGTTTATTTCAAAAAATATTATTTGCACTTGTTTTATAGCTTTTTGATGAATGAATAGGCCTATGTTCCATAAAAATATGTCATACCATCCATCATACCATGAAAATTTCATTTATCCATCTCCTTTTCAGCCATACCCAAGTAGTTATAATGTTGATTTTAGTCCAAATACTCAGGATGCTTACTACATACCCACCCATGCCTAATATCCATCTCAGCCTTCATACGCTCAAAACCAACTCAAAGAAAGTGAAAAGAAAGAATTCAGTTCAAAATATTGTTTCTTCCTCTCTTGTTCATCTTGCAGAGAGTTTTGTAAACACTTTTGTACTTATATTTTGTGTTGGAAACACAAGGGCAAACAACTGAGAGTGGGGGGGTGAATCAGTTGTCCTAGAATTTCAAACTTATGCAACTTATTAACTTTATTCTCAAATCTAATTAATAACCATGAAATCATAAATCAACAACTCATCAAAAACACACATAGCACCAACATTTTTACGTAGAAACCCTCTTAGGGGAAAAACCATAGTGGAGGTCAGTCCACAAGATTATACCTTGTTAAAATTATAAAGAAATATGAATTGGGAATGCACATGCATTCGAGCACACTTCCTAGAGCTCACTACTCAATTACAAAAGGAAGACTCACTATCTTACAAAAAAAATTGGATTACATTCACAAGATTTGAATTGAGAAAATAACATCTGCTAATGCCTAATTATAGTTTCGGTTAAGCACAATAACACTTCTTCACTCTTCTTCACTCTTCTTCACTCTCTACTTTTCCTTCAAATTATTGAGAACATTATTCATGCACAACATCACATTCAAATGGTGTAAACAATCACTTATATATATATATCCAGAACAAGAAATTGCATTGCTACATGTAGGCCTTAATAAAATAATAAAATGACTACAAACTGTCAGCCCAAAATATTAAAGATTATTAATGTGAATCAACCAAGGTCAGACACAACATAGTGAAGACCCAAAATAAAATCCTCAAACAAAAAAAACTTCAAATAATATTCCTCGATGATCCACAACACGCTTCAACACCTTGTTAGCCACGAACATGAAAAACATGAACACATAAGAGAAAATATCCAATCACGAGCACAACGATCAATGTTGAAATGAAACATAGATAGAGCATGATCTAGAAACATCCAAAAACATCATGGATCACTAGAGAAGCATCTGAAACAATTAAACTTACTAGAATCACATTATCTTCATATAGGAACACCAACTGAAGCAACGAAAAAATTGACAGAATTCAAATCTTCATAACATGATCAAATATTCACGTGGATCTTTGAAACTTGACGTGGATAAAATAGATATACTCAACAAGAAACCCTTTAATCCATAACCTCTGATCATCAATGTATTGAACTAACTAACCGAGTGAACTTCACTTCACCACTGGCAACCTACAAGTTGTTTCATTACAATTTTCTCAATATCCTCAACATATACAACCTCTAAGACATTAATGCCAATAGTGTTGACATCAATGACAACCACATATTAGAAAAAAAACCATAACATCTAACAATCTCCCCCTTTGGAATTGATGGCAACACATGATGGGAAAAATGCCATCAACGTAGCTATCTTCAACACTTACTCCCCCATAGGTTCTGACTCTTTTCTCCTTAATTATTTTACATGAATCTACTTCCCACATGACTCTTCTTCTTATATATTTCATATTTTTTCACATGACTCTTCTCCCCCTTTGAAATCAATGAAAAATATCTCACACAAACTTTGAACCACATATTTGAACATCTGACTACTCCCCCTGAGTAGCAACCACCATAGCATCAATCCAGATCAGGATATGACTATGAAATGCATGGATTGATGCAATGAATTGCATATTAGTTTTGATTAGGAGGGGAAATCACCCCTAGTTTCCCTTTGAGATACTCAAAAGTATCCTTAGGAAATGACTTTGTAAAGATGTCTACAATTTTTTCCCTAGTAGGCACATACTCCAATTTGACTTCCTTTTCACTCACCTTCTCTCTCAGAAAGTGAAACTTGGTAGATATATGCTTGGTATTTAAATGCAGCACCGAATTCTTAGAGATTTTAATTGCACTTAAATTATCATAGAATATAGCAATAGGTTCATCATACACAACTCTAATATCTTTCAACATCTTCTTCATCCACAATACTTGAGTACAATTATTAGCAACAACAATGTATTCTACCTCTACAGTAGATAAAGAAATGGCATTCTGCTTCTTACTTAACCATGAAATCAACTTCTTACCCAAGAAAAATGCACCACCACTTGTACTCTTTCTGTCATACACATTACTTGCCCAATCAGCATTAGTAAAACCACTTAGAGTAAGATCATCATCTTTAGGATACTACAGGCCAAAATCAACTATTCCCGTCAAGTATCTAAAAATCCTCTTCATAGTAGTTACATGAGATTCCTTAGGATCAGCTTGAAATCTTGCAACAATGCATACACCATTCATGATATTAGACCTAGTTTGAGTCAAATAAAGTAATCCACCAATCATTGATCTATATCTAGTCTGATTTTCTTTCAGAGAATCATCTTGCATCATCTTGCATCTGGTCACCATAGGCGTACCAACTGGATTTGAATCTTCCATACCAAAATTCTTTAACAATTCTTTCACATACTTGGACTAAGATATGAAGATCCCTTTATCTAACTAAGTAATTTGTAATACAAAAAATAATTTCATCTCACCAATCATAGACATCTCAAACTCATTTTGCATTTCATCAACAAACTTCATGCACAAACAATCATCTCCTCCAAAAATGATATCATCAACAAAGACTTCAACAATCAAATCTTTATCATGATCAATCTTGAAATATAGATTACTATTAGTAGTACCTTTATTGAATCCAAGCTTCAAAAAATACTTGTCCAATACGACATACCATGCTCTTAGGGCTTGCTTAAGTCCATAAAATGCTTTCTTCAATCAAAAAACCATTTCTCCCTGATCAGTCAATTGAAATCCATCAGGTTGCTCAACATACACCACTTCTTCTAATTCACCATTTAGAAATTCTAACTTGACATCCATCTGATAAACTTTGTAGTTTTTGTAAGTAGCATAAGCAAGAAATAATCTCACAGCTTCTCTCCAATAGATATGAGGAACATTTCTTTCCAGCATCATAGTCCTAGTAGCATCTTGAATTGTCCTATTCTTCCTTTCCACAACTCCATTTTGCTAAGGGGTCCACGTGGCAGATAATTGTCTCTTTATCTCATGCACTTCACAAAAATAATTAAACTCATGAGAAGTGAATTCATCACCTCTATCTGATCTCAAACATTTAATCTTCAGACCTATCTCTGTCTCAACCATAGCCTTAAAAATATTGAACTTCTCCATAGCTTCAGCTTTCTCCCTTAAGAAAGCAACCCACATCAATCTAGAGTAATCATCAATAAGTAACATGAAGTACATGTCTCCTTGTAAAATTTTGATTCTAGAAGGACCACACAAATCAATATGAACAAGCTCCAACACTTCTTTTGAACAATGTTGTTTGCTCCGAAATGAAATTCTAGTTTTCTTCCCTAATTGACATTCCTTGCATATAATATTAGTAGGCTTTACCAACTTAGGAAGATCTCTCACTTCCTGAGTAGAACTTATCTTGATAATATTATCAAAGTTTACATGACACATTCTTCTATGCCACAACCAACTTTCATCAACTTGAGCAATTCGACAACTTCTACTAGCAGCATTCAGGTAAAAGATGTTACCTTTTGTTTTTGTGCCTGAAGCAATCACATTTCTAGAACTCCCCAATATTCTACACTTTCCATTCTTGAATTGAAGATTGTATCCCTTGTCAACCATTTTCCCAACACTTAAAAGATTATGCTTCAAACCTTTCACATATAGAACATCATCAGTATTATTCTTACCATCAAGAGAAATGGATCCTTTGCCATGGATTACACCAACTTTATCATCACCAAATCTTACAACACCATCATCATACTTTTCAAGGCTCAAAAATTTTATTTTATCACCTATCATGTGATGAGAACATCCAATGTCAATCACCCATTCATCTTTCTCTTCAACTCGAGCAGCTAGGGATTTCTCAACATTTGAGAAAATAATAGATTCAATAGGGGTTGGATCATTTTCCCTAATAGAAATAAATACCCATTCATCCTCACTTGCATTCCTTTATCAGATTCATCAATTGTCACACCTTCATCAACAACATAATAACACTTTCTTTTAAATCTATGCTTGTTAGGTCTTGGCTTAGGGACTCTTTCTGGACACCTTGATGCAAAATGACCTATCTTATTAGAAGAAAAAAATTTAATAGAAAATTTTCCTTTATACTTACCTTTTCCTTTGGTTTCTCTCTTGAAAATAAGTGCTTCAATCCTCTATCTTTCTCATTTCCTCCTCATACTTGAATACATTTCTAGAATAAATTTCTCCTGGATCATATCTTTGTTTATCTCTTCTGGAAGTAGTAGCCTTGAATGCATATTCTATCTTAGGAAGAGCATCACCAAATTCACTCAACTCAAAAGCAGTAAGCTTACCAATTAACATGTCTTTGGCTACATTTGTTATTGTCTGGAGCTCCTCAATAGCAGTAGCTTTGACTTTGTATGCAATAGGCAAGGATCTAAGCACTTTAGCAACAATCTCTGATTCTTCCAACTGTCCACTAGCACATCTAATACCACACACAAGTTCATTTACTCTTTGCATGAAAGTAGTAATGTTCTCATCCTCACCCATTCTCAACATTCCATATTTTCCCTTCAAGACTTTGTAACTTAACAATCTTCACATTAGCATCACCTTCATACAAAGTTTCCAAATTTTTACTGATCTAATAAGTAGTCTTCAAATCCATAACATTTGTCATCTCAGAATCAGTCAAAGCACTCAATAATGCTTCCTTAGTCCTGATATTATACACAAAATCCCTAATCTTAGTAGTAGTAGTAGTAGGACTATTGTAAGGAATAACATACCTATTGCTTGTAATGCTCTAGTAGGCTTCACCAATGCATCTCAGATGACACTCCATTCAAGTCTTCCACAAAGAATAATTTTTTCCATCTAATATTGGATTATCCTTCTTGTATGTCACCATCCTAGATCACCTCAAGTTGTCAAACTTCTTCCAAGGAACCTGCTTTGATGACAATTGTTGGCAACACAAGGGTGGACAATGTTGGAAGTGGATGCACTCTGAGAGGGGGGTGAATCAGAGTGATATAATTTTTGAACTCTTTGATTTGAATGCACAAATTAAAAGTTTTGACCTTGAAACAATGTGACAAATTTAACCAAACAAATGAACACTTTACCTTTAAAGAAAGATATACAAGAAAATAAACTTATATTAAAAGCATCATGTAGCATTGTTCCATAAAATTGTGAACAATCTTATTTATGCTTTTTGAAAAAGGACTTCAACTTTACACAATACAAGTTTAACTTGCTTTATGGAAGATTTTACAACAAACTAAACATTGTCTTTTAAACAACCTAAAAGTATCAGAGCATTGACTAACTAGACACATCAACTTGAAGCAAAATGAGAGACAAAAATAACATCACATAACACAAAGATAATTTCCTGAGTGGAAAAACCCTCTTGGGGTATAAAAAACCACTCACAAACTAATCTTTTTATTCATTCAAAAGAGCATCAACTCTGTTACAGTGTGGAGCACCAACTCCCATAACTTTTTTGAAGCACCAAATTCATATTTGACTCAAAAATCTCATGACATTCCAGCCTATTAGGACCTTATAACTGAAATGAATCTCTATAGTCACAAAATCACAATAGGATAAAAACTGATATTCAATAATGCCCAACTCAAAAATAATCTTTGTAAAACAAACAGAGATGAAAAACAATATAAACCCCTATTCTCTTCTTTATAGAATGATATCACAATGTTAATCAATATATTGTTCAAACTATATCTTCTAATCGCAATGTCATATGATTTTTTCGAACAATTTATACAATGATTTACAAACAGTTATTAATTTCAAAACCCATATCCAATAACTAGGGTTTTTTATGAACAATGTTGTTTTTGTTTTTAATCATGATACCCATCAAGGGTTTTTTAAGTATAATCATAGAAATATAACAATATGTTAATGAATATCATTGGATAAATGAAACCCTTGAATGAAGAACTTGGGTTAAGTAACTACTTACCATAAACCTTAACCAACTTCAATTATACTTATAAGATATTTCTAGATTTAAGAACAAATAATTGTTACAATGAGAAACAATAGAACAAATACCAGAAAAAGTTGTTGAAGACCTTCAAAAATTGTCAAGCTCATGGAGAGTCCACCAAAGAAACTACAAACCTCCATATTCTATCATACCAGAAAACCAACTCAAAATGCTTCCTTTATCAAACTTGAAATGTAATTGAAAATGCATCATGGTGGCTATGGTTCTACCAAAAAAAAAAACCATTCATTTTTCCCTATTTCCACTTTTCATTGAGTAACAAATAATAACACATGATTTTTGAAATCCATAAAGTGCATTGTAATTAATTTGAGGTCCAAGAAACCGATATAATGATATTCCATGTCAAAGTCCATGTGAGTTATGATAACTCACTTTCCAACTGTCCATGTCACCAAGTGACAAGAATCCAAAAAAATGATAATGTTGTTCAAAGTCCACATGAGCTCACAACTATACAATGATAATACCCTGTTGACTACCAAATAAACATAACAATTCATATAACCAACTGTCCCAAATAAGTCAAGACCAATTTATCATTTAGGCCAAGGTCATATAAAGCCTGATGACCAATGATAACACTTCACTATCAAAGCTAAGCAACATGTGCTCAAAAATAAACCTGAAACCTCATATTAAAGCACTGTCAAATGTAATGGTGATCAACTATCTAAGTCAATGTTAATAGATTGTATAAAGATTGATAATTATATCAAAGTCGACTTAAGTTACCTTGCATATAAGCCCAAGATTTAATATCAATAGAGTGCATAGTATAGTGGTCATGAAAGCCGACAAAAAAATGTATGTCATTTTGACTATTCAAGTCAAGTGATAAATAGCCTTAGAAAAGAAATGATCCTTCAAATATTCCCAAGTTTAGTGAGCGAGATATTAACATACTGTGTGCCAAGTGAGAAATACAATATGCTAAGTGTTGATGATAACCACAATGCTCATGTGGAACAATGAACAATGCACTTCTCCTTAGAATGTATTATGCCCTTTATACAAAAATTAAATGATATGAAAGTGAATCTTGAGCACAAGATAATGTGTGCTAGTGAAAGAATAATTTTCATCTTATCATGTAAGCACTAAGAAATGTAGGAATGTTGTGTGCATATAAATGCATTTTGATAAACTAATGAGCATAAAGATGTAGTCAAGAAATTTGAAACACAAATATACCTTCACTAAAATGTTATCACCTATATGTGCAAGACAATCTGCTCATGGAGTTAGTAAGTTCAGTGCCACAACAATATAGAACTGAAAGTAAATCTGCATTATAATGTTATTCATGAACAAGATATTGAATTCCAAATATTGAAACAATGTGCCAAAACTATGTATGCCATAATCCAAGATCAATGTGCCAACCAATCAACTGAACTATGTGTCAAGATACCAATGCCAAAGTACTATGAGTCATAATGCCATGAAAAGTTACCAACCAATCAATTTTGTCATCAAGTAAAACCAAAGACAACTGAGAATTCAACAAACTCCCCCTTTGTCCTTGATGGAAAAACACATGTTACTCTCCCCCTTGTCACCTCAATGACAAAGAACAAGGAGAATACAATGAAGTGCCATGAAAACAACTGAGAAGTCAATCAGCCATTCAACACAACAACCATATGCTAATAGAGCAATAGAGCAACAAATAGAGCTATACAAGAGAGTTATTTGCATTGAAATTCCATAAGATTAATCTACTGAGGCAAATAATTGAACCAAGACTCTCTACAGACTTCTCATATATGACAATCACTGCCATACCAAATTCAAACTCCACCATGCAATAGTACCTTGTGAAAAACACACTGTCACCTTCTTCATATATTTACTAGGACACAGGCAACTGCATAGAAGCACAACTACCCAAAATATATCACTGTTCAGAAAGCAACAAGAATCAATAGCATATAATGATTTTTTCCAACACAAACACAAAATACTAGCACAATCAATATGTTGCAGCAAAGCATAGTTAATAACAATCCACAAATGGTGAGAAGTGTAATTGCAAGTATCCTTTACTATGGACACTTCCAAAGAGACATAAAGAACCAACTATTGCAACATCAATAGTCATATGAGAAATTATCCACTAACAAAATGATGAACCACAACGTTAAGAAAATTATCATCAACTCATTGTTACTATTATTCCCAACAAAGACAAGAAGAACACAAACAAAAATATAACACATCTGTATTTTGCAAGATCCAACTTTTTTTCATTTGATATCAAAGGGGTTTATTTTATAATGCATTAATCTTCTCCCCCTATCTTCGTACTTCCTTTTAAATGCTTAGAAATGGTTCTTGTGCAATATGCACAAGATTTAGTTCTTCCTCCTTCTTTCTTTGGTTTCTTCTCCAAACTCCCAATGATTCTTTCCTTGGCTTAAGTAGATCATCAAATTCTTTGTTGTTTCCAGATGCTTCCTCTCATTGACCCCTAAATTTTTTTTCTTTATGTCCAAAACCATTACATCTATAACATACAACCAAAGACTTATAATATCTTGTGTCACCCTTATCACAATTTCTTGCAATATGACCCGATTGACTACATTTGAAGCATGTGATATTATCATAGTTCCTTTTCCTATCACTTTTCTTTACTTTAGAAAAACATTCAGATGCTCTATGGCCATACTCAAAACATGAGTAACAATAACCTAGAAAAGAGTAATTATACCTCATCAACTTACCTTGCCAGGTAGAGTGAGATCTTGAAAACTTGTGCATTCTATTCCATCCTCTTTTGTTTCCTATAGTTTCAGAATCAACAACATGAAAATTTAAATCTTTCTTTGTACTAAGTGTCTTAGAGCATTGTCCTTCCTCTAAGCCTAGACTAGTTTTGTTTCTTGGAGCCTTCTATGTTCCAATAAGTTTATCCAAAGACATGGAGCCACTCTCACTGATTTTTTCATCACTTAATTGCTTTGATTCTTTATTAACGTTCCTTAGTAAAACCACTTGTAAATCAAGATTTTCTATGCACTGTTCTTTTTCTTTAAGTTGATCTCTGAACACTTCCTCAGTCTTTCAATCTTCTTCAACTTAGATTTTTGCTTCTATAAGATCTGAACATACCTTATCTTTGATATCCTTTTCTTGTTGAAGCTTCCTCTTTAAAATCAAGTTCTCTCTTATAAGTTGTTTAATTGTATCTAAAGCACACAAAATTTCACCTTCCAAATCAAGCTCACTTTCTTGCTCATCTAATTCTTGTTCAAAATTTACTTCATCCAAAAATTGATCTACTTCATTAGTTTCTTGGCCACTTGAATGTTCATCTATCATCTCTATAGATTTAGACTCAAATTGATTTTCTTCAGAACTATGAAGGTTTTAACAATCACCACTTACAGATGAATCACAACTTGCTTGAGTTTTCAAAGATATCTCTTCTTGCAACTCACCATCCTAATACATTTCAATCAATTTGTCCCAAACTTCCTTTGCATCTTTGCACTGCATAACTTTAGCAGTAGTGTCATTTGGAAGACTATTGAAAATAGCATCTAGAGCCTTAGCATTGGTTTCAAGAACCGTCTTTTCCTCAAGTGTGGAAGAAGATGTTAGGGATATAGTGCAACCCCTTTATACTGCTTCCCACACATCCAACCCTAAGGAGGACAAATATGTTTCCATCCGATGCTTCCACAAAACAAAGTTGGTACCTTCAAATTGAGGTATTCTATGCATAGAATGTTGTATCATTTCTGAGTTGTTGTTGATGATCACTTCTTCATCACTTCTTACACTAGGTTCAGAAAAAACTGGGTTATAAGTGTTTTTTTGTGACCTTCTTCCCTCATTTCTTCTACTTTTTTCCATAACAAACAAAATACTACAACACCAAAAAATCTTTAAACAAATAGACTTCCAATACCAAAATCAATCCTAGGAGGTTAAACCTAATGCAAGACCCTACGCTCTGATACCACTTGTTGGAAGTAGATTCACTCTGAGAGGGGGAGGGTGAATTAGAGTGATATAATTTTTGAACTCTTTGATTTGAATGCACAACTTAAAAGTTTTAACCTTGAAACAATGTGATAGATTTAACCAAACAAATGAACACTTAACCTTTGTAGAAATATATGCAAGAAAATCAACTTATATTAAAAGCATCATGTAGCATTGTTCCATCAAATTGTGAACAATCTTATTTATGCTTTTTCAAACAGGACTTCAACTTTACACAATACAAGTTTAACATGCTTTATGGAAGATGTTTGAACAAACTAAACTATTTCTTTTAAACAACCTAAAAGTATCAGAGCATTGATTAACTGAACACAACAACTTGAAGTAGAGTGAGAGACAAAAATAATATCACATAAAAAAAATATTTCTTGAGTGGAAAAACCCTCTTGGGGTATAAAAAACCACTCACAAACTGATCTTTTTATTCATTCAAAAGAGCACCAACTCTATTACAATGTGGAGCACCAACTTCATATTTGACTCAAAAATCTCATGACATTGCAGCCTATTAGGACCTTATAATTGCAATGAATCTATATCGTCACAAAATCACAATAGGATACAAATTGATATTCAATAATGCCCAACTCAAAAATAATCTCTATAAAACAACCAGAGATGAAAAACAATATAGACCCCTCTTCTCTTCTTTACAGAATGATATCACAATGTTAATCAATATATTGTTCAGACTATATCTTCTCATCACAATGTCATATGATTTTTCCAACAATTTATACAATGATTTACAAATAGTTATTTGTTTCAAAACCCGTATCCAATAACCAGGGTTTTTTTATGAACAATGTTGTTTTTTTTTTAATCATGATACCCATCAAGGGTTTTTTAAGTATAATCATAGAAATACAACAATATGTCAATGAATATCACTAGAGAAATGAAACCCTTGAATGAACTCGGGTTAAGTAACTACTTACCATAAACCTTAAACAACTTCAGTTATACTTATAAGATCTTTCCATATTCAAGAAAAAATACTTGTTATAGTGAGAAACAATAGAACAAATACCAGAAAAAGCTGTTGAAGACCTTCAAAAACTGTTAAGCTCGTGGAGAGTCCACCAAAGAAACTACCAACCTACATATTCTATCATACTAGAAAACTAGCTTGAAATGCTTCCTTTATCAAACTTGAACTGTAATTGAAAATGCATCATGGTAGCTAGGGTTCTACCAAAAAAAAAACCATTCGTTTTTCCCTATTTCCACTTTTCATCGAGCACCAAATCATACCACATGATTTTTGAAATCCATAAAGTGCAATGTAATGAATTTGAGGTCCAAGAAACTGATATAATGATATTCCATGTCAAATTCCATGTGAGTTATGATAACTCACTTTCCAACTATCCATGTCACCAAGTGACAAGAATGCAACAAAATGATAATGTTGTTCAAAGTCCATGTGAGCTCACAACTATATAGTGATAATACCCTATCGGCTACCAAATAAACATAATAATTCATAAAATCAGCTGTCCCAAATAAATCAAGATTGATTTATCATTTAGGCCAAGGTCATATAAATCCCAATGACCAATGATAACACTTCACTATCAAAGCTAAGCAACATGTGCTCAAAAATAAACCTGAAACCTCATATTAAAGCATAGCCAAATGTAATGGTGATCAACTATCTAAGTCGATGTTAGTACATTGTATAAATCTTGATAATTATATCAACGTCGACTTAAGTCATCTTGCATATAAGCCCAAGATTTAATATCAATAGAGTGCATAGTATAGTGGTCATGAAAGCCGACAAAAAAAATGTGTCATTTTGACTATTCAAGTGAAGTGACAAATAACCTTAGCAAAGCAATGATCCTCCAAATACTCCCAACTTTAGTGAGTGAGATATTATTAACATACTATGTGCCAAGTGAGAAATACAATATTCTAAGTGTCGATGATAACCACAATGCTCATGTGGACCAATGAACAATGCACTTCTCCTTAGAATGTATTATGCCCTTTATACAAAAATTAAATGATATGAAAGTGAAGCTCGAGCACAAGATAATGTGTGCTAGTGAAACAATAATTTTCACATTATCATAAATAAATGCATGAAGGTTGTTTGCATATAAATTTAGTTTTATAGAATAATAAATGCATGAAGGTTGTTTGCATATAAATGCAGTTTGATAGAATAATGAGCATAAAGATGTATTCAAGAAATCTGAAACACAAATATACCTTTACTAAAATGTCATCACCTATATGTGCAAGACAATCTGCACATGGAGTCAACAAGTTCAGTACCACAAAAATATAGAATTGAAAGTAAATCTCCATTATAATTCTATTCATGAACAAGATACTGAATGCCAAAGACTGAAACAATGTGCCAAAACTATGTATGCCATAATCCAAGATCAATGTGCCAACCAATCAACTGAACTATGTGTTAAGATACCAATGCCAAAGTACTATGAGTTATAATGTCATGAAAAGATACCAACCAATCAATTTTTTCATCAAGGACAACCAAAGATAACTGAGGAGTCAACAAGCAACTGAGATGGGGGGGTGAATCAGTTGTCCCAAAATTTCAAACTTATTCAACTTATTAACTTTATTCTCATATATGATTAATAAACCTGAAAGCATAAATCAACAACTCATCAGAAACACACATAACACCAAGATTTTTTATGTGGAAACCCTGTTAGGGGAAAAACCATGGTGGAGGTTAGTCCACAAGATTATACCTTGTTAAAAGTATAAAGAAATATAAATGGGGAATGCACATGCATTCAGACAAACTTCCTAGAGCTCACTGCTCAATTACAAAAGGAAGACTCACTGTGTTACAGAAAGATTTGGATTACATGCACAAGATTTGAACTGAGAAAATAACATCTGCTAATGCCTAATTATAGTTCTGGTTAAGCACATGACACTTCTTCACTCTGTTGGCATATGGCTTCCAGTGTTGTCATTGATGGCAACTAAAGTCATCTTCATGGTTTGCGGATTTGTATCTAGTTATACCAGAAGATAAAGTATCATAAAAGGAATCTTATCACAAAATAAATTGATCAAATTTACCCAAATTTTGGGGTGACAACTTGATATTTATAATAAAATGATAAGTATACAATAATAATATATTTACAATTGGGAAATAATCTAAAATTTCCCCCAATTTAACAAATCTTTATAAGAATATGTGGGTATGTGCAGGATCATCATGGAAAAAATAGGCCCTTAAGTGGCGAAAAATTTAGAAAAATCAGAGTTAGGCAACTTGATATAAAAATTTGAATAAGTTATCTATATTATTTTATAAATATGTAAGAATAGAATCTATAGCAAATTGAATGTAGTTTCTAAACTACTAGGTTTATTTTTTTTAAAAAAATCGATTTGGTGAAAATCTAAAATTTCAATGCAGTAGTACTTAAATTTCAAGGAAAAAATAAGTAGGTGTCTGTCTGACCACCCTAACCACAATAAAATGATAATATTTTTTTATAATATTTTAGATATAAGTAGAGGACTCATGTCCCGATGTGATGCATCTTTTTTTATAATTTTTTTCTAAGTAAATAATTAATTATGATTTTTTTATTACAACTTTTAAAAAATATAAAACTTCGTATGTTTGACCACCTTAACTTGGTCAAAACTTCATGATTTTTTAAATCCTATAGTATGTGAAGCATAGAATGTGATGCATGTTTATATTCAAAAAATGTGACACCGTTTGAAAGCTATACATGTTTTTCAATCAGCCTATCAATCAGGACTTTAGTCGTAATTAAAATAGAAAATAAATAATAATAATTTATTAAATTCAAAGTAAAGCATAATTTATATTGGCAGAAAGTTGAGAATCTCCTTTAAAAAATCCTTTTCATTTCATCAATTTTGGGTAAAAAAATTTTTGTCAGCCACATACCCTATGCATACCCATCATATTGCTACTTTTTGGTCCATCATGATCCTACACATACCCATGCTGATGATATCACTGATGTGAGAGGAAACCATGAAGTAAATAATAGTTTAAAATTATTATTTAACCTATTTCTCAATACTTATCAACAATTTATAATCCCAATGAAATAAAATAATATGGCCCTTTTATAGATACAAGGTGCTAATAAATAGTTACAATCCATTTACAAAATAAATGGCTAAGATTACATCTTAAGAAAGATTGATCATAATTCAAAAGTAGCAACATATTATTTTGGCATCAAAGTATTTATAGTTGGAACAAGATAATTTAAAAGTAGTAGCATATTATTTTTGCATCAACATCTTTATTGTTGGAACAAGAGAATATTCTCTAAAATCAACATCATTTAGTTTCAAACTCAACACATTCATTTCCAAATTTGTACTTTTACAATATTTAATAATCTATAGTTTAGTACATGGGTATAAACATCAAAAAACACTCAAGAACATATTGAAAAAAATAAAGTAATGAGAGGGGGTGGTGAATTAGTACTTAAGAAAAATATTTACATCCATTAGTAATTAAAAAAACCATGACAAGTTGATGAACACATAAGCATGCAACCATAACACTAGATTTACTTGGAAAACCCTACAAGGGAAAATCCAAGATGAGTAAGCTGCTTGGATCTACTGTCCAAATCTAGCCTCACAAATAAAAATAGGATTTACAAAAAAATTTATGGACTACAACCCAAAGGAAGCTACAACTCCCTCAAGTATTACAACACTTACAACCAAGAATGAGGTTACAACCTCTATACAAAATATTTGACAAGAACTATTGATCAATTACCACCACATCACTCTTCACACTAATATATATCCTCAATACTTTTTCTCAACAACCTTTGTTGTCTTTGGCTCACTTCCTTTAGCACACTTTCTCACACATATACTTGCACATGCCTCTTCACACTTTCACACACACTCACTTCTAAGATACCATTCCTAAATTGATTTTCTCCATATTTCATTATTAAAATAGTTTATGTGGATTTCTTATTCACACATTTTCCTTTTAAACATACACCATACACTCACACCATTTTTCAATAGCTTTGATCTTCTATTTATATCCTCTGTAATTTTTTAAAAAATTATCATTTTTGACCAAGATGAAACATATAACATGAGACATGCATTGTCCATAACAAGTCAGCTCCAAAACATCCACAGTAAGAAGGAATCACATGTGATTCAAACCAAGAGAAATTAAGGACCAATTTTTCCATAGAAAACATCTTTAAACTAGTGCATAGTTCCAAACACATGGTGCAATCATCTCAACATACCAAGTTAGCTCAACAAACACTTAACCTTCTTCATATTAGCTTTAGACCAAAAATGATACCATAGAAATAGAAATATCATCATGCATATCATGTCATGAACACTATATTCATTTCTAAACATTCCTATACATCCATTTTACCAATTCAAACAATTTCATATTGGTGCAACCCCTTGATCATTGATGTCAATATCCCAAATACATTGAGGTTATATAGAATTGTTGTAGAACATTAAGAAACAAGATTGTGATAGAAAAAATAATTTGAAACTTGAATTGAGCATACCAACAGACTATATGAGCTTATCTTTCAAACAACAAAGCTAAATGACAAGATGCATTGAAAGGTGGTAGCATCTATTTTCTTCCTCAAAATTCCTTAGCTAGTAGCCAGACTTTTCTTTACTTAGACAAATCTAAAAATTGTTGCAGTACAAAATATCACTTGAGACTTGATAGAAATGTGTTTCTTACCTATATCTATCAATCCTCCAAACCACAAGACTATATCATAAAGTACAAAGGAATGCAGAGCATTCCTTAGATCCTTCCTAACTGCAACTATACTATATTGTAGTCTTCACTTGGCTAGCTATAAAACACTTTGTGGTAGTATTTGTTAACTCAAATTTAAATAACACATAATTGAGAGTAAACATAAGCTATATTTTCTATCCACAAGCTTATATCTTGAAATGTGGCAGAATGCAGTACAATTTCTTGAGCCTATGACACCCTTCCTAACATGAACTATACTTAGACAAATTCAATTTTTTTTTGAAAAGTACTCCACACAATTCCAAGCCACATGCCTTCATAGCCTCTATGATATTCATTATCAGTACAACTTATCAATAATATTGATGACATACACTTATCTTACATATGGACTTTAGAAGATAGGGTATAACAATGTGCAAATGATTTTCATCTCCTTGTCTTCCATCAATACTTCTCTAAACTATTCCTTTGTCATCGCTACTCAGTTGACATCAATGAAAACCATTTTAGGGAAAATATGATAAGTGTGAAATATTCCAACATGAATGAATTAAACTAATCTAATTCAAATGAAAGATTTAGATTCATACCCATTACTCAAAAATTGAGACTATGAAGAAACAAAATTAAACAATGTAATCAAAGATGAGAACATGAATTGAATTCATAAAACATAGTGTTACCATCTCATGTCGAAGTGTATTAGCAATGATGTTGGATCGTTGTATCAATGTGAAACCTCCATTTACGTGTAGTAAAAGCTCCAAATGTGTGTTGATGTTGATCGAAGATGTGTGTAAAATCTTGTGTGAAATTAATTGTCAATTTCAGAATTACTTCATTGTGCAAAAGATGTTAGTTATCGAATTATTTTTGAGGAGGAAGATGATTGTTATATAGATTTTACGTTTTGAGATGAACAATTAGGATTGTGTAGTAGAATATCCTAATCAATGGTTCAAAACTATTGAGAGGAATTAGATGGGAAGAATCAATGTATTTTTATTAAGTAATCATTGTGATTGATGAAAATCAATTTGAGTATTCAATGGAATTGAGGAAATAGATTGCCTAATCTATGGAATTGAGGAAATCAAGTTGAGCCTTCAATAGGATTGAAGAAAAGATGAATTAGTTAGGAAATAGATGAATCAGTCAACGAATAAAAGTGAGCAATTGGGCGATCATAATTTGCTCAATCATGAAAGTACGCGAGGGTAATTAATTAATTGAATTATTTAATTAATACTTTTGAGTTGAACCTAAAAAATCATGTTTGACTTTTACAAAAAAAGTTGTATTTGTTTTTTTTTACCTTTTGAATGATGTTTGAATAATTTATTTAATTATTCAAGTTTAGGGGGAAGTAATTTAATTAAACTATTAAGTGGTAATAATTTAATTGATTTAGGGAAATAGAGTAAATTAATGACATAATTAAATAACTGATGTTATTTAATTAATCAAGAGGAATAAAGTTATATTAGGAATTTATTAAATAAATGAAATTTATTTAATTAGTCAAAAATGATGAAAAAGTGAATTAATTAAATAATGTAATTTGTTCAATTAATAGAGGAAATTATGGTTTTTTATGTAATTGATGTGAAATTTAGTGGTATTAGATGATAATGATGCCGATGATGAGAAAATGTCATGCAAGTTGTGCAATATGCGTTAGGTCATTTTTACATGTCTACATTTTTCCCCTCTTTGATACAATGCAATTTTGAGCATTGTGTCAAAGTTAATTCAAAAATTCTTGCTCAAGAGTTGTCCTAGTATGGCCCAAACAAGATAGCATGGTGCCCCCTCAGAAAATTTGGTGAAAAATATGGATAAAATACCAAATTTTTTGATAAGCTGATGTGATGTGTTTAAGTGCAAGGACTAACAGAATAAATGGTGACAAGAAGAAAACATTGATAAGAAGTGAAGAATAGTTGATGTTGTTAGTAATTGATCAGTTTTCTTTTCTTTCATAAAGGCTTTGTATGTATAGAAATCTTTATTGATAGAGCAAGTATACACGATGCACTATGGTATTGATAACCAAGGTGGTGTTGTATCCATTGCGTGGACTTCGAATCTATAAACAAGGAGTATTCTTGCTCATACCAGACATATGGTAACCCTATTAGAGTGTATGGGTGAGAAGCTTTAAAACATGTCAAACTAGTAACACAAGAGTTATTAAGAACCTAACATGCCACCACTACATGAAATGCTTGAAAATAGTTTCCACACACAAAACAAAGCAAGTATTTGTTGTGGTAGTATCACAAAATTATCCAACAAACTGAGAAAATAGAAATGACTCTTAATTTCCCCCATTCCTTCCTCTCCAAATCCTTATGGACATCTTTGAGAGATCTTGGGAATGAGTCAATAATTTAAATAAAAAATATAAGATCACAAAAGGATAAAACAATGTTGTTGTATCACTTGTCATATATGTTTTGAGGTTTCAGGCTATTATCCGGTGTTGATGATGTCTATTGTTGGAACGTTCTATCCATTAATGCATACATTAGGATGTTGTTGGTGAATTTTTAATAGATAGGTAGTTAACACTTTGGAATTTGTTTATAGTCTATTTGTGATCAAATCTTTGTGATTGTTTACTTGAAAGTTATAGCTTTTGATGTTGCATTGTTTGTTTTCTATTTTTCCAAAGGGTGAGGATGACCATTTTTTTATTATGGGTGAAAGGATTATTGTGGATAGGTGATGATGAAGATAGGATTTTTTTTTAGATTTTTCAAATGTTTTTTATGTCGTTTTTGTTGTTTTCAGGAAATTTTATGAATGTTTTTAGATTTTGATAAGATATTTGAATATTTTCTTTTTGTTTTGGGGGAATAACCTAGGGCCTCGAGGGATCATCGGTTATGATGGCCTTGCCTATGTTATACATGCAAATATCACATAGTTCGACATGGTGACTCAAAGTATAAAATATTTTTTATGTTTTGTAACTTTGTTTTTGATTTTTGATGGTTTTTCAATTGTTTTGATTTTGTTCATGCTTATCACTCTACTGATGATATGATAAAGAGATCAATATGTAGGGATATCAATAGTATTTTGAGATCCTGTTGATAGCCAGACTAAAAATTGATTGATCTAATTAAGTAATTTCTAAAAATGATAACATTATTGAGGATACAAAACAATGCAAGGATAGTGTTGTCAAGATACGAACAACATGATGATTGGGAAGGATACATCCCAAGATGATAATTGATTTATTAGATAATGATTGATCAAAATTTTGTAGCTAGGCTAAGAAAAAGATTGTTGAATGTTTTGATACCACGTTGAATAGGATTCCATTGATATGGATTGTTTGAATTATTTGGAAAATTCCTAGATAACGATGTGAGCTAGAAGAAATACATCAAGATTTATTCTAAAGAAAGATGTAAATATTTTCCCCCCAATGTCTATCAATGTAGGTGATGTATTATCTTGTGATAGGATAACATGTTTGGATAGACTACCCCCCTTTGGAAAATGCCTCATGGCTCAAATAATTATAGATAGGATAGGATCAATGATAGTGACCCATGTCAAGATGTTTTCCATAAGCAAGTGTAAAGTGTACACTAAACATTTTTCAAGATCAAGGTAAGTTGGATTTGGATAAAAATGGACTATATTTATTATGGATAAGTTGAGATGCTTCCACCTGCAATGGTGCACGTAGATGCTCAATTATACACATGACACCTATTTTCTATTTTTTCATCATGGTACTTGTCTAAAGCACCACCATAGTGGTTTTCACTAGAGGATGATTTTTCTCTTGACTATTTTCTTGATTTTTTTCTTGATTTTTTTGATGTCACATAAGATTCCTATTTACCAAGTTTTCATCATGGTGACAATTTTTTTTGCTCATGTTAAACCACTTGGTGGTGTTGATCTAGATACTATTGATGCTAATATGGGTGTTGTTGTTGTCATGACATTCAAACAATATCTTGCTTGGAGGATTTTTTTTTGCTAAGATACGGTCACTTGAATGTAACCCCTGATAATTCTTGTCTTCTTTGTTGATACTGGAGTTAACCTTACCTTGATGCACACATCATGATAGGATTCCCTTAGAGTCCTTATGATAAAGAGTTGCTATCAATACATGGTCAATGTGATATTTCGATATCATGGATTGTGAAATGTGTTGAAGGATATGAGATTCAAATGGGTTGGTCGAAAGTTTGGTTTCTTTAACTCTCCAAATTTGTGAGGATGAGCAATGATGGGTGGATATGGAGATTTGATCGGGACCAACTTCTACATATACTTTGTAGGTCACTCTTGAAGCCCTCTTTTGTATCACTGGATGTTTTTGATGGATGAACTTCCTTTTTTGATTTTTCCCCATAGTTTCTTTGACTAATGGAGTTTGATAGAGATGATTTTATTTCTTTTTCTTTGGTATCCATTTCAATTTTTCTTTTACATTTTTTTTACCAATTTTTTTGCTTCATTGACTTCCTCTTTTCTTTGATATAGCTTTTCCCCTTGTTGTTGGTCCCAATTGGAGGGTTGAAATATGTGTGGATGATGATTGATGATATGACTAGTTGTAGCATTGTTAATTGTTTCATCATAAGGACTCTCTATGCTCTCTATGTTGATGTTTGCATTAGATAAAGTTTCCCCCAGTATTATAGAGGTATCACTGATATGTTTAGATTCCTTAATTGTTAAATAACCAAGACCTTGATGATTAGGATTTTTAATAATCTGCACTGGTTCCATTATACCCTGTTCATGTAGGCTTAATCCTCTTCCTTGGTAATGCATCTATTGAAAAATTTCATTCGCAATAGGACATGATTTACCTTGGAAAAAAGGTGCTAATCCTTCTCTATTCTATTATGGATCTTCAAAGGTGATAGCTTCTTCATTGGTAGGATAGCTTTCTCTAACAAAGGTAAGTTATCCAAGTTAATAATTGATAGGATCCTCCATACATGGGATAACTTCTCGATTGATATCTTCATCTTGATCCTGTGAAATATTAGATTTTAATGTTTCTTCAAGAGGTGTTGATGATTCACAACCCATGTAAATTTTTTCCTAATGATCCATTTCTAATATGTCTTTGGATTATGCTATTTCTTGATCATGTGTAGAGATGTCAAGAGTAGGAGACTCTTGTTCATTGGTAATGATGTCAAGAGTATGAGATTCTTGTTTTGAATGAAGATCATCTACATGTCCATTAGGAGTAAGCATCTCATGGATAGATGTATGTGCACTTGGTATATGGATTTTTTCTTCTTTTGGAAAAAATTGGATGTCTTGGAAGATATCCACCAAGTCATTATAGTATTTTGATGATAGGGATTATTGATCTTGACTTAGTGTGGTGTTATCTTCAATATTCTTTGCTTCACATTCTTGACATGGATCAACATGAAAGAAGGGATTTTTTGTAAAGGATCCTTGGATTTCCTTGAGATGTGGACATATGGGTGATAGCTCTTGGATTAGATTTTTTGCATTGGGTATAAGTGTTGGATTAAGAGTGTCTTTATCATCAATATTTACTGCCATGAGGTTGGATAATGTCAATATATCTTGGATTGGATCATTGCTAGACTTTGGTGACTAATTTTGATCATGCTTGGGATTAAAATCTTGATGTTTGTCCTCTTGCTTATTAGATGATATGGAGATATTATCAATGTGATTATTGGTAGATGGATCTTGATCATTGTTTTTAACTTTTGAGATATTGTTAATGTTTTCAACCATGAGATCAAATGATAAGATTTTTTGAATTGGACCATTGTTATACTTTTGTGATTGATTTTGATCATACTTTGGGAAAGAGTCCTTATTTATATCCTCTTGCTCACTAGAAGAGGTAAAGAAATCTTCAATGTGATCGGTGGTAGATAGATCTTGATCATTTTTTTCAACTTTTGAGGTTGAGATATTGTCAATGTTATCATCGATATTTAGATCTTAAACAGTGTCCTCAATAGCTATTTCTTTTTTATCGATAAGGTCTTGGATAATATTTTTGAGTGTAACACATTTTGATGCATCATGACCTTTTACTCTAGGGTATTTACAATAGGCCTTGTCATTGTACCATGGGGATTTGATGATAGGTTCACCACTTCGTGATAGTTTTAGAAGTGTGATAAGCTTAGCATTGACTAATTTTTTTAACACCCCCTCGATTGGATCCCCTAAAGGAGTGTATTTATGTTTAGTAGTGTGGTTGGATTATGAGGCATGTTGTATGTTGAGAGTGTTGAAATACACAAGACAACTAAGAGGGGGGGTGAATCAATTGTCACCAATCTAATTCATAAATCTCAAACACTTATTAACTCCACATCCACTTTAATTTGTTATTAATTATATATAGGAGCATGAAGTCAAAATAATAGAAAGCAATATCAACACAAGAAACACTAGATTTACATGGAAAACACAATAAGGGAAAAACCATGGCGAGGATTAGCTCACAATATAAGAGTAATTGCAAAACTATTTACAAAGAGGATCACTTCCAAAGGGCTCACTGCTCAAGATAGGACTCACTATCCAAAAGGGAGGCTCACTGCCTAAGATATGACTCATTGTTTAAAAGGGAAGCTCACTGCCTAAGATATGACTCACTATCCAAAAGGGAGGCTCACTACCTAAAGATACAAAGAGATAGAAATAAGAATGTTACACAAAGAAAACTATCTCAATGCAATAGAAGATCCACCACAACAACTTGAACACATCTACATCCTTGATCAAAGAATTGCAGACACCATTATCACACTGCACTTAGGAGTCTAGCACATTAAAGTTCCCATTGACTCAATTAACTTTCACACTATCTTCACATCTACATTGCTTCTCACACTTGTGGCATACAATCCTTAACATTTTTTCTTATATTTATATCATCTTCAACCTTAGGAACTTTCTCCAAGGTCGGCTACACACTTTTCATTTTAAAAATTCAAATTAGGTCGGTAACTCAAAATTACCACAATGGAAGAGAATGAGAGCGGACCAAACCAACACTTAACCAAGACCCAAAACAACATCTTAGACTATTCAGATGCTTCCTTAATTGATACATATCCTTTGCATGATGTGTAATCACCAGGTCAGCCAAATGTAATGAAAACACCAATGAACTTTGAAGTACACACCCTTGTAACAAGAAGATAACATGTGGACCACATAACATGCTTCACCATACAATGGAACACATCTCAGATTCCTTCAAATTCATCCACAACTACTACAACAATCTTCATACACATAACACTTTCCATCAATCCATCCAAACTGTACAAACACACATAGTAACTTAGAAACTAGTCTTCCGGAGCACCAAACCACAAATGCATTTGAATAAACATAGATAACATCATTACAAGCCTTATTACAGATTTGCAAGACTTGAAATGAACCAATGGAGGACTATAGATTAGATACATTTCTCCCAGTCCACAGACAAACAACTTTGCCAAACCAGTTCACAAACTGGTGAACTCAACTTTCACTCTTCATTAGCCTATAAGCTATAATACAAGATATATAACCCAAGGATACCCATAAAAATACTTCAGATCCACACAAGCATGGGATAAACACAAAATAAATTTATAGCACATACCAAAGCACATTTTGAACACACACACACACACACTTTTGTCTTCATGATTTATTAATTTTCTCAAAAGAACTTGGTAACTCATCATATAGCACACTTGCAACATCATAAAGATAGCTCCATGTACTCACAAAATCTCAACATTATCTCAACTATACATGCACAACCTGCAATCACTTGAACCCTTTCTCAACACCAACCTATGCTATGTTGACATCAATGACAACATTAATGACAACACCACCAAACAAATTCATACTTGCAACAATCTCCCTCTTTGTCATTGATGGCAACACACGACTCTCTCTCCCCCTTTTACATCAATGGAAAAGAACAAAAAAAAATTAAATATTTCTAATCACTCCCCCTGAGGATCTCACCCATGACAACACACATCTCATATTGAAACAATGATACTTCCTACTCCTCCTAAGGAGTAGACCCTAGTCATCAATCTAGACAAATGATGAATTTGTAGATCCAATGGACTGATGCACCTCTATGTGCACCTAGTTCAAAGGAGGGGCAGTAACCCCCAATTTCTCCCTGAGATACTCAAAAGTATCCTCCAGAAGAGCCTTAGTAAATATATCATCAATATGATTCTTTGTAAGCATATATTCAAGTCTAACTTCATTATCTAATACCTTCTCTCTTAAGAAATGATATTTGATAGATATATGCTTTGTCCTTGAATGCATTACTAGATTCTTTAAAATATTTATTGCACTTGTATTATCACAAAATATTGGGATAGGCTCATCACACATTACTCCTATATCCTTCAATGTGTGCTTCATCCACAATACTTGTGTGCATCAAGATGTTGTTGCAATGTACTCATCTTATGTAGTGGATAAAGAAACTGAATCCTATTTCTTGCTTAACCATAAAACCAACCTGCATCGAAGATAGAATTCACCACCACTTGTACTCTTTAGGTCATCTACACAACCAACCCAATCTGCATCAGTGTAAGCACTCAAAGTGAAATAAGTATCCTTAGGATACCACAAGCCATAATCTGTAGTGCCTTTTAGATATCTAAATATCCTTTTCATAGCTATAACATGTGTTTCTTTGGGTTTTTCTTGAAATATGGCAACCAAGCATACTACATGTATGATATCCAGTCTAATAGTAGTAAGATATAATAGTCTACTAATCATAGATCTGTACATGCTTTGATCAACTTTAGGAGATTCATCATCCTTACTCAGTTTGCATCCAGTCACCATAGGGGTATAGACTAGTTTGGAGTCATCCATTCCAAACTTCTTGAGCAATTCTTTAACATACATTGATTGTGAAATGAATATTCCCTTATTAGTTTGATTAACTTGAAGTCCAAGGAAGAAATTCAACTCACCAATCATAGACATTTCAAACTATTTTTGCATCTCCTTTGCAAATTTCTTGCACATACCCTCATTTCATCCAAAGATAATATCATCAACACAAAAAACCACTATCAATATTTTGTTTCCTTCAACCTTGAAATAGAGATTACTGTTTGCAAAGCCTTTGCTAAACCTTTTTTTATGTCAAATGCCTATCCAAACTTACATACCATGCTTTGGGAGTCTGTTTAAGTCCATGCAATTCCTTTTTCAACTTATAGAACATGTCTAGTTGATTTGATAACTAAAATCTCCCCATTTGTTCCATGTATACCTCTTCTTCCAATTCTCCATTCAGGAATGTAGACTTAACATCCATTTGGTATACCTTGAAATCTTGTGAGAAAAAAATGCCAAAAACATTCAAATAGCCTCCATTCTTGCCACTAGGGAAAATTTCTCCTCAAATTCTATTCCTTCAACCTGTGAATAACCTTTGCACACAAGCCTTGCTTTATTTCTTACTACTTCACCATTCTCATTTAACTTATTCCTGAATACCCATTTTGTACCAATTACATTCTTGTTTACTGGTCTAGGAACCAATTTCCATGCCTGATTTTTCTCTATCTATTGTAACTCCTCTTTCATTGCTCTAACCCAATTTTCATCTTTGCATGATTCACACACTATTTTAGGTTCTATCTTGGAAAGTAAACACAAATTTACCTCAACTACTACCACTTTGCTTCTTGTCTTTACATCTTCAATTTTGTCTCCAATTGTCTATTCTTCTAGATTATTTTTCTGTATATACTTTGGAGTCTTAGAAGCAGGTTCTAGAGCTTCTTCTTCTTCAATTTGTTCTTCCTCTTCCTTATTCTCTTCTTGTACATGTTTGCAGATAGGTTCATCTAGTTCAACTTCACTTATTTCAACTGATATGTGCATATCTTCATCAACTTTTACATTTGCACTTTCAACAATCTTTCTCAATCTTTTATTGAAGCATCTATAAGCTTTTATATTGGTTGAATATCCAAGGAAAATACCTTCATCACATCTAGCATCAAACTTTCCTAGGTTCTCATCATCTCTTTTAATATAAATTTTTCTTCCAAACACCTTAAAGTACTTAATAGTAGGAATTTTTCCATGCCACGGTTCATAAGGGGTCTTTGTGTTGTTACCTTTGATCTGAACTATATTAAGAATATAAACAGTGGTGTGAATTGTTTCTCTCCAATATACTTCAGGTACATTTTCCTCTTTCATCATAGTCCTTGCAGGCTTTTGAACTGTCTAGTTCTTCCTCTCAACAACTCCATTATGCTGAGAAGTTATACGAGTAGAAAGATTCCTCCTTATACAATGCTCTTCACAAAACATATTAAAATCATTTGAGGTGAATTCTCCACATCTATCATACCTTAAACATTTGATTCTCAGGTTCATTTCATTCTCTACCATAACCTTGAACACCTTGAATCTATCTAGAGCTTGAGCTTTCTCCCTAAGAAAAGTAACCCATGTTATTCTAGAATAATCATCAATTAGAAGCATAAAATACCTATCACCATTAAAACTTCTTGTTCCTGTAGGACCATAGACGTCTATATGAATCAATTTCAGCATTCTGGTAGTTGATTGTTCTTTTCCTTTAAAACTACATCTTGTTTGTTTTCCCAACTGACAACTTCTACAAACAATATTAGTAGGCTTTGTGATTTTAGGAAAATACTTAACAACTTATCTTGAACTAATCCTGATTAGGTTGTCAAAGTTTACATGTCCCATCCTCCTGTGCCATAGCCAATTTTCATTTATTTGAGACACAAAACACTAACCATCAACACCCTTAAGCTGATAAATGTTTCCATATGTTCTTCTTGTAGCTACCACAGTTCCAGACCTTTTCTGATCTCACAAGTATTATCCTGAAATACAAGCTTAAACCCTTTTCTACACATTTGTCCAACACTCAAGAGATTATGCCTTAATCCCTTAACATAATGGACATTGTCAGTATTGTGTTTTCCATAAAAAATATTTTTTCCTTTTCCAACAATCTTTCCACCAAAATCATCTCCAAACATGACTAATCCTCCATCATACTTCTCAATTTTATTAAACCTACTTTTGTCTCTAGTCATATGGTTTGAGCAGCCACTGTCAATTACCCAATAATCTTCATCTTTTCTAGCATGAAAGGAAGTAACCAAAGTACCTTCCATCTCTTCCTTCTTTTTTTTTGGACCACATTCCTTTGCACGTCTTCCATGGTTAGTAGACACTGAATTATTATCTAAGGCTAGAAACAAGCATTCATCATTATCACCCTCAATATCAGATTCATCATCACAAATTCCAACATCTTCTCTAACATAATACAATTTCTTGAACTTTTTGTCCTTTTTTTCTTTATTATCTCTACTCTTCTTATGTATGGCTCTATTTGGACATCTTGAAGAATAGTGACCAATATTTCCACAACTAAAATATTTAAAAGGTAGCATACCTTTGTACTTACCGATACCTTCTTTCAACTTGTAAAATTTGCTTCCAACTCCTATAAACTATCACCATCCAGATCATCTTATGTATTTGTAGCTTTGAAGGCTATTTTTTGTTTTTTCCTTTTCTTTTCCAAATTTCCTCATTTCAAATGTATTCAAGGTGCCAAATAGTTGTTCTTTAGTGAATTTATTTGGATCATAAACTTCCTCAATGACTGAGACCTTGTCACTATAACACACTTTTGCAATAAGAAGATAACATGTAGAACACATAACATGCTTCACCATACATTGGAACACATTTCAGATGCCTTTAGATTCATCTGTAGCTACTACAACAATCTTCATACACAAAACACTTTCCATTAGTCCATCCAGAATGTACAGACATGCGTAGTAACTTAGAAACTAGTCTTCCAGAGCACCAAAACACAAATGCCTTTGAAAAAACATAGATAACATAATTACAAGCCTTCTTCCAGATCTGCAATACTTGAAACAAACCAATAGAGGACTGTGGAGAAGATACATTTCTCCCAGTCTACAGAAAAACAACTTTGCCAGACCAGTTCACAAACTGGTGAACTCAACTTTAACTCTTCATTAGCCCAGAAGCTATAATCCAGGGTATATCACCCAAGGATTCCCATAAATAGCACTTTAGATCCACACAAGCTTAGGATCAACATAGAAGAAATGGAGAGCACATACCAAAGCACATTCTTAACACAGACACACTTCTATCTTCACTATTTATTAATTTTCTCAAAATAACTTGGTAACTCATCATATCAGCACATCTGCAACATCACAAAGATAACTCAATGTACTCACAACATCTCAACAGTATCTGAACTATACATGCACAACCTGAAATCACTTGATTCCTTTCTCTGTACCAACCTATACTATGTTGACTCAATGACAACATTAATGACAACACCACCAAACTCATTCATACTTGCAATGGTGAGTTTGTGATACACCCTAATATTTATTTTGAGGTACTCCTTGGCATTGATTATGTTGAATTATTTGAGTTTGATGGATACTATTGTATTGTAAAGGTACTCCTTGTTATGGTTGATTGGGTTGAAGGTTACCTTGGAAATGAATTTATGGTACTCCTTGTTGTTGGGATGAATTTTTTAAAGGTTACCTTGGTAGTTTGTTAGTGGTACACCTTGTTGTTGGGGGTTTTGAATGAACGAAGATCCATATTTATTTTGCATAACATTAGGATCCTTATTTTGTTGTTGTAACCCTACATTATATGAAGGGTCATAGTATGGGGGTTGTTGATATGAGGTTTCTTGATGTTGTTGATATTGTGACTCACTATTTTGATGGTGTCCAAAGTGTTGTTGATAAAGTTTTTCAACTTATTTTCAAGTGCATTTAGGGAAATTCGATGTTGTAGATTGTGATATTGATGGTTCTTTTGAAACCCTTGACGTTGTTTCCCTATTTGATGTTGTGACCCTTGATAAGAGTGTTTTTGATATGGATGATGATTTGATTGAAATCTTCCATGTGCCAAGATGTGTTAAAACCTTGATTAGGGGAATCTATAGTTGATATATCATTGAAATTTGTAGTATATGATGACCCTATGGATGTATAAAGTAGAATTGGATTTGGGTAATGGATTGATATGGACATGTTTTAGGGATGTTATGGTTGTGTGTTTGGGTTGTTTTGATGAAAAATTTATAGCAGTAGCGATCCCCATTTTGGTTTGTGACTGGTAAAAAAGAGCTCAAAAGTGGTAAGTTTTGGCAAAAGCGATTTTGTTTGTGTCAATAGATTTTTTTTTTTTTGTGACAACTATAGTAGATTCAAAAAAAGTAGCCTCTGTTGCAAGTTTTATGACTAGTGAATAGTGAATAAAAAAGTATCCATCTTAACCAAGAGCGACTATTTTTAGCAATTTAGCAGATATTTTGAGCAATAGCTACTGTTTTAACCAATAGCTACTATTTTGAGCAATAGCTACTATTTTAACCAATAGCTACTATTTTGAGCAATAGCTACTATTTTAACCAATAGCTACTATTTTGAGCAATAGCTACTATTTTAACCAATAGCTACTATTTTGAGCAATAGCTACTATTTTTGTCAAAAGTGATTGTTTTAAGCAATAGCCACTATTTTGAGCAATAGCTACTGTTTTGAACAATAACAGTTGTTTTTTCAAAAGCTACTATTTTAAGCAATAGCCATTGTTTTGAGCAATAGCTACTATTTTGAGCAATAGCTACTATTTTGAGCAATAGCTACTATTTTGAGCAATAGCTACTATTTTGACCGATAGCAACTATTTTAAGCAATAACTACTATTTTGAGCAATAGCTACTATTTTGTTAAAAGCTACTATTTTAAGAAATAGCTACTATTTTGAGAAATAACTACTATTTTGAGCAATAGCAGTTTCTATGTAGGTTTTCTTCCAACTTTCTGTTCTGATGGCAATTTGGACAAGTTTGCAATTTTTGATATCTTGTTTGATTTTGATTTGTCTTGAGATTTTGGCAAGTGATACAATGCAACACAACAATCAAAAATATTTGACTCTAAATGTCTACAACTTAAGGAAGTTTCTTTCCATAAAATCTCAAAGTTTGTGGAAGTCAAAATACTAAAACTATAGTTCCCACTGTTGACTTTATTCTTGATGTGACTTGAAATGTAAGCCTAAATATTTAGAAACCCTTAGAGATATTTGTTTAAGATATCTTTTAAGGAGTGCAAATATAGGGCTCTTTTCAAAGGTATTCACACTAAGTCCAAAGGGTTTGAGATTTGATAACCAAGTTCAATGTTTATTTTGATGTGTTCATTTTAAATCAAGCAAAGTGTTTTATGTTTAAAGTAACCCAAAATTTGTCAAGTTCATGAAGAAAATTTACAACCTAGAGATAGGCACGCTATTTTAGGTGGGATTACCTCATACCCCAAAGGGATTATTTTACATGCAACTTATGGAGAGTTCTTAAATCTCAACCATAAATTGGGCTTGGTAAGTAACTTCTTGGAGGTAAATTATGATGCACCACTTTCAAAGAATGTTTTGGCTAAAAAGGTGGAATCTACTACATTGGTTCTTAGTCATGCTTAGGGGATCCAACACTTTTCTAGCATCCAACAAGCCATTTAAGTATTTAACCAACTTACTCAGGGGTCTATATACACAATGGTACCTCCCCTTTCATGAATGGCACTAATGAAAAAGTAATCACAGATTAAGTCATTTGGCATTTAGCCTTGACCATTTGTATAGTGGACTGAGTGAAAAACCACTTTGAGTCACCTTTGAGTTCTCCAATGTAGGATGTGTCTCAAAGGTAGGCCCTCTAAACATAATGCTTTTGAATTAAAAAATGTGTGAAACTCAAAGTTCTTTTCATCACCCAAGATCTCCAAAAGATGTGAGGGGAGAGGATAGACACTTAGTTAGCCAAACATGGAAAACATAGTATACAGTTCATTGCAATATTATTTTTAAGCCCCTTGAGCGGCGCTATCCAAAAAAAGTGAATGAAGTGTGAACAAGATAGCAATTTGTTTTTATGTGCACCAAAATGAAGTGTTCTGAATTTCAAACAAGTAGTTAGCAATATGCAAATCAAAATGTATTTGTCCAGTTTTAAGCACCAACTTGAGTGTTTCTAATAACCTTATCTTAATGTGGTCAACAAAAATAAAGATTGTATGTTCATAAAAAAGAATGAAAATGTTTGGTCCAAAATAAAGAATTCCATTTTATGAGCACCAAAATAAAGTGTTTTTTCTAATCTATGGAAGCTTTTGAAAATTTATTTTTAGAACACCAAATTGAAAGAGTGCAAGTTGTTGGGTTCATTTATTAAGCACCAAATCAAAAAATTTCCCTAAACTAGAAAGCTTTTGAAAAGTTCTTTTTAAAGCACCAAATCAAAAGTGTGCAAGTTGCGGGGTTCATTTTTATAGCACCAAATCGAAAATTTTCCCTAAACTAGAAAGCTTTTGAGAAGTTCTTTTTAAAGCACCAAATCGAAAGTGTGCAAGTTGTGGGGTTCATTTTTTAAGCACCAGTTCAAAATAATTTCTAAACTAATAAAACTTTTGAAAATTTAATTTTAAGGAACCAAATCCAAAGGTCCCTAAACTTAAAGCTTTTGAAAATTTGGATGTGGACCATTCACCTTCTCTGCAACAAAAGTGTTAGTTGTTCTTGGATAAACACATGCGATGCTCCTACAAATCCTGCATAATCAATGTTAGCAACTTTCAAACACCCAAAAAAATCACCTATTAGCATTAGAAATAAAAAATTTACTTGTAGATTTTCAAATAAAAAATAACAAAGTGAAAGTGTAAATTTTAATCAAGAGAGGACCTTTTATTTTTAGTAAATGCAGTTAGAAAAGTCAAAAGCAACCCAAAAATGCAATTGCAGTCCAAATGTCAAAAGCAGCTCAAAAATACAACTACAGACCTATTTTTGTTAGAAGTAATTCAAATGTCAAAAGCAGCCAAATTTAGTGCAACTATGGAAGGAAAAAGAGCAACTGCGGTAAAAATGTGAAATAGCCGTAGCAAAACTTATGGAACTTTTGCATGAAAATACTCAACAGTGTTTCTGGAAAATGTAACCATGTTCTAGAACCTACAATTGCTTAGGAAAGCTCAAGGAAACATTAATGCTAAGAACCGAGGTCCCACTGAGCATGCCAGAATGTGTAAGGGGGGAATCGATAAGCATGAAATAATCCAACATGAATGAATTAAACTAATCTAAATCAAATGAAAGATTTAGATTCTTACCCATTACTCACAAAATGAGACTACGAAAAAAATAAAATCTAACAACCTAATCAAAGAAGAGAACATGAATTGAATTCATGAAACATAGCATTACCGTCCTATGTCAAAGTGTATTTGAAATGATGTTGGATTGTTGTATCAATGCGAAGCCTTCATTTAGGTAGTGAAAAATCTGCAAATGTGTGTTGATGTTGATCAAAGATGTGTGTAAAATATTGTGTGAAATTGATTTTCAATTTCAGCATTACTTTGTTGTGCAAAAGATGTCAATTCTTCGATCATTTTTTAGGATGAAGTTGATTGTTATATAGATTTTATGACTTGAGATGAATGAATGGGATTGTATAGTAGAATATCTTGATCAATGGTTCAAAACTATTGAGAGGAATTAGATGGGAAGAATCAATGGATTTTGATTACATAATCATTGTGATTGATGAAAATCAATTTGAGTGTTCAATGGAATTGAGGAAATATATTTCCTAATCTGTGGAATTGAGGAAATCAATTTGAGCATTCAATGGAATTGAAGAAAAAATGAATCAATTAGAAAATAGATGAATCAGATAGCCAATTAGAGTGAGCAATCGGGGGATCGTAATTTTATAAATCATGAAAGTGGGTGAGGGTAATTTATTAATTGAATTATTTAATTAATCTTTTTAAGTTGAACGTGCAAATAATGTTTGAATTTTACAAAGAAAGTTGTATTTGTTTGTTTTTACCTTTTTGAATGATGTTTGAATAATTTATTTAACTATTCAAGTTTAGGGGAAAGTGATTTAATTAAACTATTAAGTGGTAATAATTTAATTTATTTAGGGGAATAGGGTATAGTAGTGATAGTATAGTAGTGGCATAATTAAATAAATAATGTTATTTAATTAATCAAGAGGAATAAAGTTAGATTAGGACATTAGTAAATAAATAAAAAAAAATTAATTAGTCAAAAATGATGAAAAAATGGATTAATTAAATAATGTAATATTATTGAATTAGTAGAGGAAACTAGGGTTTTTGATGTAATTGATGTGAAATGCAGTGATGTTAGATGATAATGATGTCGATGATGATAAAATGTTATTCAAGTTGTGAAATATGTGTTAAGTTAATTTTACATGTATACAACAATATATAAAATAATGCCCCCCTTTTGTCATTGTTGTCAACACTAACTTGATGTGCACTTCCTCCCCCTTTAACATCAAGGACAAAGGGCTAGTGGAATTCCTTTGTGTCTGCAAAAAAAATATATGGGCTCCCCCTATTTTTATAGACCTTAATATTATTTTCTATCAACTCACTTCCCCTAAGAAGTAGCCTCTACCACTTCAAAAGTATTCTTCAATTTCCTTTTTATATACATATATGATATATACATAGTTCCTTGATCAATTCAAGAATAATACTATTTATTCCTATCTTATTCTCTACATATTTACAATATCTAAATTTTTCCTTAAACACATCTTTTATTTACTTAGAAGGTAAAATATTATTGTAAATTACCTTTAGCAAGGCAAGAGTTGTATCCCAATGCTTATTTGCAAAGGATAATGTGCACTTGACTTTCAAGATGAATGTGTATTCTTCTACTTCTTCTAAAGTGGTTGGCACCTTTACCTTTTGATAATTTTTTTCTAATTTTGTCACAATGTCAATCAAGGTTGCTAACCTTACACTTACAACTCCCCTTAGCTAACCAATTTCTCCTTTGATTTTTCTCTCTTTGGTCCATAAGCTACTTCAATTGGGAGTGCAAAATTTAAATTTGTGCCCTTGTAGCACCATCCTTATCATTCACCTAATCATATACATTGGGCACTTGAGTTATTTGTGACTCAATAGAATCAATTTGATCCTTTGTGCTTTTTGTTGTTGCTGCCCATTTTAGGCAACATTGATACAAAACTTTGGTATCCTCTAAGAATTTTTGAATACTTTTCATGTTCTCCTACACTATTGTGTGCCTTAGACACTTACTAGAGATATTAGAAAATATTATTTTGGTTACTTTTTCAGTTACCTTTTTCCACCCGCTCCCCCAAATGAGAAGAATGTGCCTTGAAATATTCTAACAAAAGTCGCTTCATCTATTGTGTGGGAGGAAAAGATGGATCTCTTTTTTCCTTAGGCACATCCTCCTGAATTATCATTATTGCTTCCTCCAACATTTTAGCACCCTCAACTATTTTTTTAAAGAATCTCTTTCCTTGTAGAGGATTGAAGTATATCTCCTAGTTGTAACTTGTGGAGAGGAGATATGTTACACAAGTATACTTTTCCATCAAGCATCAAGGAAATTGCAACAATTATGGAGTAACCACATGTTGAATTTTCATTTTTTGCACCAAGAATTCCTTGATTGAATCAACAAGAGAGGAAGAGGAATACGTTTTCTACCCTTTCTTAGAATTTTCCCTTGTATCAACCTTTACCTGCTCCTCTTGTTGATCTAGATCAATTTCTTGTTGTACATTTTCTACAGGAGGAATACTATGCACAACATTATGATCCAAAGATGAATTTCCATTATCTTGTGCATCATACTCCACTTTCTCCTCTTGAGGAATCTATTTTTCAATGTTATGCAGAGGATACTTGTGTGGTTGCTTCAAATTTTTGACTTATTTTACTTCTTCAAGAATTTTATTTTTTGCTTCTTTAGTCTCCTATATTTTATCTCTATCCTCCTTCTCCATGCTCATAAGGATATCCACCCTATACTTTTTCCTTAGCTCTTGGGATTTTTTTGAGATATTTTATCTCTTTCTTCTTGAGAAACAAAAGATCCAACCTTTTCAAGAGATTTTTTCCTTAGCCCTTCATCCATTTCTATGGCCTTTCATCTTTTGTTCCTTAGAGCTTGAGAAAGACTCTCTAGAACCTTTTTAATAATTTCACTTAAAGGCACATTATATTTGAGCATGTACATTACTATTTCCTTTTCAATAGGTTTTTTATTTACATGAGGCATATCTTGATGTAGTTCTGCAATTTCATTTAACATACCATGATGCACAATCCCATTATAGATTTCCTTTAATTGGAGAGGCTCGTGTGGAGGTGTCATCAAAGAAGTTTGCATAGTTTCCTTGTCTTTCCTCTTTAGTTTAGGTGTACCTTCCTCTCCTTCTTCTCCTTCATCTTCAAGTTCCATAGTGTGAATTTTCTTCCTTTTAGTAGGTTGTTTAGGCCTTGAATTCCCTTTCTCTATAGTTTTCATCTATCATGGTTTTGAATGCAACTATTCTTTGAGTAGAAGTAATTTTTGTAGATTTGAAGCGCTACAAAGAAGTTGTAACAATAGATGTTGACCTACTAGTCCTTCTAGTTCCTTAGGAAACTAGAATATTAATAGGATTAGATTGAGGATCCTCCACAGGGGCTTCAAATGTGGAATTTTGTGGAATACCCCATTTCTTATGTAATTCATCTCTATGTTTATTGAGATACTACTCCGCACTTATTTTATGCATCTTATCCATTATTTCATTATAAGATCCAAATATTTCTATTTTTTTGTCCTTGGGCATGCTAAGTAGAATAACATAATACATTTTTATCTTCTTTGCAAAGACCTCATAAAAGAACTTTGGAATCCAAGATGTTCGTGGCTCTACAATTCCATGTAGGTATAATCTTTATCTACTAAAAATGTGATTTTATCTTTGTATCTTTGAACAATGTTTTAAGGGACTCTTTCTTTGGCTTGCATATCAATTTGTAGGGTTTTGAAAAACCTCCAATACATTGTGTTGGAGATCTTTTTATTAGAAAAAACCTCTTATGATTTATGATTTTTCTAGCAATAGGAATGTGTTGTTGTTAGACCTTTAAAACTAGGCAACTCATTTGAGAATTAAAATACAAGGAAAATTATAAGAGTACCATATTTGAAGCTGTAGCCTATTTCCTCTGTTCTCTTTATGTTCTCCATTAGTTTTTCTCTCATGACCTCACAAAGGTCAAAATCTTTTCCCTCCTTCACTATCTAGTAAGAGGTGTGAATTGTGGTAACAATGGAAGACCCCTATCTATTTGTGTAATAAAATTTATAGGAAATTACCATAGAAGCATACCAAACCCCTAGATCAATTATGTCATTTACACTTAAGGTCCTTTTTCCAAACTTTTCCCCTATCAATTTTGTAGCTCTCTAATTTTTTATGGCTTTCATCACCAAAACTAATCTGGTAGAGGAAAAACTAGTAAGATTCCTAATTACTTCCTTATTGATCCTATAGGGTTTATCAAGGTATATAAATTCATCATGAATTATGCTCAAGACATACCTTACCCATTCATGTTCATCATATAAGTCACGATAATCCTTCCATACATCTAGTCATTTAGCTCCCACATAGGTTTGTATCAGTTATCATCATTCAAGAGTTTATCTCTAAGTTCTTCAAAATTTACATGGTTGATCTCATTAAAATTGGAGTGAAAGTATATCCTTACATCCTCTATATATACATCTATTGGAACAAAGGAAAATGCTCCATCCTTGTCAATATTCATGGCCTTAAAAGGATACTTCTTGTATTTCGACTTGGGTTTCTCAACAATATCAACCAATTGAGGATTTTCCATTACAATTTCTTTATAAACTCAAAATGTATTGTTTTATGAGTAATTTTGAAGAATACATTTGTGTTTAATAGCTAGGGTTTCAATTTTAGCACAATTACTTTCAAATTTTCAAGATCTTTTGAATTTTTTCTTCTCTTATTAGCTTTGGGAGAAAAATATTTGATTTTGAATGAGATTAGATCATGCAAATGAAGCATAAGTAACTTACATTTTCCCCACCTTTTCACAATTAAAGCACCTTGTCCTTGTTAGGTGAACAATTATCAAAGTAAACTATGTATTCACAAAGATCCAAATTCATTTTGTAATCCTCCACATATCATGTTTTTACTCCAAAAATCTAGGGAAAGGAAGCTTTTCCTAATTATCAACCCTTTCTCTTAGTTTCATTCCAAAACATCTATGTTCCTAGCTCCCATTCTATATACCACATTTATTTAGGGGGAAATAAATATGCAATGAGCAACTCCCCATGAGCCAATGCTCTATCTCAATCTATCACAAAGTCTTGTGCACAATGTACAAGCATACTATTATTCTTCATCTTGTTATCTTTCCCTTGTTTCTTTCTCCAAATATTTGTAGTTTCCTTCTTCTACCTATACAAGTTATCCTCCATATTCCTATACTAAGCATGTGGTTTCACTTCTAACCATTATTACAAAATATTTCTTTATTACAAATGTTATTGCACTTGTAGCAAATAATATCATATTGCGGGGCCAAACCATTTCTCCTTACTTTAGTTGTACAATCAACAAAACTATGACCAAAATTATCGCATGTATAGCAATAACCATAAAAGGAATGAGAAATCATAGCACTATGTCTTGGAGGTGCAAATTATCTCTTACTCATGTAATCATTTCTTCTTGCCTTAGTTCTATAATTAATAGCCTTATGACCAAACTTATTGCAAGAGTAATAGTAACCATGAAAGGATTGAAAGAACCTAGAAGTAGCAGCTTGTTTGGGAGGAGATCTCTTGAAGCCCTTCTTTTGAAACTTACCTTTATGAGGTCATCATCCAAATCCTACTTCTCATCTTTTGTCTTCTTAGAGTCATCAACAAAGGCTTCTTCCTTTTTCATTTCAAATACGCCTTCAGGGTTTTTTTTTTTGAGTTCTAACCATTTTTGAATCCAAGACCACCCTTATTCTTTAGAGGTATTTGATAGTTGATTATCTCATCAAGGATGTTGGTGAACTTTTCTTACCTTCTTCAACTTTAACTTTCAAATTGATGATTATTTCTTTTGATTCTTTGAATTTGATCCTAAATTATCCATTTTATTTTCTTGATGCATGATCTTATAATGATGAAATAAGTTCTCCTTTTAAACATACACCATGCACTCACACCCTTTTTCAATAGCTTTGATATTCTATTTATATCATCCATAAGCTTCAAAAAACTTCTCCTTATCAACCAAGAAGAAATATATAACATGAGACATGCATCGACCATAACAAGTTTGCTCCAAAACATCCTCAGTAAGAAGGAATCAAATGTGGTTCAAACCAAGGGATTTTCATGACAAATATAGCCATAAAACATATCATCAAATTGGTTCACACTTCTAAACACATGGCACAATCATCTCAACATACCATGTCAGCTCAAGAAACACTTAGTTTTCTTCATATTAGCTCTAGACCAAAAATAGTACTAAAGAAATAGGAATATCATCATGCATATCATGTCACAAACACTATATTACTTTCCAAACATTCCTATTCACCCCTTTTACCAATTCAAAGAATTTCATGTTAGTGTAACCACTTGAGCATTGATGGCGGTATCCCAAATACACTCAGCTTATATAGACTTGGTGTAGACCATTGAAAAACATGCTTGCAGTAGAAAAAATCATTTGAAATTTTAACTAAGCATACCAAAAGACCATATAAGCTTACCTTTCAAGCAAAAAATCCAAATGACAAGATTCCTTCAAAGGTAGTAGCATATATTTTCTCCCTCAATATTCCTTAGCTAGTAGCCAGCTTGTCTTTACACAAATGACTTTGAAAACTTATGTGGTATAAAATATCACTTGAGACATGAGACATATATTTTTCTTGCATGTATCTATAAATCCTCCAAACTACAAGATTATATCATCAAGTTTAGAAAAATTTAAAGTTTTCTTGAGACCCTTCCTAACTCCAAATGCACTATATTGTAGTCTTCACTCTATGAGCTATAAAAACACTTTACAATAAGATTCATGAAATAAAATTTGAATCATGCATACATGAGAGTAAATTAAAATGATCTTTTCTATTTGCAAACTCATATCTTCAAATATGATAGAATGTGGTACAATTTCTTGAGCCTATGACACCCTTCCTAACATGAACTATACATAGCCGAATTCCTTCAAACTTTTTGCAACATACTCCACCTAATGCTAAGCCACATGACTTCATAGCTTATATGATATTCATTATCAACACAAATTATGAAGAATATTTATGACATGTACTTATCTTACATATGGACTTTAGAAGATAGCATTTAATAGTGTATAAATGATACTTATCTCCTTTTCTTCCATCAACACTGCTCCTCTGATTTGTTCCTTTGTAAGCATGCAATATTTAAATATAAGTACATAATGAAAGAATTAGGAATCTATGTTAATTAAGAGAGATTAATATGCATACCTGTTTAGATGAGATGAATGAAACTCCACGCATGTGAAGTTGTTGGAAGAGTGTCCACAACATGAGTGTGATTTGATGTTATGAAATTGCAATGTAGAATTGAAATGAAAGGTTGGCATGTGAAAATTAAAAGGTTGTGACATGTACAATATATGAGTTATGAAATGAATTTTCAAATGCATGAAAAATTGTGATGGGCGACATGGAATGCAATGATGAAGCTGCATGTTATGATATGCCAACTTAAGGTTGCATGTGCAAAAAAGGTGGAGTGAATGTGGAGGAACTACAATTAATTTGGAACAAATTTTTGAATTATTTGGTAGGTAATGGTTGCAAATACCTTCATCAACGGGTCCCAAACAAAACTATGGAAGATCTTATTTATAATTCTATAGGTCCCTATTTTATACTGAAGTGGTATTCAAGAAGATTGTTGATTGTGGCACTTGTGTTGTGTGTGCACGTGAAGTAGGATAAGAAATTATACCTAAGTTATCTCAAGAGGTGAGCTATGTAGCTCATCTGCTGAGTCACTATGAGAACTAGTAGTTATGCTACTATGTTGTTATCTTGTGATAGTTTTTCTATATCTGAACCATTTTTTTGACCATATAGATGCATTAGATAAAGAAAATCATCTTTTTGAGCTAGTTGCTTATATATCTTCAATGTATTTCCATTTACCAACATTGTGCTTCTAATTGTATCTATGGTTTATAACTTGATTGTTCCATTGGGAAACACCTATTGAATTTCATAGGGTCCCATCCATCTAGACTATAGCTTCCCCTTATAATCTTTGAATTTGGAATCATACAATAAAGCTCAGTCACCCACATTGAATTCTTTAGTCTTGATAAATTGATCATGCCATTTAGTCATCTATTTTTGAATTATCTATGTGTGATGCAGAGTATCCATTCTAATTTCATCCAATCCATTCAAATTGTGTAGCCTTTCATTTTGTGTTGTTTTCAAATCCATTTCTAAGTCTATTGTTATCCTAAGTGTCTTGTACTCAAACTCTATTGGAAAAATAGTTACTTTACCATAGACTAGTTCATAAGGTGTGAAACCTATAGTTTTTTCTATGTTGTTCTATAGGCCCACACTACTTTAGGTAACTGTTATGCCTTGCATAACCACCCCATTTTATTCTGGAAAAAAATGGGTCCCCCTTCTTTCTTTTGTTTTCTTCACCTTTGGTTGTTTGTTTGGGTCTTAGGAGTTCTTTTGTTGTCCTCTAGGTCTGTCTTTTGTTCTATCTAATTTTGGTTATGCCTCAGCCAGAGTTGGGTTTCTTTTTGTTAAAATTGAATGAAATGATGAAAATAATATATTTTCTATACTTTTTGGGACTAATGGAGGCACTATTTTGTAGGATTAAATCATACATCTGATGCTTTTCTCAAAGGAATCCTATTAGAAAGCATACCTTAATCAGATTTGGCATAAAATTCCTCAAACAAGAAAGTTGATGAGACCCTCCTATTGTCTTATCAACTAGCAGTGCATTCTATTCATTTGAAATACACTGGTCACCCAAACATTTCAGTCACCATGAGTTTTTATGTATCTCGCTGATAGGAGTGAGGTCTCGCCAGAACGAGGTGAGCTCGGTGAAAGGTCCTGCCGATAGAAGGGTGTCTCGCCGAAGGATTCTTCCTTCGGTATAATGTCTCGCCAACTGCTGGTGGTCTAGCTGACTCCCAGAAAGAACAGTGGTTCGGGGAGATGTCCTGCCGACACAGGTGGAGTCTCCCTGAAAGGGGTCTGAGCTTGCCGAAAGGAAGAGGTCATCGGTATGAAGTCTCGTCGACCGATGGTGTCTCGCCAAAATAGAATGGTCTCGATGAAATGTCTTCCCAACTAATGTTTGTCTCGCCGACTGAAGGTGATTTCTCACTGAAAGGCTAGGGTCTCATCGAAAGTTGTTCATAATATTTTTGCATTGGGGTGACTCTGAGGAAATGATTTGCACTCGCTATGATGTCCTGCCGAATGAAGGTAGTCTCACTGATAGGTAGGTGGCTTCGGTAAGACTCCTGGCCAAAGGGTTTACATTCGATAAGATGTCTGGAAAACTCGCTGGAGTCTCACTGACAGATGGAGATCTTGCCAAAAGATGAACGACTCGTTGTGAGGTCTGGCCGATAGCGATAGTCTAGGTGACAATTTTGGATATTGATATAACTTTAGCCGCTCACTATGAACTCTTGCCAATAGTTGTATGCTATGCCAACTACTAATGTGAATTGTAATCACATCGAGGAGACACAGATAGTGTCTCATTGACATGTGATTCTGTCCGAAGAACTTTTGACCGCCTGAAAAGCTTATGTGGTGTCTGTTCAACCAATCGGAGGAAGCTAAACATGAATCATTAACAATTTGACTGTTGTGACTATTCTTGTGAGAAAGATCAATAGAGCATGAACGACATGGACTTACTCTGAGATCAAAAGTGAAGGATCGGCTTGGTGAACAATGGTGTCATCTGTAAAGAGATCTAATAGGATAAATCTAATACTATCTCTCAAGGGGATCAACTTGCAGAAAGATCTAGAGCAGGAAGAAAGCCAAAAGGAAGAAGAGGCCATGAGTCTCTGTGACAGTTGCGATGTCTACTAGAAAAGGTAGATCAAAATTAATGATAGGGCTTCAGAATATTCAAAGTAGCTCTACAACGAAGTTCAAAGGTGGACACGGAGGCCAAAATTTAATGCAATGGTTGTAAAAGATCTAAGGGATACTCCTGAGGGTGATCCTTCACTGACATGGACATGGGGGATGCACATTGAATGCATTAACTTTATTCCAAAAGATTTGAGGGCCGACCCTTCTGTAACCAACTGATATTTTTGTAAACCCTAAAACAAGGGCCAACACATTCTTTTTGGCATGTTCTGTATATATGGCACTTTTGGCCTTTTTGTAAAAAAAAAAAATAGTTTAGAGTAGAAGGCAAGTAGAAGTAGAAGAACACAGGGATATAGATTTTAAACAGTAGGAATTTTCTAAAAGGTAGAGGAGACAGAACTGCATCCTCTTTCTTTGTAATGGGATCTTCTTTTTGTCTTCTTAGTTAGGATAATAAGGTAGAGAAACTCGAGAGTAGAAGGCAATGATGTATTTTTCAAGTTTTCTTAGCGTAGATGGAGATGATTTGAAGACATGGATTTTTTGTACACTGGTGATTGTGCCAGATTTTTAAATGTTGCTTATCTATTTCACCAATGGTAGAAGCAACTAAATTTAAATCTACTTCATATTGTGTTCCAGAATGGTATTTATCTTGGGTTAATCATTTGATTTGCAAAGCTTTCAAGGAATGAAATTTTATTTTATGTTTTGTTTAAATGGTGATTTATAATATGTTGCTAAAGTTAGCATTGTGAATGAATGAAACTGTGTTAATCACAAGTTAATTCTGTTCTGTAGTTTTAGTTAGGAATTCTTTGAAAGGTAACAAGTCTAGTTAAGTTGGATGAATTAACATTCTCTTTAGTTCCAAACCTTTGATCTATCTTTTTCTGTTTCTTTAAAACCATAATTAAAGTAGGTTTGAATTTATGTTTGATCTTAGAACAATCCAGAAGCTCAACACCAGCAGGCCCCTTGAACATTATAGTTCACATCAACCATTGAGTGAAATCAGCCCAGTCGAGAACCGATTACCAAGACCTTGGGAGTTAGATATCCATGTGTTATTCTTTCTCTTTCAGGAGAGCAGAATAGTAATATTTTGCTTACTATTGTTGTGCTCATTCGACCCATCAACAAAAATTGGCACTAGAAGGAGGGCCTAGATGAGAAAGCTTGATAATACTAGGTTTTCTCTCACCAGAAAGGTCCCGTAGAGTTCTTTGATCAGCTGAAAACCCACCACCTTTGATAGAACTCAAGACCCCAATAAGACATAAGATTCACAAGACTAGGGAAACCATCATACCACCCTTGTTAGCTCCACTCACTCCACCAGGCTTTTCACCAATACCCTAGTGGAGACCTGTTAATCCACCACCGAATCCATCTCAATTGCCATTACAACTGGTTCAATCCATCCAATAGTTGGCTCAACCACCACCACCAATGGAATTTTTTCAAAATAATCCCTCTCCATTGGGGACTATTCTTGGAGGCTTTCATGATATGCATAAGAATCTTGAGAAATTATGTCCCAAATACATTCATGGTGAATCAAGGAGTGTTGAAAAGCACATACAAGCTTTTAAGGACGCTTGCACCAGAGCCCAAATAGCTCACCACGACGTAGTTTGTAGGTTGTTCCCTTATTCCTTAGGGGATATGGCATACAACTGGTACCTAAATCTCCCACAAGGTTCTATTCTGACCTGGACAAACCTGGAGAATTCTTTCATCAATCAGTTTAGAGTTTATGTGGATCCAGCCCTTTTGTACCACCAATTTGCTACCATTAGGAAGGAGCCATGTGAATCCTTGCCCTTGTTTAATACCAGGTTTCAATGAATGTATAGGAGATTGCAGGACCCCTACCTAGTTGCTGAGAATAGTGCAATTCAAGCATACTTTAGAGTTATAGACCCCTTGCTTGGCTTGTTCCTACAAAGGACTTATCATCCCGTGGATATTGATTCTCTGTCTAAAGTTTATCATCTAGCCATCAAGCTACAACAACAAATCAGCTCTCAACAAGGAAGTTTGGGAGGAGGTTTTCCATCAACAGGGTATCAGATGCCTAGCCCAACCCCTTTATTCAATACCATCCTAGGAATGTCTCCTTCCTATTATGGGCCTATGTCTGAGTTGCAGACCCCACCTCCTGTTCCATTCTTTACCAATGGAGCTCCTGACTTCTTTCAGCAATCACAAGCTCATCACATCCCACATGGTCATCATAACCAAGATGGAACACCAAATCATGTCGGTCAACCACCTGTTGCTAAGAGCATTGAAAGTGAAAAGACAGTCCAACTCACAAATGAGGTGGATACCTTAAACAAAACTCTATCTCAAGTCACAAATGAAATGGCTCAGCTTAGATTGAACCCCTCTCAAAACCAAGGTAATTATTCTAATCAGAGCAATAACAATCAGGGTAATTACCTGAACAATTACAATCACGGCCAAAGAAATTATCAAGGCCAAAACTCCCCTAACCAAGGCTATCAAAACAAAACTAGAGGATATAATCAGAGACCAAATAACAACTAACAATGGAATACAGGGGAAAATAATGGTGTAGTTTCCCATAATTATCAAGCTAATGAGGACAAGTCACATACTCCAAATGTGGTTGACCTCAATTTTTGACTAACTGGTGTAGGATGCATGACACTGCAACCCATTTAGAGGTAAACTGCCCTGAAATGGAGAAAATCATGAAGATAGCATAGGAAGATGCCCAACCCTTCCAAGGGAATTCAAATAAAGAAGGTGGCTCAGTAGATACAACAATGAATTATGACCTCTTTGAGGAAGAACCTTCATTCCCAATGCAGAATGAGAATAAACCAGAGGGAGATGCATATGACGCCCAAGCCTTTTAGACAAAGGGAGGACACTTCCTAAGAAATTAAAATAAGGGTTTGTTCACTACATCAACACCACCTAATCACATGGTGCCTCCGAATCAAAGTGTTGATAATAACCCTCCTCCACCAAAAGGTCCAGCTGACTTCCATAACAAAGGTAATTCTAAAGTGGTGCCCTTCTCAATGAGAGATAGTGCTAAAAGCTTTGGAAGAAGTTGATAAATCAAAAGGGAGAACCAAGGTGGAAGCCACTGCAGACATGAACACAACTTTGTACAGAGGCAAGGTAGGTACCCCACCATTTATTTTAAGTTTGAGAATTTGTGGGAAGAATCTACATAATTGTCTGCTAGATTCAAGGGCTTCCGACAATGTTACGCCATTTTCTGTATGCAAGAAATTGGGATTGAACCCTATCCAAACAAAAAAGAAGGTCATCCAACTTGATAAAACAAAGGTTAACGTAGTTGGAGAATTGAGAAATATACACGTGCAAGTAGGGTCTGACCCCAAGATTTAAACCAATATAGATATTCAAGTAGCAGACATTCCCGAGACTTATGGTATGTTGTTGAGCAGAGATTTGATGAGAAGTGTAGGGGGGTATCTCTCCCTCGACTTTTCACATATGTGGCTACCATGGAGGAGAGTGCTTACACAGATTAGGATTGAAAGCGAACCTCATCTCAAGCATGTCATCACTAAATATGATTGTCCCAATGAGGTAGCTTATTTTGAAACCAGGATAGGGGTTTACAAAAGAGAGGAAATTTTGACCTTTTTGGTTCTTGATTCTAAGGATTTGTTAATACAAAAATTCCCTGACCCCATGATTAATGAAAATCAACAAGCATTGACTAGGAAGCTACAATAGGATCAGCTAGTCTTGGGGGAAGATATCGATCTGCAGAGTCTTCTAATTCCTAATTGGTGCAGGGTGCATTGCCAAAATCATTCTAAATTGACCTACCAACCCTGCATCAGCATTTTAAATCATGTCTTCCAATCTCAGGAAACTAGCCTAAGTCACATCGAGACCATTTCAGATCACTTCTCATTTGAATCCAAAGAAGCAATAATGTTAACCAGGGATAATATACCTTCAAAGGAAGTCCCTCCTAAAATTGAACTTACCTCGGTCACAATACTAGATCAACATAGTTATGAAGAACAACCCCAAGGTTTGTTTGACACCCCTACACTTACAAGCATACAAAAACCCAGGGGATTAATTGAAGATACAAGTGACTGTCAGAAGGATAACCATGGATTACATGATTAATCTGAGTAGGAATTGGGAATTACACCTGAGGAACCTGTTGAACACCCCTTCCCAATATTTGATGCAAAAGATCAAGTGGCCCCACCTATGGCCCATCTTATACAAATTCCCACAATCACCTCCAAGGGATCAACCCCAGCTCATGATCGGCTATGGACCCTCACATTTGATGGATCCAAGTCCAAAACAAGTTGTGGTGTTGGGATTGAATTAACTAGCTTGAAAGGGAAAACTTTTTTTGCTTCTTACAGGTTGCAATTTAGATGCACTAACAATGTGGCAGAATATGAAGCTTTAGCTCGGGGGCTGTTGTTCACACATAAGAAGAAAGTTACTGCCTTGATGGTTAAAGGAGATTCAAAAGTAGTAATCAAGCAAGTGTGCAGCCAATACACATGTCACAATAAAAAGTTGGCAACCTACAGAAATCGGGTATGGAACCTGATTGAGGACTTTGATGCTTTTGGGATTAGTTTAATCCCTAGTGAAGAAAATCAAATAGTTGATTCATTAGTTGTTGCTGCAAGTAGCCTGGAACCCATGCAAGGCTCCACACTTAAGAAATTCTTAGTAGAATTGATATCCACCCTGGTTGTTCCTAATAACATCAGGAACTTTCAATTTTTTGATGATGATCAACATATCCTTGCTTTTCTAGCAAGCTCGGATGTTTTTGAAGGGCAGATCATTGATGAGTCCAATAGGGATCAAGGAGATTGGAACCCTAAAGATTGTGATATAGAGGGGGTCCTAAATTTAAAAGGTAATAGCATTCCCAAGGGAATGGTGGCCTTAGAAAGAATTTTTTATTCAGACCCAAGGGCTTGGGATAAGATATCAGCTGAAGATAAAGGGGGTGAATATGAAACTGTTAACCTAGTTGATTCTGGCCAGGAAAGAAATGTTTACATAGGAAAATCCTACCCTGAAACAATTAGAAAAAGTATACTAAGGGAACTAAAGAAAGATGTTGCTGCAATAGCCTGGGGGTACGAAGATCTGAAGACATTTGATGCTTCTGTTATGACTCATACTATTCCTTTGAGGCCTGAAGCTAAACCATTTCAGCAGAAACAACATCCTATCAACACCCTGATCAAACCATTGATCTTTACAGAAGTTCAAAAATTGCTTTTAGCAAGAATAATCTTCCCTGTACAACATTCAACATGGGTGGCTAAATTGGTTCCAGTCCGTAAGAAAAATGGGGAGATCAGGTTATGTGTAGATTTCAGGAATCTGAACCAAGCTTCAGAAAAGGACAACTACCCACTCCCCTCTCTAGACAAAGTCTTGCAAACTGTTAATGGATCTCAAATGATATCATTCCTGGATGGTTATTCTGGATACAATTAGGTGATTGTTAATTATGAAGATAAAATGAAGATGGCCTTCACTACTAAGTGGGGAACTTTTGCTTACAAAAGGATGCCATTTGGTCTGATAAACACTAAAGCAACCTTTCAACGTGCCATGGATGTAGCATTCAAAGATTTGATTGGTAAATGCATCATCATTTACATGGATGACCTGACAGTATTTTCTAAAGATAGACTAAATCAAGCTACAGACTTGGCTAAGGTTCTTGAAAGATGTATCTAGTATGGTGTCTCTTTGAATCCTAAAAAGTGTGCATTCGGGGTTTTTGAAGAGAAAATTTTGGGACACATAATCTTAGAAAAAGGAATATCGATCGATCAAGACCGAGTTGAGTCCATTCTGAAGATAACCAGGCTAGGAAGAAAGAAGGAGATGAGATCTTTCTTTGGAAAGATCAACTTTGTGAGAAATTTTATCATAGGTTTTGCAGAAATTGTAAAGCCATTAAATGAAATGATGAAGAAAGATGCCAAAATAGAGTGGAGTGATGAGGAAAAGGCCACATTTTCTCAAGTCAAACAATCCATTTTAGAAGCACACATCCTCACCAGCCCTGACTATTTGAAGCCATTTTATATTTATTCTTTTACTTCTAAACACTTGTGTGTAGCTGTCCTGACTCAATGCAGAGAGGAGGAAGATGAGAGGCCAATCACCTTCATGAGTTCTCCATTTAAGAATGCCGAAGTCAAATACCCACCTCCCAAAAAACAAGCTTTTGCAATAGTTAGATCTGTCAAGAAGTTCAGGCATTACATTCTCTGAAGTCAAATTATTGTTGTAGTTCCTGATGCAGCTGTGAAGTCTCTACTTATGCAAAGCGAGTTGGGAAAATGACGGGGGAAATGGATGGCCATTTTGCAGGAGTTTGATTTGGAGATTCACCCTATGAAACTTGTCCGAGGTCTAGGCCTGTCTAAATCCATAGCTAATGCTGGTGAGAAAATTATTTGCTAGCAATACACAACACATTCCTTTTCCAAAGACCCTTGGTATGCCCATATCATCTATTTCATGCTCAATAATCGGTGCCCAGAGGGAATGAATACAACTTAGAGGAGAGCACTGAGAATGAAAATCTCTCATTATATGCTCAAAGGAGGATTTCTATATAGGAAGAATTTCAAGGGAGTGTACCTATGATGCATTGATTGGCAAGAGGCTAAGCATGTAATTACTGAATTTCATGGGAAACATGGCACAGGTCATGGGTCTACAGATTCGTTAGCACACCAAATCCTCAGAATGCCACAGATTATTGCACAAGATGGACATAGGCTATACCTTGCAAGAATAGCACAAAGGAGGTAGTAATCAAGTTCCTCACCGAATGCATCACAACTAGGCTGGGAGTATCCTTCGCATTGGTATGTGACAATGGCTCTTCCTTTTCTTCTGATGAGTTCATTTCATGGGATTATGATCATAAAATTGTCTTAAAGTATTCTTTAAACTATTACCCACAAGGAAATGGAGTTTCAGAATCAACTAATAAGAATCTCTTAGGAGTAATAAAAAAATTGTTAGAGAACAATCCAAGAGACTGGCATACCCAGCTAAGATTTGTGTTGTGGGCAGATAGGACTAGGATCAAGGCTGCTTTAGGGACTTCACCATTCAAGCTAGTGTATGGCCAAGAGCCTGTTTTCCCTATTCACTTGCAAATAGCTATCCTTAAGTTTATGCAGAAGTTCTATTCTAGTGATGATAGGATAGAAGTAAGATTAGCTACCTTGTTGAAATTAGAAGAGCAGAGGGATTCCACCTTGTAGCAATTCTTTAGGCACCAGGCTATTGTTAAACGTTGGTTTGACAAAAGAACCAAAATCAAGGCTTTCAAAATATCAGACCTTGTGCTACTATGGGATAAAGGTAATGAAAAGAAGGGTAGTCACCAGAAATTTGATAAGCTCTAGTTAGGTCCCTATCAAATTGTTGAGATCCTAGGAGAGAACACTTTTTGGCTAAGTAGCTTAATGAGAGAACCTATTCCATTGCCTGTCAATGGGCAGTTTCTTAAACATTATCTTGGGTCATAAAGTTTGGAATTTTTGCTAGGCTGTACATGTGTGTAAATAATTTTTTTTTCTCTTTGTAAGTAGTTTGTCTGTTTGTAAATAGTTTGTCTATTTTTTTGTTTGTAAATAAGTTTTGTCATTTGTTTTCTTATTCTTTCTTTCTTTCTTTTTGTTTCCTTTGTTGTTTTGTGTCTGTCTTGTTTGGTTCCTTGGGGTTTCTCTGTTCCTTCCATCTTGAAATGATGGGTTGTTATTTGAAGTATACTTTGGTTATTAGGAGAGAAGTGGTTTAGATATTTTTCAGGTTTTCTAATTGGATGATTTTTTCCTAAATTAGTTGCTTTATGCCCATTGTCAATAAGAGTTGTGGAAAGTCTTGAAAACAAGGTGCAAAGTAAACAATCTTCATTAACTACCTCTGAATCTGTCACAAATCATCAAGATCATCTCCCTTTGTAATGGTATATTTGTCCTAGGGCGATAGTGTTGTAGGATTTGAGTGAAAAATCCAATTCCCCAAATGCTGTTATGAGGTCCATGGTAGTTTTCAACCCAAAACAGATGTCAAACATCTGACATATTGAGAAAAAATTGAATGAAATATCTGAAAATCCAAGAGAAAATAAAGAAAAGAGAATTATCTAAAAGAAAAAAAGACTCAATATGAATGGGTGATACTAGTATCTCTACCGGGGCTATGGACGCTTGACTAGTAGTAGAGAAATGTTGTGAGAAAACTAGAGGTATCTCCATCAGGGCTATGGACGCCTGACTGGCAGCGGAGCAATGCCCAGGATATCATTGCACAATAGCTAAAGGGAATCAACTCATGTAGTTCAAATCTTGCACATTGTTGTTGAAAAGATGAGGAAAAATTTATAAAAGAGTGATGCACCATCAAGAACACACATAGATTTAGGGGTAGCTAGTGTTGACTTACATTTGAGATTCTAGCTCAACCTTGGTTGTTAAAACTGACCCAATTGGAGTTGTGATGTTCATAAACCAAGAGTTTTGGGTAGTTGAATCCTTCAATTTCTTGAAAATGGTTAAAACATTTCCCCAGCTGAGTCGCCATTTGTTATGCCTTGCATAACCACCCCATTTTATTCTAGAACAAAATGGGTCCCCCTTTTTTCTTTTGTTTTCTTCACCTTTGGTTGTTTGTTTGGGTCTTAGGAGTTCTTTTGTTTTCCTCCTAGGTCTGTCTTTTGTTCTGTCTGATTTTGGTTATGCCTTAGCCAAAGTTGGGTTTTTTTTGTTAAAATTGAATGAAGTGATGAAAATAATATATTTTCTATGCTTTTTGGGACTAATGGAGGCACTGTTTTGTAGGATTAGATCATACATCTGATGCTTTTCTCAAAGGAAGTCTGTTAGAAAGCATACTTTAATCGGATTTGGCATAAAATTCCTCAAACAAGAAAGTCGGTGAGACCCTCTTGTTGTCTTACTGACTAGCAGTGCATTCTATTCATTTGAAATACACCAATTGCCTAGAAATTTTAGTCGCCATGAGTTTTTATGTATCTCGTCGACCAGAGTGAGGTCTCACCGAAACGAGGTGAGCTCGGTGAAAGGTCCTACCGACAGAAGTGTGTCTCACTGAAGGATTGTTCCTTTGGTATAATTTCTCACTGACTGCTAGTGGTTTGGCCGACTCGCCGAAGGAATAGTGGTTCGGGGAGATGTCCTACCGACACGGGTGGAGTCTCCTTGAAAGGGGTCTGAGCTCGCCGAAAAGAAGAGATCATCGGTATGAAGTCTCGCTGACCGATGGTGTCTCATTAAAATGGAATGGTCTTGGTGAAATGTCTTCCCGACTAATGTTTGTCTCGCCGACTGAAGGTGATGTCTTGCTGAAAGGCTAGGGTCTCACCGAAAGTTGTTCATAAGATTGTTGCATCGGGGGGACTCCAGGGAAATGATTTGCGCTTGCTATGATGTCCCGCCGAATGAAGGTAGTCTCACCAATAGGTAGGTGGCTTTGGTAAGACTCCTGGCCAAAGGGTTTACATTCGATAAGATGTCTGGATGACTCGCTAGAGTCTCACCGACAAATGGAGGTCTGGCTGATAGCGATAGTCTGGGCGATAATTTTGGATATCGATATAACTTTGGCCACTCACTATGAACTCTTACCGACAATTGTATGCTATGCTGACTACTGCTGTGAAGTGTAATCACATTGGGGAGACACAAATAGTGTCTCACCAACATGCGATTCTGTCCGAAGAACTTTTGACTGCCCGAAAAGCTTATGTGGTGTCTGTTCAACCAATCAGAGGAAGCTAAAGGAAAATCATTGACAGTTTGACTGTTGTGACTATTCTTGTGAGAAAGATCAACAGAGCATGAATGACATGGACTTACTGTGAGATCAAAAGTGAAGGATCAGCTTGGTGAACAATGGTGTCATCTGTAAAGAGATCTAACAGGATAAATCTGATGCTGTCTCTCAAGGGGATCAACTTGCAGAAAGATCTAGAGCAAGAAGAAAGTCGAAAGGAAGAAGAGGCCATGAGTCTCAGTAATAGCTGTGATGTCTGCTAGAAAAGGTAGATCGACATTAATGATAGGGCTTCATAACATTCAAAGCAACTCTGCAAGGCAGTTCGAAGGTGGACACGGAGGCCAAAAGTTAATGCAATGGTTGCAAAAGATCTAAGGGCTACTCGTGAGGGCGATCCTTCACCGACATGGACACGAGGGATACACATTGAATGCATTAAATTTACTCCAAAATATCTAAGGGTTGACCCTTCTGTAACCAACTGATATTTTTGTAAACCCTAAAATAGGGGCCAGCACATTCTTTTTGGCACATTCTGTATATATGGAACTTTTGGTCTTTTTGGAAAAAAAATAGTTTAGAGTAGAAGGCAAGCAAAAGTAGAAGAATATAGGGATATAGATTTTAAATAGTAGGAATTTTATGAAAGGTAGAGGAGACAAAACTGCATCCTGATTCTTTGTAATGGGATCTTCTTTTTGTCTTCTTAGTTAGGATAAGAAGGTAGAGAAACTCGAGAGTAGAAGGCAGTGATGTAGTTTTCAAGTTTTCTTAGTGTAGATGGAGATGATTTGAAGACATGGATTTTCTGTACACTGGTGATTGTGCCTGATTTGTAAATGTTGCTTATCTGTTTCACCAATAGTAGAAGCAACTAGATTTAAATCTACTTCATATTGTGTTCCAGAATGGTATTTATCTTGGGTTAATCATTTGATTTGCAAAGCTTTCAAGGAATGAAATTTTATTTTATGTTTTGTTTAAATGGTGATTTAAAATATGTTGTTGAAGATAACACTATGAATGAATGAAACTGTGTGTTAATCACAAGTTAATTTTGTTCTCCAGTTTTAGTTAGGAATTCCTTGAAAGGTAACAAGTCTAGTTAAGTTGGATGAATTATCATTCTCTTTAGTTCCAAACCTTTGATCTATCTTTTTTCTGTTTCTTTAAAATCCCTGTTAAAGTAGGTTTGAATTTATGTTTGATCTTAGAACAATCAAGAAGCTCAACACCAGCAGGCCCCTTGAACATTATAGTTCACATCAACCACTGAGTGAAATCAGCCCAGTCGAGAACCGATTACCAAGACCTTGGGAGTTAGATATCCATGTGTTATTCTTTCTCTTTTAGGAGAGAAAAGTAGTAATATTCCGCTTACTGTTGCTATGCTCATTTGACCCATCAACAATAACCTTGATGCCCAATATTTTTTATGAATTTGTATTGTTTTGGTCAGAATATTCTCAATCTCTATGTTTGTAACCTCTACCTACCCATTGGCTTGGGGATGATAAGGTGTTGATTTTCTATGTCTTATTGCATATTATTTAACTAATTTATAAATGAGTTCAGAAGTAAACTAGGGACCTTGATTAGTTACAATTTCTCTAGGTACTCCACACCTAGTAAAGATTCCTTCATACAAGAACATAGCTACATTCCCATCTCTTGCAAACTGTAATGCCTTGATCCGAACCACTTTTGTCAAGTAATATGTACAAACCAAAATATGCTCTTTTTTATTAGAGGTTGGTGAAATTGGGCCAATGAACTCAAGCCCCCATTTTTCAAATGGTGCTAGTGCTATTTGTGGTTGCGAAGGAATTTAATCTATCCTTGTTGGTCTGCCCATTCTTTGACATGTATCACAACTCATGGTAGACTTTACTAAATACTTATTTAGAGTTGGCCAATAGTAACTATTGGGATTAAGGTGTCTTAACCTTGGATTCCTAATATTGATTTAATTGATGTAATTTAATGTATTTATTTGTATTATTTAATTGCCTATGGTGTCATGTCATTAATTGGGACCCACTAGTTGGGTGGCATCCCCATTAGAGGTGACTGGATGACACATCATCATCCCAAGTGGACATAGGCATCCCACTTTGGAATCTATTGCATATGACATATTCTATGACATGTCATAAGGCATCTTTGAATGTATAGGTGAAAATTGGCACCCAAGTTGGGTTATGGCAGGATGTAAGAAAATCAACTATTTTTAGCCAATTATGAAAGATTCTCTTACAACTATAAGTGTTGTCAGCTATGATAGATTCTATGAGAGTTGTAAGATGTGTAAGACATATGTCATAGCCTATATTTTAGCATATTCTAGGCATCCAAGCTTGGAAGAAGACTATATGCATGTTTGACAAGTGTAAGGGGTGTAAGAGAATATGTAACATGTGTCCAAATTCATGTCTAAGGTGTTGAATATTGTGCCTTTTGGATTTGGACGCCCCTCACCTTCTAGATGCTTCTTGAAGCTTGTATCACTCTATTTATTGAGTTCCTTGAGTTGTAGACTGCATAGTTTGTTTGCAGGTAATGAAGTCCTACTGATATCACTCTAGAATAGGTGTTTGTGTTGAAGCACTTATGTAGAAGCTTTGTACTTGGAGAAACTTTGTAATCACTATTTGATATAATATAGAAGTATTGTGCTTTTCTAGGGTGGGGTTTTTTTTCAAAAGGGTTTTCCCCATGGTATATTTGGTGTCACTTTTTTTGTGCATTGTTGCTATTCTATTTCCATTAATCTTTATGTGCTTCTCTAGTTGCAACTGTTAAAGGTATTAAAAAGAAAAAAATTGTAACTCTCTCCTGATTAGATTAGTGTAGGAAGCTATTTTCACTCACCTAACTTCCTTTCAGTTAGTATCAGAGCCTAGCCAACCTTGGTTCCTTTGTTGGGTAGAAGGGTTTTTTGAGCTAATATCTAATTTAGTAGGAGTTTTATAGAAGTGTGTATTTCATAACTTTGTTGCAGGAAAGAGATGGTAGGCACATCTAGGAGGATTGATATGAGAAAATTTAATGGTGGTAATTTTAAGTTGTGGAAGCTCAAAATGGAAGACATGTTGGGTATGTGCAGGATCATCATGGAAAAAACAGGCCCTTAAGTGGCAAAAAATTTAGAAAAATCAGAGTTAAGAAACTTGATGTAAAAATTTGAATAAGTTATCTATATTATTTAAAAATAATGTAAGAATAGAATCTGTAGAAAATTTAATGTAGTTTCTAAACTACTATGTTTTAAAAAAAATAAAAAAATCTTTTTAGTGAAAATTTGAAATTTCAATGCAGTGGTACTTAAATTTCAGGGAAAAAATAAGAAGTAGGTGTCTGTCTGACCACCCTAACCACAATAAAATGATAATATTTTTTTATAATATTTTAGATATAAGTAGAGGACCCATGCCTTGATGTGATGAATATTTTTTTGTAATTTTTTTCAATGTAAATAATTAATTATGATTTTTTTATTACAACTTTTTAAAAAATATAAAAACTCGTATGTCTGACCACCTTAACTTGGTCAAAAATTCATGAAATTCATTTTTTTTTAATCCTATATTATGTGAAGCATAGAATGTGACGCATGTTTTAGATGCAAAAAATGTGATACCATTTGAAATAGATAGATATTTTTCAATCAGCCTATCAATCAGGACGTTAGTTGTAATTTGAATAGAAAATGAATAATAATTACTTATTAAATTCAAAGTAAAGGATAATTTAAATCGTTGGAAAGCTGAGAATCTCCTTTAAAACCCCTTTTCGTTTCATCAATTTTGGGTAAAAAAAATTCGTCAGCCACATACCCATCATATTGCCACTTTTTGGCCCATCATGATCCTGCACATACCATGTTAGTAGACTGAGACTTATGGCTTACAATTTATGGAACCAAACCTTCAGGCATGAAACAAGAGGATTGGGATGTCATGGATAGGAAAGCCAAGGGTCTTATTAGACTTTGTTTGGCTAATTCTATTCTCCTAAATGTCCATGAAGATAAAACTTCTACTTCTCTATGGAAGAAGCTTGGTGATGTCTATCAGGCTAAATCCTTGTTAAACAAGCTTTTCCTAAGAAAGAAGTTGTATTCTATGAAAATAGAAGATGGAGGATCCATTATAGATCACCTAAAATATTTTAACATGTTGGTTGCACAACTAGGTTCCATTGGAGACAAAATAGATGAACAATACCATTGCATGCTCCTTTTGTGTTTGTTTCCAGACTATTGGGATCACCTAGTAATGGCTATTGGAAGCACTACTTCCAGCTTCAAGATGGATTAGGTTGTTTCCTTGATAAAAGAAACAACCAACGCTGATCCAACTTTTAAACTTGAATCACTAAAAAGTGGCATATATGTTTTTGAATTTTGAAATGATGTAAACTAGTAAAATATATATTTTTGAGTATATTTTATATTTGTATTTTTTTAAAGAAATTAAAAAATTATTTTAAACTAGTTTTTTTATAAATTAACACTATAATTTATGTGCTAATAAAATGTTGAAAAATGAAGTTGCATGGGACGTCAAAATTTTTATTGTAATTTTTTTTTTTCTTTCAATTTTTTTGTGTATTTATAACTTGCAATTTTAGTGCATGGATATATTTTTTTCCAATTTTGATAAATATATATTTTTAAATAAATATTAAAATGTACGTGAATCAAAAAATAGTTGTTTCCATCGGACGTCAACTTTCATATTAAATATTTATCTAAAATGGAAGAAAAATTATACCATCTTAAAATAGATTCTTTTATCTAGCATCATATTTTTTTCATATTTTTTTAATAAGTTTTAGTATTTTTCCTTAGCATTGTAATCAACCTAATATTTTGTATTGATAACCTACCTTTAGTAAAAATAAAAAATAAAATAAAAATAATAATTAAACTATTAAAATAAATATATTTTTGAAAACTACACTTATGGATCTACAAAAGGGTTTTTTTTTTTTTTTTTAATTGTTATTTACATTAGCAAGAGTTATTGAAACTTCAAGTTTTTCAAATAATTTTATTTTTTTGGTAAATTGGACTCAAAGTGGTGCTCCATAGATTTTTAGCCAACAATTTTAGTTGAAAAAGTTGTGGAAGTATCTAACTTAGCTAGAATGAATCTTACTAGATCATATGTTTGACCAAAATTGATTTTTAGTTAGAAATACTTAAATTCAGTTGTGTTGATAAGTTGGCTAAAAGTGTGACACAAATTTGTGCTTTTATCTCTCATTATTATCTAAGGATATGCGAAGGAAGTCTTCTAAGATGACCAAGGAGGCCCTTGCAGTCTATGGAAGACCAAAAGAGAGAAGTAAAAAGAAAGACAAGAAATCTAATTCAAAATTTTTAGGGAGATCAAAGTCTCTTGGTAAGAAGTCTAGGGAAAAATGTTGGAATTGTGGTGAAATTGGTCACATTCAAAAAGTTTGCAAGACAGAGAAGAAGAAGAAATGCAAGTCTTTCTCTTATTCTAAATTAGAGAAATCACCCTAAGATGATGGAGAAGCATTTATTGCAGCCTTGGCAGCCCATGCATCAGATGATGTGTGGTTGATAGATTCAGGTGCATCCTTTCACATGATTTCTCATAGAGATTGGTTCTCGAAGTATGAGGAGTTTGATGGTGGAGAGGTCTACCTAGGTGATGACTCTCACTTGAAGATTATTGGTCGTGGAAGAGTCAAAATTATATTTCCTAATGGAAGAGTGAAGGGGATTGATGGTGTCTTGCATATCCTGGGTTTGGCATGAAACCTAGTTTCTATAAGTAAATTGAATGATTTGGGATTGCAAGTTGTTTTCTCTAGTGGAGGATGTAAGATGACAAGAGAAGCTATGGTGTTAGATTCTAAGGGGGTTCGTATTGGGACTCTATTTTAGTTGGATGCATGCACTATGTAGTGTAATAGTTCTTCTAATTTACTGAAGTAGATACCTTTGGATTCTTCATCCTCACCATCTGATTGTGTAGAGAAGAAGTATATTGTAACTACATTTGATGGTCATACATTTTGGGTACCTAAGGGTGCTCATTCCATAGAAATGAAACTTCTTATAGAGAAGACAATGTTATGGCACCAATGACTTGGTCACATTAGTGAGAAGGGTGTTAGAACCCTAAAAAATAAGAGCCTTGTTGAAGTCCTTGCTGATTGTAATCTTGTGTTCGACTTTTTTGAACATTATGTAGATGGAAAACAATACTGTGTTTCTTTTTACTCTAGTTCTCATAAGTCTTCAACGGTTTTGGGCTACGTACATTCAAATGTTTTTAATCCTATAAATGTTCCTTCATTATCAAAATTTGTATATTTTGTTTCTTTCATAGATGATTATAGTAGAAAAACATTTGTTTATTTCCTTAGAAGTAAAGCTGAAGTTTTTAGCCGGTTTAAGGAGTTTAAGGACTTGGTAGAAAATCGGACTAGCAAAAACATTAAGTGTTTGAGGATTGATAATGGTGGTGAGTTTTGTTCCATAGAGTTTGAGTTCTCCAAAGAGAACAGGATTGAGATACATAAGAAAACTTCCTACAATCCACAAAAAAATGGAGTTGCAGAGAGAATGAAAAGAACGTTGATGGAGAGGGCTAGGAGTATGTAGAGGGGTGCTAGCCTTGAAATTTTTTTTTGGGTTAAAGCAGAAGCCACTACATGTTATTCGATCAATAGATCTCCTACATCAATGCTTGTTGGGAAGACAACCATGGAGGCATAGTTTGGTAAAAATCCTTTGATGAGACATCTTAGAGTATTTGGTTGTGAAGATTATGATCATGCTCTAATTGAGAAGAGGTCTAAGCTGGAGAACAAGGATATTAAATGTATCTTTATCAGCTATGGTGTCAATGTGAAAGTGTACAAGCTTTGGGATCTAAAAAGCACCAAAGGTTCTCTACAACAGAAGTGTGATCTTCAGAGAGATGAAACCTTCCTCTATTGAGCTACAACTAGAGAAAGAGGAGAAATAGAAGAAGGAGGTGGTTTAGATTTGACATACTCCAAAGAAAGAAGAACCAAGTACTCTCGTTGGACCTGATGATGAGGAGAACTCAAGAAGCTCTAAAAGTTTTGAAGGAAAACCTCAACCTTAGCCTTTCAAGAATTTTGTTTCTCCTATATCACACACACCCCATTCAAACCAGGGACGCCCTTTTTTGTTTTCTCCCACTGAGTCACTTTCACTTTCACCTCATTTTGTATAACCCTATTTCTAAGCTTAAGTTGGTCATGTGTAGTAAAGTCACCAAATTCCACCTGGACAAAATCACCTACCCAAAATTTCCTAATTCTTTTTCCTTTGCGGAGTTGGGCCTACGGGTTTCCTTGTGCCTTTCACCATTGCATCCACTAGGCCTCGCGGACCCACACCTATGGGTATCCTTGTGTGGAATGTCGTTACCTCTCTACCACTAAGTGGCAGATAGCCCCCAACATTCACCCACATGATGGGATTTACACCTCACTTTTCCATTTGCATCTCCAGTTGATGTCCAACTTGGCGTGGGTTTTTGCACCTCACCAACCAAGCTATTGTCATATTGGGAATGTTATGCATGCATTAATGGCTAATTTTCCTATAAATAGACTATGCACCACCTGTCATTTTTACCTTGCGATTTAAATTTTGAAGAGAAAACAAGGATTCCCCACCTGCGCAAAGCTCCTGGTCAGATTCAAGCCAGGTTTTCTCTATATTTCTGCACGATTTCAAGGTACATTCATGTTGTTTTCGTTGGGTGTTTAAATATTTGAAATGTTTCTTTTACAATTAAGGTTTTGTAGTTGTTTAAAATACTTAGAGATCCAACCCTAGTTCACCCCAGCAATCCCGTTGAAACCGCTACAACCCTCGGCCCTGTGCTTGCAATCTGCTCACCATTTTGAAAATATTTTAGAGCAAGTAAAACACTGCGTTTGTACTCATGTAGAACACCATCCCACCCTTGCCATTCCTTGAACAATAGGAACACCCCTGTAATCCACTGCGATGACCCCACAATTCTCATTTTTCATTGAAATATTAGAGTTCAGATGACTAAGTTTTTTGGTACATGCGGGAATCTGTATGCAAGATTCTGCTTGCGGATAGCCCTGCCTCATTTATGCTCCATTAGCAGTTGAACCCTAACATCATCCCACATTGTAAACCCCACCTTTGTTGTTATCGCAAATGAATTAAACATGTACACTTTGAAAATTGGCTAAAAGTAAAAAATGCAATGCGAATTAGCATATGTAGATCTTTGTCACCTAGCCATGATTGTTCAATGTTAGAGTTATTATGCCATCCAACATTGCGAAGTCTGCATCCATCATCCCTTTATGATACCTCAGAGTCTTCAACAAACTGCTAAGCCTATCATTCGCCAGTGGGTCCACCCATGTGGGTTGTTGTCATTAGAGATTCATCAACCCATCACTGCTATCTGATGGTTGAGCACCTATGTCCTCCCGCATTGTGAACTCCACGATATGGTTTTCTCCTTTGCTAAATTCAAAATTCTACTAGGGAAAACCTTAGTCAACATGGTCATTGTAGGTCAACCTATGCTAACCACCATTAGCCACCTATCATCCCCTTATGGTTGTTCCTTAATGGAAAGAATCTAGCAGCAGCCCACCATTGGACTTTCACACTCCCAGGACCAACATCAAATATTGACATGATTCATAACATCCAAAGATTCCATGAGTCCTACTATGTGGAACTCTACATACAGGAAGTCGTCTATCTAGTGTCGCTACTTAATAGCTAAACTCTAACATCCTTCCACCCCATGATGCCTGCACCCTCTCCATGCGCATGAACTAAAAGAGGCCAGTTTGATAAAAAAGCAACTGAAGGTGCACCTATTTGACATTTCACACATGCCTAACAAAATTGACCTATATTTACCCACCAAATGAGCCATGTAAAAACTTCCTTGTAGGCAGCTTCCTATTGGATTTGGTGGCCCCAGCGCTATCTTGCTCCATCTTTTTGCTAATTTCTTTTGACAACTTTTTCCTAGGGGAAACTGGCACCCTTGAACCTACATTTGCACAAATAACCTAAATGAGCTCCCAAAGTTGAACCATGATGAATATTATGATCTTTTAAAGATGTATGAATAGATCTAACAATGGATTTGCATGTAAAAACACTTATTGCACCCTTTGCATGCAGGATTTATGGAACCTATTGAGGGATCATTAGGAAAGTTTCAAGAAAACCTAAAAAAGGAAAGAAGCCTACAAGAGAACCAAGGGGAAAAGAAGAAAAGAAAAAAATGAAGTACCAATTCCATGGGGTGGAGTCCACCTCCAAGCTCGCTTCCACCTGGGGCACAATGTCAGATACAGACCTAGGAAATGTGAATATTGATGAGTTTAAACAAAGGGTGATGGTCAACCCTACCACATAGGATGCACAGAAGATCAAAGGAAGTGGCCTTACAAAGGCAGTTGGCTTTCCCCCTGCATTGGTTTCTCTAGAGCTAGTCATGGTCTGCCGAGAATGTTACCACTTCAATAGGAAAATCATTGATAAAGATGGGAGAGTATTGGCAGAATGTTTGGTATCCCAACATTTGATAAGATGGAGGAAGTAGAAAAAGAGTTTTCTTAGAAGGTTTGGAAAAAAGACCCTCTAAGATACAAAATAATGATCAAACAACATTGGTTATATGACAAGAGGGGCAGCACCAACAAGGTACCTTAGAAGTTATTTAGGAGTAACTTTTTTGAGGAATACCATGATCTAGTCATCTTCTAAGCATAGTAATGGGCCTATCAATAGCTTCATCCTTCGAGGATTTGATGTTCTACTTCGTAGAAGAAATCATCCATGGTGAGGGTAAATTCCATTGGGCTAAGATGATAGGTGACAACCTGCACAACCAACTCCTGGCAGTGAAGAAAACCTCCCAGTTCTACATGACTTCATATTTGGTCTATCTCCTTGCAAAGAAATTCCCATACAAAGGACTCTTCTATGTAGGAACATTGGGGACAAAGAAGGTAGAACTCAAAGTTTATGACTACTATCCCTAGTTGCAATACAAAAATTTCTAAAGGGAATATAGGAGAGTAAATGATGCCTTCATTGGGAACATAATTAGACTCTTGGGAGAAGATTTTGAGAGAAGGGTAACACATAGTGTAAAGGCCTTTATAAAGGGATTTGGATATATGTTCATCCACTTCCAAAATTTAATGTACATTAGAGAAGAATGGTTCTCGAGAAAACCATACCTACCCTGATGATTGGATCATCTTGTTGGAGGCATGTCAATAGTTGTAGATTGAACATACATTGCTGAGTGACAAGCACCGAAATGGAATACCATATCCTCTAACATTTGGGCATGGAATTTACTCATGCCTTGCTGCCCATTGTGTAGAATACTGAGAAAAGGAGTTCGTAGAGTATCACTTGGACCTTCACATGGATAGAGGGAGAGTGGACCCTCATGGAAAATTGAAAAAGTGGGTTGGGAGGCAATACACCCATCGACCTCACATTAAGGACTTATAGGCCAACTAAAATGATGACAAAGAGGTGCAGATGTGGCACTATATGGGGATGACTACTTCATTTGTGAAATCCATTAATCTAATTCCCATACTTGATCAAATTGTTGAGGAAGAAAACATTATGGATGATAGATACCATGCCTTGGTTGGGATGCCCCTATCCATTATTGATTGGAATGAGGAAGAGGTCACTCACCTTGACATTTTCACCCAGCCCGTTGAACAAAAAACAAGGCAATGGGTGGATGGACAAATAGCCTAGCTAAGGGAGTAGGGTGTAGAATTGACATATGGGGAGCTTGAGGATGAGCTTGAAAGTGAAATTGACAGTGGTGCCATTGCAGGATCATCTTGTGAAGCTCCCATGTCCCCATCGGTCACGAGATACAAGAAAAGGATGGATTCCCATGAGCATAAGCCTAAACATAAGGTGTATTCTAGGAAGGCGATAAAAGGCCAGCCATCAAAAAGGATAAAGAGAACGGGGGAATTTGTGCTCAAAATTCCTACCATTCAGGAGGAAGGGCCTCAACATGAAGAGGAAGAATAAATTGAGCAACCACGCTCACTGGCTACCACTTCTACTCCCATTGTTACTACTTCCACCACCACTTTACCACCTTCCACTTCTAGATTTTTTCCTGTCTTGTCTACAACCACTATTGACATCTCAGTCCAGCTCGCCTCTGCTTTGTTAAATGCTCCAATAATAATGCTTGACTCTTCCTCTTCTACCACCTTGCCACTATCATCCTCCTCGCTTCCTCCTTCACTACGTACCTTCTCTACTTTACCACCCACATTGTCAACAACTACCATGGTGCCTCTTACCTTTCTGCATGGCTTCATAGCCTATATGAAAAATGTGCCACTTGAGCTCTTCTAGGTGGTCCCTGACCCCAAGGTCCAAGCATTAATGGCTCAACTTGCTATTGATTTTCCTCTTCCCCTACCACCTACTGATCTACAAAAGATGGAAGCAACAATGAAGATCTCAGAGGAAATGGAAAGACTTAGCAAAGAACAACACAAAGAATCCATGCAAGACATAGTTGATGAGTGCGAGGATTTAGACAGAGATGATTATTTTGAACATATAGAGGGTGGATTAAGTGTAAACTTGGATAAGGTCGCTTCTAATGAAGAGGGACCACAAACATCCAAGGATGAAGAGCTCAACCAGTACTATGTGGTGGAAACATCGAATCGGGAGCTAGAAGAAGAGATACTCCCAGAGGAGCACCACTCTGAAGAAGGGAAGATAGGCACGGATCTAGATGTAGAAATACTTAAGGAACCCCTATGGACTGGAAGAGATGATGACTTGATGCAAGAAGAAGTACCCCGAGAAAGGGAGGAAGAAAAAGATAAAGAAGGAGAAGAAAATGGACAAGGAAACAACTTTAAGCTCGAGAAAAATGTTGAAATTGAATAAGAAGAAAATAGAGAGAAAGGAACCAAGTCCTCAGAGGGGAGTGTTGAGGATCAGCCTGAAGTAGCCAAAGGGGAACAAGCAGAAGAGAATATTGCTACAGAGAATGTGTAGATCACTAACCTTGACAAAGGGAAAGCCATACCGGTAGTGGAGCCAAATAAGAAAGAAAAGTAGGATGAAGAAGCCCCTATTGATAAAGAGGATGAGCCCAAAAAGGAAAAGGATAGTGATCATGAATCACCCAAGGGTCAAACAGAGGTTCTCACATGGTTGGAATATAAATTGAAGAAGAAAGATGTGATGGTCACTGATCTGAAGGCGAGATTGAAATAATACTGGCCAGGGCTCAAACAAGGATCCATAGGGAGAAGAAGCCAAAGATTTGATCATATATCATGGTTGATGCTTCTAGGTCTAGGACATTGCACGTAGCCACTTGAGCAGTAGATAAAGACACTAGAACCATTCAGGAATAGGATTACCAATTATCCACAATCAACTTGGGCCTGACAACCCGTGACAAAAATATAGATGACCTTCAAGGGTTCATCTCCACCATAATACAACAAATGAACAAGGATCAATCCACTAAGGAGGAGTTGAAATAAAAAGTGGTGGATCTCATCGCCTACATCTAGTAGTGGACATCAATGAAAGAGACCCTGATAAAATCATCAACGTATGCCCTACTCTCAAAGGAAATTAGTAACATGGAAAAGATGAAGAATTTTTCCAAGTCCACTGCTTACTGGTTCAATAGAGTACTATACAATGGTGATATGGGCATTCTCCATGCATCCAGAGTATATAACATATTCCAAAAATTATATAAGGATACAGAGGACATGATAAACATGTGCCAAGAGTTCCTCGAGCTATATCGGATCACCTATCTAAAGATAGAGAGCATCCTTAAGCTCTCCCAAGAAACATGGGAGAAGGATCTAGATCTATCAAAGGAGGATCATTGGATTGTTGAAACATGGGAAATGAATCTTGACTACAAGAAGGAGATTTTGGAGAATTCATTGCACAAAAAGGAACTTGATCATGAGTGGATCATGGAGCGCCGAATAGATAACGAGGATTATCTAAAACTTATGAAAAAATATGAAATGCCTACCTTGGAAGTAGATCTAGAGAAATTCAAACCATTATTTCACAAGAAGATGGAACAAGGAGTTGGAGAAACGCTATCTCTAGATTTCATGGATTTTTCCACAAGGTCTTTCACTTAGTCAAAATAGATTATAAAGGCTACGCCAAAGTGCACCAAACACTGGGAGAAAATCACAAAAAGGTTCAAGAAAATATCCTTCTAGATCATCAAATTTGAGCTATTTGAGGATAAGAAACTCATAGCTATATGATCAACATGTTCATTGAGTATACAACAACACAAAGAGAGGCTGGAAATCCCATCATTGATGATGAATACTTGACTGTATAGTTAAAAAGAAGGGGAGTCACTAAAAGACAAAATAGGCTATAGGAAAAAATAGGGAAAAGATGAAGAAGTCTATTTTTATATTGTAGTATCTCTAGGGTAGGTGAAACCCTAAGTGAAAATGAATCTTGGCCACACATTGTAAATGAATCTTGTCCATTAATTTAACCTTTTGAAAACTATAAATAGGGGCATCCTCTCATTTTCAAAGAGATGAGTAGTTGTAAATGCATGTTGTTGCAAAATATATGAGAAAAGAATTATTTTGATGGTTTCTTGTGTATTTCTCTCATGTGTGCATGATTCTATCTCCAAATAGTAGATTTTAGCTTTATTTTTCTAAGCTTCAAGTTACTTTTAGTTGTTAGTTTATGTTGAACTTTAATGGTGAAGAATACTATGGTGTTTGATGTCAATCTATGCTCATACTTTTAGCTATTTATTGATAATAAATTGCTATTGTAAATTTAGTTTGAGCATTGTTTATTGTTGTTGCACTTATGTTTAATTGTTATTCATGCTTAAGGGCAAATGAACAATCTAAAAATAAAAAAATGACCCTTTGAAGATTGCACTAGTTTCATGAGACTGTGGGTTGTCCCTGGTTAAGTGGAACTCAATTATAGGAAGTCTGAAACCTGTAGTAGCCTCCATTGTTACTATTCAACATTAGTTGCAAGTCTAGGAAACTTCTAACCTTTTTGCCCTTTTGACTTTTCTTTGAAATTTGAAGTTAAGATAAATTTCCAACATCATTGAAAAACCAAATCTGATGAGAAAGATGGAGTTTTAGCTTGTTGTTTTGAACTCACAGCAATTGTACATTCATTTACAAAATTCATAAAACTCCATTTGCAAACCCAATTCCCTCAATGCTTAATAACCATAAATATCCTTTGTGGTTAGTAGCAAATCACATCAACAACTAAGTTGTTTTTGCAAGTCATGACCTAACACCTGAGAGACCTTGGGGTGATCTCTAAAACATAGTTGCAGAAATTACCTTTCAAGAGAGGCAAAATTCTTGTATGCTACCTATATTGAGAAAGTGAAAAAACACCCATCAATATAAATGGCACTAGAAGGAGGGCCAGGCTATGCTGGATCGAATTGGGTCCTTCTCCCCTCAAAGGTTTCATAGAGTACTTAGGTCTACACCAAATAAGGAAGAATTTCAAGAGCTACGACCCCCTACTAAGGCTAGGAAATCCAAGAAAGGGGAAGAATTAGATTCATCTCAACCCACATGACCTCCATCCCCTCCATCTCCTTCCAACCATCCACTTCCATCCTCTCCTTCACTCCAAAAAGCATCTTTGCCACTCACTTCCCACATCCAAGGTATTGTCCTCACCCTGTACGTCACTTCCAAGGCACTGCCCTAGCTATTGTCCCATTTCAACCCCAAGCTATTGTAGCACAACAATTGCAAGCTCCACCTCCCATGATGGTTTAGTTGGGAAATAACCCATCTCCCTTGTCCTTTAATGATTATCATGATATGCCAAAGAATCTGGAAGGCTTCTACACCAAGTTTTATCCACATGACCTGTGGAGAACAATAGAAAAACACATCAAGATCTTCCAAATAACATTGAAGGATATGCAGACTGAACATGAAGACGTAGCTTGTAGGCTCTTCCCTTACTCATTGGGGGTGATTCTTTCTATTGGTACATCCATTTACCTATAGGATCCATTACCTCTTGGGACCTCATGAAAAATACCTTCTTGCAAAAGTTTAAGGTTCCAGATGGCCCAATAGAGCTATATCAGTAGTTCATGTCTATTAGGAGGGAGGTCAATGAACCGATCAACTCATTCAATGAATTATTTCACAAGGCTTACATGAAGCTACAACCTCCTTACATAGTTGATGACATATTAGCTAGGCTCATATACTATGATGCTTTGGATAATCTCACTTTTGCATTGGTTAAAAGGAAGCACCAACTGCCTAGAAGTTTGGTGGATGCATATGTGGAAGTGATGAAGGAAAGCACGAACTTGGGACACCATATTACCAGTCCGCTACCCTCATTGGGACTAGCTACCAACCGAGTGCAAATCCAAGGGATTACCCATTCCTTGGCTTATCAAACGCCAATGTTGAACCAAGTTCAGTAACTACCAATAGTGCCACATTTGGGGTGGCCATTGAATCAAGCACCATCGGTGCCACATTAATTGCATCCTCTACAAAAATAGGCCTATTCTCAACAAGATTAAGTACCTACATACCTATATAATTCAGAATTCCCAACTGCTCAACCAAACCAACTTGTGACACAACCCATTTTCCTCCAACATTTAGTGCCATAGTAGAATTATGTAGATAAGGATCAAATCAATGAATTAACAGAACTAGTGAAGAAGCTATCCACCAAGTTGACCCATCTAAGGAACTAGAACAATCAAGTTCAAGCCTCTCAAAGAAGCATTCAGGCTATCATCCAGTGAGACAATCATGATTTCAATGCATCTTGTGGATATAATTATGAGAGAGAAAAAATTTAGGGAAAAACTTTGAAAGGAGGGCTTCACAAAGGAAAAATCAAACTTGGAACACTAGGCCAAATAACGGGGGTGTTCCCACACCTCTTGATCAACCCGATGGTTCCAACGAGTCTACAAGTGGAGTTTATTTTGCTGAGGGTGCCTTATCTGGATGGTGTTGAATCCACAAGACTAACATGCATTCTAAATTGGATTGCCTAGAATTTCAAACCACTGCAAAAGTTTTCCAAGTGGAAGTCTATAATGTTGTTGATGGATAATGTTACAGAGACATTTTCATCAAAGCTGTATGATTCCTCGGTGCTAGTGGTCAATCAAGCCCCTTTCCCATGAAGTGAAACCAACTTTCCCTAAAAGGAGGTCACATCCAAAGATGAAGAAGTGAAAGAGGTAAGTAACGATAACTCCCTATCTCAGCTATTTGACTTGGTAGATAATGGTCCCATAGACGAGGAAGAGCCACATGAGGAAAAAGTATAGATGTTCCACCAAAGGGAAAACCCTTATAATTTGAGAATTAGGAAAGCTGGTGGTCCTTTTAGTACCTCTACCCCTCCTAATAATTTCAATACTCTGCCTGATCCTAATACCAGCAAGAGTCCAACCTATCCCCACGTGCCTACTTAGTACTTTAGTAGAAATAGTCATCCAAATTAGACTCAGGATCAACTCCCTAGCTCCTCCCAAAGTAATTTTTTTGAAACAAAAGTTGAACAAATGGGAGAATATGTAGCGGATGAATTAAAGAAAGTCAAAGTGATTATATCAGCCTTTGAATTATTAAGGGTACCTACTGGATCAAAAATGCCTTCTTTAGGTCGTTGAATATAATTGCTCCCTCAAAACTAGCTCAAGAAGTACCAGCAAAGAAAGTTTTATTTGACACCTCCAAAAATGAGTTGATGATCAAAGAAATCATAGGAAAGAAGCTTGATTAGCCCCCAAACTAGAAAACTAGTAAAACTTAGCCATTGGAAAAATCTCCAACCAAAGAGTTAAATCAAGTACAAATAAAGGATAAAGGCAGTGACAAAGACAAAGCTCAACTAGCCTGGGCTAATGTTTCCATAGGAATATTCTAGGAGAGATTGGAAACACCTCCTTTCCTATTGACAATTCGTATATTTGGAAGAATCTACACAACAACCTATTAGATTCAGGAGCTTCTTCCAATGTCATTCCATTCACAGTATACCAAGCGCTAGGGATAACTTCGACCGCCTCCCAATAGAAAGTAACTCAGTTGGACAAGACTGAGGTGAACATATTCAGAGAAATGAATAGGATTCCTATGTAGATTTCAGCCAATCCAAGAGTGCAACAAGATCGATATCCAAGTAGCTAACATCCCTAACACCTACGACATCATATTGGGAAGAGACTTTACCCAAAATTTAAATGTCTATGCAGGAACAAACTACTGACACTTGTGGCTATCATGGAAGGGGATCCCTAATAAGATTCCTATCGAGTGTGAGCCCTGAATGAAATTCATGATCATGGAGTACAATAATACGAATGAGGTCTTGTTTGCAGAAACAAAATTAGGAAATTATTTTCTTATTACCTATCAGGGTGATGAGGAGTTCAAGAGGAAGAAATGGCTAAAGAGGTCCTTGTGCTATGTAGTGAGCCTACCAATTTAGCCCATTTTCCTAATGGAACAAAAGTATTGATTGGGTCGAAGGATGAAGAATTCCATGAAGATGGTAATCTTGGATTTCCTGATGGCTTCTAAGAATTTATGCAGAAATACATGCAAGATCAACTTAGTTTAGGAGCTTAAATGGATTTTAGGTAGTTCTTGCTCCCCAACTAGTGTAGAGTACACAGTGTAGCTCATTTTTAATTCAAATGCTACCTATGTTAAACAACAATAGAAAATATCAAAGGATAGATCACTCCAAAAGAAGTTGCGGGCTAAAAACAAGATCAAGGCTAGCCCAAGTATAGGCAACCACTTAAAGGTACAGAGACAAAGGTGTAACTAGGAAAAGAGGTCTACTCTGATAGTTTCAAAGGTAGGAGTCCCCCCAAGTTTTGGATGTTGCATTTTGATGGAGCCAAGTCCAAGCAAGGATCAAGAGTAGGCTTCAAGCTCATCATCCCCATGAGTAAGATGTATTTTTCTACCCACATATAACAATTTTATTGCACTAATAATGTAGTAGAATATGTGGCATTAGTTCATAGATTACTAATGGCATTGAGAAAGAAAGTCAAAATGCTGCAAGTTTTTGGTGATTTCAAGCTAGTCATGAAACATGTAAGGAAATTATACTCCTATCATGATAAAATATTAGAAAGCTATAGTCATAGAGTGTGCGATCTCATAGAAGGCTTATATGCATTCAACATTCAGTTGATCCCTCATAGTAAGAATCATACCGCTAATGCCTTAGCTCAAGCAGCCAATACCCTCTAGCCCCTATCATTGATTGGGTTGAATAAATTCATTGTGGAGCTCACCTCTACCTTGTTACTGCTTAACAATGTCACTCATCTTCAAGTTTTCAATGACAATAAGCACATTCTAGACTTCATCACTAGTTCTGACATATTTGCATCTCAAATCATTAATGACGTAGAGCCAGAGGAAGCCGACTTGGATATCGAGGGAGTGATCAATTTGAAGACTAACACAATACCAAGAGGTATGGTCTAGCTAGAAAGGATATTTGATTTGGATCAGATTAGGGATCAGGATCAAAAAACCAAGAAGGAATCAATGGATAATAAATGTGATGCTCACAACATGGGTATTGTAGAAGAAGTTAAAAATGTTTTCATTGGCAAAGTGTGCACCCTAGAGGAAAGAAAGAAAATCGTTGATTCCTTGAAAACTTAACATGATGTTATTTCTTTGGGGTATGAGGACCTTAAAGCATATGACACATCAATTATTACTCATACCATTCCCCTTAAGCCATATGTGAGACCATTTTGACAACGTTAATGTTTGATTAATGCACTATTGGAACCTATTATATTCAAGGAAGTGTAGAAGCTGCTCTTAGCCAGAATCATCTTTCCTGTCAGGCACTCCACATGGGTGGAAAATTTGGTCCTTTTCAAAACAAAGAATGGAGAAATCAGATTGTGCATGGATTTCCATAACCCAAACAAAGCCTCCAAAAAGGACAACTATCTGGTGCCTTCACTACATGAGGTATTGTAAATCTTAAATGGGTCCTAGATGATGTTGTTTCTTGATGGATACTTAGGATATAATCAAGTGATGGTTCAATATGAGGATAGACACAAAACAACATTCACCACTAAGTGGGGGATGTTTTCCTACCAAAGGATGTCATTTGAGATTGATCAATGTAGATGTGGCATTTCAGTGTGCCATGGACATAGCCTTCAAGGTCCTCATTGGAAAATACATCATCATATATATGGATGATCTCACTATGTTCTCAAATAAAAGAGGAGACCACACCTTTGACTTATTAAAGGTTTTTCAAAAATGCAGAGAGTTTGGCATCTAGTTGAACCTAAAGAAGTGCATCTTTGAATTAACTAAAGGGAAGCTTCTAGGACACATAATTTTAGAAAAGGGGATCTCCTTTGATCCAAAGCGCATATAGGCCATATTGAAAATTCATTCATTAGGAAACAAAAAGGAAATGAAGTATTTCTTTGGATAGATCAACTTTTCATAAATTTCATCACAGGGTTTGTAGAGATAGTTAAGCCATTGAATGCCATGCTCAAGCAAGATACCAAAGTAGAATTGACACTAGAAGCTAGGTAATATTTTAAGGAAATTAAGAGAGTCATTACATATGCTCTAGTGTTGGTCATCCTGACTATTTGAAGCCCTTTTACATATATTATTTTGCATCAAATCACATGTGTGCTAGCATGTTAACACAAAAATATGATGAAGGGAATGAACACCCGACTGATTTTATGAGTGCCCCATTAAAGGACACAAAATTACATTATTATAATGTTGAAAAGTAGGTGTATGACTTGGTTTGTGGCGTTAAGAAATTCAAACACTATATCTTGAGGAATAAAGTGTTTTCCATAGTTCCAAATCCAATTGTAAATACTTTTCTAATGCAAAACGAACCAGGAGAAAGAAGAGGAAAATGGGTCATGCTGCTATAGGAATATGACATGAAAATTCAACCCATGAAGCTAGTTTGGGGAAAAGCCCTCACTCGCATGATGGAAGAAATAAGACCAGAGCTCACAATGGAGTAGTACCAGTTGGAGGTTGTTTCCCCTTATGAATGGTATGATGACATCATCTACTAGTTGTTGAACAAAAAGTTTCCACTTCGATTGCAAGGAGTACAAAAATATGATTTAAGGTTGAAAAGTAGCAACTACATGCTACAGTGATCTATATTCTACAAAAGAAACCATGATGGATTTTATCTCAAATTCCTAGGAAAGGTAGAAGCAGGCCAAGTTCTGATGGAGTTTCATGATAAGTTTGGCACTGGTCACAAATCTGACCCCTCAATCACTCATTAGATCCTATGGGATGGGTACTATTGGGTGACATTGTTCAAAGATGCATACAAACACGTTAGATCTTTTAACATTTTCCAGACTGTTGCTACTAAGTAAAGGAACATTTTTGTTCCTTTTTCTCAATGGTGACTCGAATTCATTGGTTCAATAAAACCACCATCCTCTAGAGGGCATAGGTACATTCTAACCACTTTTGATTATTGCACTAGATGAACTAAAGCAATTGCTTGTAGGCAATATGCATCTGAAGTAGTTGTCAATTTTCTTGAAATTTTTATTGTGAATCATTTTGGTTATCCCTTTACCCTCATCTATGAGAATGGCCTTGATTTTGCTTCCCTTAAATTTTCTAGTTGGGCATTTGACTACGGTATTTTCCTCAAGTTCTCATCCAACTATTATCCCAAAGAAAATGGCTTAGCCAAATCTACCACTAAGAACTTGTTGACTATCATCCAAAAGATTCTTGCTAAAAATATGAAAGATTGGCATACCCAGTTGTGTTTTTCTTTGTGGCCAAATCGCACTCATCATAAGGCAGCCCTAGAAAATTCACCCATACACCTTGTTTATGGCTAGAGCTTGTTTTTATATTCCACCTCAAGATCCCTATGCTTCAATTCATCAACCCATAATATGAGGAGGGAGAACGTAATGAGGCTCACTTAGCTAAATTGTTACATTTGGAAGAATTTTTTACCCAAGCAATAGAAAAAATTTCCAAACACCAAGGCATAGTGAAGAGATGATTTGATTGTAGAGACAAATTTAATGCCTTTCTGATTGCATATCTAGTCCTATGTTGGGATGTCCCATGAAAAGAAAGGGGGTCATGACAAATTCAACAAGCTCTGACTTGGCCCCTTTCAAATTTTTGAGATCTTAGGAGATAATTCCTTTCGCCTTAAGACCCTCACTAGAGAGAATATCTTGTTGCCCATCAATGGGTAGTACCTTAAGCATTACTTCCTTGCTTGAGTTTTCTAAGCTCACCCTTTGTATATAGTTGTATATAGTTAGAGTAGATATTTTGGATTTTTTTTTCTTTTGCTTTCTTTCCCAGCTTCCATTTGTGTTGAGGGTGTCTTCCAATATTGATGTGGTGGTTGTGCTTGGACTTGTCAGAGGGCCCACTTCACTCCAAAATCCTTTCATTCCTTGGATAAGTCTTCATCAGTTACCATGGGTTTTTATTCCCTACCATGAGGTGGGTCTCCTTACTTGAACTTTGGTTGGACCTAGGACCAAACCCTTACTTGAATCCCTTCACATCTATCTTAGATTACACATGATATACATCTTAAATACTTTCGATGAGCTATACGATAGTCATCATGAGGCTTCGTCAAGTGAAAAATCTTATGCTTTCTCTAGTGACCACTATGATTTTGATTTCCAAACCCACGATGGGATTCAATGCTTATGCAGTTGAGAAAAAGAATATCAAAAGAAAATATGTGAAAAAAGAAGAAGAAAAGGGAATATTTAAGAATAGGAAACTGTGTTGGTGTGCGAGCAACTCTATTGGGGCCATGGACGCTCGTCTAGCAATAGAGAAATTTTCATGGGGATCACAACAACAACTCCATCAGGGCTATGGAAGCCTGACCGATAGTGGAGCGATGTCTAGGTTACTTTTGGGGTTAGATAATATACATAGCTTTCCTCAGCTAATTGACTGTTATCCTCTGTGGTCTCTAAGGGAGGGGAATAAACTCACTGCACACACTTCTGAGATACTTTGTGATTTGATTCAACCAAGGATTTTGTCCTCTAATTCTTTAGCTCATTTGAGGAAATTCACTTATAGTCTATGAAACCAAAGATTCTGGGTTCTAGATGAATCCTTACCCTTGGAACACTTGGGAGCATTCTCCCAGTGGAGTCTCCATTTGTTGTGCCTATAGCACACATGCTTCGTTCATACCAAGGATACCCTTTCTTGTTTGCTCCCACCAAGTCACTTTCGCTTTTACCTCATTTTACATGCCCCTATTTTTGAGCTTAGGTTGGTCACATGTAGTAAATTCACCAAATTCCACCTTGCCAAAATCACCTACCCAAAATTTGCTAAGTCTATTTCCTTTGTAGAGTTGGGCATGCGGGTTTCCTTGTGCCTTTCATCGCTGCATCCACTAGGCCTTGCAAACTCACACTTGTAGGTCTCCTTGTGCAGACTGTTGTTACCTCTTCGTTGCTAAGTAGTAGCCAACCCCTAGTGTCTACCTCAATGACCAGATTTGCACCTCACTTCACCACCCGCATCTCCACTTAACATCCAACCTAGTGCAAGTTTTTGCACCTCACCAACCAAGCTGCCACCGTACTGGGAATTTAATGCATGCATTAATGTATAATTTTCCTATAAATAGACCACACTCCACCTATCATTTTCACCATTCACTTTGAATTTTGAAGAGAAAACAAGGACTCCTCACCCTTGCAAAGCTCCCGATCGGATATGAGCTATGTTTGCTCTAGATTTTCACATGATTTCAAGGTAAGTTCATATTGTTTTTTTTGGGTGTTTAAATCTTTAAAAAATTTCTTTTATAGTTAGGGTTTCATATTTGTTTAAAATCCTTAGAGATCAAACCCTAGTTTTCCCTAGCAATCTTGTTGAAACCACTACAACCCTCGGCCTTGTTCTTGCAATCCACTCACCATTTCAAAAATCTCTTGGAGCAAGTAAAACCCTATGTTTGTACTCATGCGAAACCCCATACCACACTTCCCATTCCTCGTATGGTAGGAACGCCCCTATCATTCACTATGCTAACCCCAAAATTCTCATTTGTCATCAAAACATTAGAGTTCAAATGACTAAGTTTGTTGGAACATGAGGGAATCCCTATGCGGGATACTACTTTCGGATAGCCCCACCTCACCATTGCTCCATTAGCATCCAAACCCTAATGTTAGCCTATATCACGGGCCCTGCCTTTGTTGTTTCCAAAAATGAATTGAACATGGTACACATTGAAAATTGGATAAAAGTCCAAAATGCAATGTATATTGGCATATGTGGATCTCCATCACCTAGTCATTGTTGTTCATCGATGGAGTTATTATGCCATTCTGCATTGTGGACTTTGTATCCACTATCTCCTTCCCATACCTCAAAGTCTTCAACAAAGTGCTAAGGCTAACATTCACATGTGGGTCCACCCATGCAGGTAGCTATCACCGAAGAGCCATCAACCCATCAATACTATTTGATGGTCGAGTGCCCACGTCCTCCCACATTGTAGACTCCGTGGTATGGTTTTCTCCTTCACTAAATTCTGAAGCCTTCTAGGGAAAGGCTTAGTCCACATGGTCATTGTGGGTCTGCCTATGTGGACAGTCATCAATGGCCCACCATCCCCTTATGGCCATTCCTTAATGGTAAGAATCTAGCAGTGGCCCACCATTTGAATTTTGCACTCCTAGGACCAACATCAAAGATTGACATAATTCATAACATCCAAAGCATTTTTGGGTCTCACAATACAAAACTCCATATACAGGTAGTCATTCATCCAGTGCAGCTACATAATGGCCAAACTCTAATGTCCTTCCACCCCATCATTCTTGCACCCTCTCCACCTACATGAACTAAAAGGGGTCAGTTTGATAAAATAGCAATTAAAAGTGCACCTATTTGGCATTTCACATGTGCCTAACGACACCGACCTAGATTTACCCACCAAACAAAACCATGTGGAAACTTCCTTACAGGTGGCTCCCTATGGGTTTTGTGGCCGCAATGCTGTCCTACTCCATCTTTCTACTATTTTTTCCTGATGATTTCTACCTAGAGGCAACCTAAACCCTTGAACCCACATTTGCACAAATGACCTAAATGAGCTCCAAAAGGTGAACCATGATGAATATTATGATATTTTAAAGATGTATGAATAGATATGACCATGGATTTGTAGGATTTAACTAATGTTTGTTGCATTTGCATGTAAAAACACTATTGCACCTTTTACATGTAGGATTTATGGAACCTACTAAGGGATCATTAGGAAACCTTGCAAGAAAGACTAACAAAGAAAAGAAGCCTACAAGAGCACCAAGGGGAAAAGAAGAAAAGGAACAAATGATGTACTAGTTCTATGGGGTGGAGTGCACCTCCAAGCTCACTTCCACCTGGGACACAGTGCCAAATATAGACCTAACACGCGTGAACATGATGAGTTTAAACAAAGGGTGATGGCCAAACCTACCATAGAGGAAGCACAAAAGATCAAAGGAAGTGGCCTTGCAAAGGTGCTTGGCTTTCCCCCTACATTGGTTGCTCTGAAGCTAATGTTACCACTCCAATAGGAATATCATTGATAAAAATGGGAGAGTATTGGAAAACTTGTCTACCAAGTCTATTGGTAGAATATTTAGCATCCCAACATTTGATAAGATGGAGGAAGTAGAAAAAGAGTTTTCTCGGAAGGTTTTGAAACAAGACCCTCTAGGATGCAAAAGAATGATCAACCAACATTGGTTAAAGGAAAAGAGGGGTAGCACCAACAAGGTGCCTAAGAAGTTATTTATGAGTGACTTCTTTGAGGAATACCATGATCTGGTCACCCTTTTGATCAGAGTAATAGGCCTATCGACTGCTTCATTCTTTGAGGAGTGGATGTTCTACTTCGTAGAAGAAATCATCCAAGGTGAGCCTAAATTCCAATGCGCTAAGATGATAAGCGGCAACCTAAACAACCAGCTATGGGCAGTGAAGAAAACCTCCTACTTCTACATGACTTCATAACTAGTCTATCTCCTTGTAGAGAAATTTCCGTACAAAGGACTCTTCTATGTAGGAACATTGGGGACAAAGAGGGGAGAACTCAAAGTTTATGACTGCTATCCCCAACTACAATACATAAATTTTAAAAGGGAATATAGGAGAGTAAATGATGCCTTCATTAGGCACATAATTAGACTCTTCAGAGGAGATTTTGATAGAAGGGTAATGCATAGCGTAAAATCCTTTATAAAGGGATTTGGATATCTATTCATCTAGTTCCCAAAGTTCACGTACATTAGAGTAGAAGGGTTCTCAGGAAAACCCTACTATCTACCGTGCTACCCTAATGACTAGATCATCTTTTTGGAGGTATCTTGTCAGTTGCAGATGGCCCATACAATGCTAAGTGATAAGCACTGAGTTGGATTTCCATATCCTCTAGCATTCGAGCAGGGAATGTACTCATACCCCACTACCCAATGTGTAGAATACTCAGAAAATGAGTTGGTAGAGTATCACTTGGACCTTCACATGAACAAAGGGAGAGTGGCCCCTCATGGGAAATTGAAAAAGTGGGTTGGGAGGAAGTACACCTAGCAAACTCACATTGAGGACTTCTAGGCCAACTGCAATGATGAAAAAGAGGTGTGGATGTGGCACCATATGAGGATGACCACTTAGTTTGTGAAATCCATTAATCTATTTCCCATACTTAATCAGATTGTTGAGGAAGACAACATTGTGGATGATAGATACCATGCCTTGGCTAGGATGCCCCTACCTATTATTAATTGGAATGAGGAAGAGGTCAGTGACCTCGACATTCTCACCTATCCCATTGAGTACATAACAAGGGAATGGGTGGATGGACAAATAGCCCAACTAGGGGATCAAGGTGCAAAATTGACATATGGGGAGATCGAAGACAAGCTTGAAAGTGAAATTGATAGTGGTGCTACCATGAGATCATCTGGTGAAGATCCCAAGTCCCCACTAGTCATGAGATCTAAGAAAATGAAGGATGCACCCAAGCGTAAGCCTAAACATAAGGCGTATCCAAGAAGGTGATAGAAGGATGGTCATCAAAAAAGACAAAGAGAACAAGGAAATTTGTGCTCGAAATTCCTACCGTTTAGGAGGAAGGGCCTCAACATGAAGAGGAAGAAGAATTTGAGCAACCTCACTCACCGCTTACCACTTCCACTCCACCACCTCCCACTTCTAGAGTGTTTCCTATCTCATCTCCACATGTTGTGGACATTTTAGTCCACCTCACCTCCACTTTTCCAATTACTCTGGTAATAATTCCTAACTCTTACTCTTCTACTACCTGCCCATTGTTGTCCTCCTTGCTTCCTCCCCCACAACCTACATTCTCTACTTTACAACCCACATTTTTAGCATGTACCATGGTTCCTGTTACTTTTTCGCATGCCTTTGTGACCTATATGCAAAATGTGCCATCTAAGCTCTCTGTGGTGGTCCTTGAGCCCAAGGTCCAAGTATTAATGGCTCAACTTTCCACTACTTTCCCTCTTCCCCTGTGACCTACTGAGCCACCAAAGATGGAAGAAATAATGCAGATCTCAAAGGAAACAAAAAGGCATAGTGTAGAAAAACACAAAGAAGCCATGCAAGAAATAGATGATGAGCCCAAGGATTCATACATAGTTGATTATTTTGAACATCTAGAGGGTGGATTAAGTATAAAATTGGACAAGGTGGATTCTAATGAAGAGCTCAAAGAGCACTATGTGGTGGAAACAACGAATTAGGAGCTAGAAGAAGAGATACGCATAGAGGAGCACCTCTCCGAAGAAGGGAAGATAGAAACAGATCCAGATGTCAAAATACTTGAGGAATCTCGATGGACTAGCCAAGATGAGGGCCTGATGTAGAAAGAAGTACCTAGAAAGGAAGGAAGAGAAAGATAAAGGAGAAGAAAATGCATAAGAAAAGAGCTATGAGCCCAAGCAGAATGTTGAAATTGAACAAGAAGATAAAGAGAAAGACACCAAGTCCTCAGAGGGGAGTATTGAGGATCAGCTCGAAGCAACCAACAGGGTATAAGCAAAAGAGAATATTGCTAAAGAGAATGTGGAGATCACTGATCTTGAAAAAGGGAAAGACATACCAATAGAGGAGTTGAATGAGGAAGAAAAGAAGGATGAAGAAGCCCCTACTAATGAATACGTTGATCCCCAAAATGAAAAGAAAAAGGATAGTGATCATGAATCATCCAAGGGTCAAACAAAGGTTACCACATGGATGGAACAACAATTGAAGAAGAAATCTCTAGTGGTCATTGATCTGAAGGTGAGATTGGAAGCAATACTACCTAGGGCTCAAACAAGGACCCATAAGGAGAAGAAGCCAAAGATTTGAACACACATCATGATCGACACTTCTTGGTCTAGGACATTGCACGTAGGCACTTCAGTAGTGGATAAGGATGTTAGAACCATTCAGGGGAAGGATTACCAAATATGCACAATCAGCCTAGGCCCAAAAACCCATGAAAAAAATATGAATGATGTTCAAGGGTCCATCTCCACCATAATATAAAAAATGAACAAGGATCAATCCACTAAAGAGGAGTTGAAAGCACAAGTGGCAGATCTCACTACCTATATCCAGTAGCGGACATCAATAGAAGAAGAGATCCTAGTAAAATCATCAGTGCCTACCATTCTCTCAAAGGAGGAGATCAGTAACATGGAAAAGATAAATAATTGGACCAAGTCCACTACCAACTAGTTCAATAGAGTACTATACAATGGTGATATCGACATTTGTCATGTAGCTAGAGTATATAACAAATTCTAGAAATTATATAAGGATGTAGAGGACATGATATACAAGTGCTAGAAGTTCCCTAAGCTATATCAGATCACCTACCTGAAGCTGGAGATCATCCTTAATCTCTCCTGTGAAACAAGAGAGAAGGAGCTAGAGCTATCAAAGGAGGATCAATTGCTTGTTGAAACATGGAAAATGAATCTTGACTACAGGAATGAGATTCTAGAGAAGTCATTTTATGAACTAGAATTTGATCATGAGTGGTTCATGAAGCACTGACCAGATAGCAGGGATTATCTAAAAATGATGATGGAATATGAAATGCACACCTTGGAAGTAGATCTAGAGAAAATCAAACCATTATTTCACAATAAGATGGAACAAGGGGCAGGAGAAATGCTATCGCTAGATTTCATGGATTTTTTTGCAAGGGCTTTCACTCAGTCAGAATAGATTATAAAGGCTACACCAAATTGTACCAAATACTGGGAGAAAATAACAAAAAGGTTCAAGAAGATAACCTTCCATATCCTCAAATATGAGCTGTCCAAGGATAAGAAACTCTTAGCTATGATCAATAGGTTCATTGAGTATGCAACAACACAAAGAGAGGCTAGAAAGCCCATCATTGATGATGAATACTTGACTATATAGTTAAAAGGGTGGGGAGTCACTAAAAGACAAAATAGACTATTGGATGAAATAGGGAAAAGATAGAGAAGTCTATTTTTATATTGTAATATATTTGGGGTAGGTGAAACCCTAAGTGAAAATGAATCTTTGCCACATATTATGAATGAATATTTTCCATTCATTTCTCCTTTTGAAAACTATAAATAGGGGAATCCTCTCTTTTTCAAAGAGAGATATGAGTTGTTATAAGGACATGCTACTACCAAATATATGAGAAAAGCATTATTTTGATTGTTTCTTGTGTATTTCTCTCATGTGTGCATGATTCTATCTCCAAATAGTAGATTTTTAGCTTTGTTGTTTTAAGTTTCAAGTTACTTTTAATAGTTGTTAGTTTATGTTGAACTTTAATGGTGAAGAATGATATGGTGTTTGATGTCTTTCTATGCTCATACTTTTAGCTATTTATTTATGGTAAAATATTATGTAAAGGTAGTATGAGAATTGTTTATTGTTGCTACACTTAAGTTCAATTGTTATTCGTGCTTAAGGGGGAATGAACAAACTAAAAAATTTGCAATGACCATTTGAAGATTGCACTAGTTTCATGAGACTATGGGTTGTCCTTGGTTAAGTGGAACTCAGTTTTAGGAAGTTTTTCCACTGTAGCAACCTCCATTGTTACTGTTCAACATTAGTTGTTGGTCTAGGAAACTTCTAACCCCTTTTCCCTTTTGAATTTTCTTTGAAATCTGAAGTTAAGAAAAAGTTTCAACATCATTGTAAAGCCAAATTTGATGAGAAATATGGAGTTTTAGCTTGCTATTTTGAACTCGCAACAACTATACATTCATTTCTAGAATTCATAAAACTCCATTTGTAGACCCATTTCCCTCCATGCTTAATAACCATAAATGCCCTTTATGATTACTAGAAAATCACATCAACAAATGAGCTATTTTTGAAAGTCATGACTTGACATCCAATAGACCTTGGGTTGATTTCTAAAACTTAGTTGCAAAATTTACCTTTAAAGAGAGGTAGCATACTTGTATGTTTCCTATGTTGAGAAAGTGCAAAAACACCCATCAACAAAGTCTACACAAGTTAGGAGGAAACTAGAAAGGTTTGGATATTCATTGTTGGATTCTAGTTGCATATTTTCCTTGATTACTAATACTGATGAGCCTAGGACTGTTAGAGAGGCTATGGGTATGAATGACTCAAATTCCTGGATACAATCCATAGATGAACACATGGCTTCTTTAAAGAAAAATAAGACTTGGGATTTGGTATCTTTTCCTACTAGATGTAAACCTATTGGTTGTAAATGGTTTTTCAAGAAAAATTGTGGTTGTGACGGTAGTATTGAGAAGTATAAGGCATAGTTGGTTGCTAAGGGGTATTCCCAAGTGGAAGGAATTAATTATGGGAAGATATTCTCTCCTCTAGCGAAGCTGACATCTATCTGGCTTTTATTGTCACTTGCAGTAGTGTATGACTTTGAAGTGGAACAGATGGATGTGAAGATAACATTCATTCATGGTGATTTGGAGGAAGACATATACATGTCACAACTAGAGCATTTCATTGCAAAAGGTAAAGAAAATTTGGTTTGCAAACTGAAGAAGTATCTTTATGGTTTGAAACAGTCTCCTAGAATGTGGAATTAGAAGTTTGATACCTATGTGTTTTTATTGGGACTTCAGAGATCTAAATATGACCATTGTGTATACTTTAAAACTGATAATGGTCGCATTCTCATTATTTCCCTATATGTAGATGATATGTTGTTTATTGGGAATTGTAAGAGTATTATTTTAGATTTGAAGTTTCAGTTGTTGACCCAGTTTGAAATGAAAGACATAGGTATAGCTAGGTACATTTTGGGAATGGAAATCATGAGAGACAAAGCTAATAGAAAGCTTTGGTTAAGCCAGAGAAATTATGTGAACTCCGTGTTGGAGAGATTCAACATGGTACATTATAGATATTTAGTTGTTCCTGTGATGCAGGGGACGAAGCTTTTTGTGAATGATTGTCCAAAATATCCTACCGAGATGGAGGACATGACCAAAGTACCATATGCAAGTGCAGTTGGAAATATGCTATATTCAATGGTGTGTACAAGACAAAACATTTCCCAACTAGTGGGATTCCTTATCTTTTTTATGGCTAATCTTGGACGGGTGCATTGGGATACGATTAAGAGAGTGTGTATATATTTATGGGGTACTTCTGAGTATGCCTTGTGTTGTCATGGTTATCCTACTATACCTCAACATTCTATCAACATTCAAGGATATGTGGATTCAGATTGGGCAGGTGACATTGACAACAAAAGATCCTCCAGTGGTTATGTGTTTATGATGTTTGGTGGTGCTATCAGCTGGATGAGTAAGCAGAAGGTTGTAGTCATGTTGTCCATGACAAAGGAAGAATATATGGAATCTACTCATGCATGTAAGGAATCCATTTGGCTTAAGAGATTGTGTTTTGATATTGGTTTAGATGCAAGACTGATTATTGTTGTTGTGATAGTCAAAGTACAATTTGTTTAGCAAAGAATCCTACTTTCCATGCCAGAACAAAGCACATCAATGTTCAATATCATTTTGTTTGTGATATGGTAGAAGATGGAAAGGTGAACTTGGAGAAGGCTGACACTTTGGTTAATGTTGTAGATGCACTAAAAAAATCAGTAAGCACAAAGAAATTTAGATGTTCTGATTCCATGGGCCTTGGTGCCTTAAGCAACTGATTTTCTATGACTCTTGGCAAGTTTTCGACAAGTAGGAAAATGTTGGGATTAAGGTGTCTCAACCTTAGAGTCCTAATATTGGTTTAATTGATCTAATTTAATGTATTTATTTGTATTATTTAATTGTCTATGGTGTCATGGGTGTAAGGGAGTACGTAGCATGTGTCCAAATGCATGTCTAAGGGATTGAATATTATGACTTTTGGATTTGGACGCCCCTCACCTTCTAGATGCTTCTTGAAGATTGTATAACTCTATTTATTGAGTGCCTTGAGTTGTAGAATGCATAGTTTGTTTGTAGGTAACAAAGTCTTGTCGATATCACTCTAGAATAGGTGTTCATGTTGAAGAACTTGTGTAGAAGCTTTGTACTTGGAGAAACATTGTAATTGCTATTTGATATAATATATAAGTATTGTGCTTTTGGAGGGTGGGGTTTTTTTTCAAAAGGGTTTTCCCCACGGTATATTTGTTGTCACTATTTTTGTGCATTGTTTCTATTCTATTTCCATTAATCTTTATGTGCTTCTCTACTTGCAACTATTAAATGTGTTAAAAATATTTTTTTTGTAACTCTCTCCTAATTAGATTAGTGTTGGAAGTTGTTTCCACTCACTCGGCTTCCTTTCAATAACATGTTAAGATCTTAAATGTTGTCCTTTTGGTTGCAAAGTGACCCCTATAGGGCTCATCATGGAAAGATTTTACAATTTAAAAGACCTCATATTCTCTTATACATCTTCTCGTGATATTATCTGGACTAGTATATAATAGGTGACCAACTACCCAAGAATATGAAAATATTTTATAGACCAACTACCTCTTTTTCTCTAGGAGAGAAATGTGATGATGTCTACCCTACCACTAAGTAATTTTCAATATCTGAAAACCATGGTGTTTGTATAGTAATAGAAAACAAATGCTCATATGCAAAAGAGTCACCCACAACACCTTCTATTTGTGTGAGCAATTTAGAAAAAAAATCTGCCACCACATTAGCTTTTCTAGTCTTATCAACTATTGTTATATCAAATTCCTATAGTAAGATCAGCCATCTAACTAGTTTACCTCCAACTACAAGTTTGTTCATTAAGTACCTGATTTTAGTATGATCTATGTGGATAAAGATTGGATATCCAATAATGTAATGTCTAAACTTATTGATAGCATAAACAATTGCCAACATCTCTTTCTCTACGACAATGTAGTTAAGTTCAAATCCTTGTAATTTTTTGCTAATGTAGTAGATAACATACTCCTTGTTACCCTTTTGTTTTCCCAACATTGCTCCTATAGGAAAATTAGAAATATCAATGTGTATGTGGAAATGTAGTGTCCATTTTTTCCCTCTATAGACAGGTTCTTGTGTCAAGTATATCTTAAGTTATTTAAAGGAGTACTGAAATTCTATAGTCCATTCAAATTCTATGTCCTTTGTGAGTAGAAAAAACAAGGGTGTTGAAATTTAATTGAAGTCTTGAATGAACCTCCTATAGTAGCCTGCATCTCCTAAAAAGCTCCTTACATCTTTTTGTCTTTGTGGCACATGAAGTGTAGAGATGATCTCAATCTTGTTGGGATCCACTTGAATTCCTTCACTTGAGATAAAGTTCCATAGAACAATCCCATCAGTCATCATCATGTGGACAATGGAAATGGAATGCACAACTTCCTTGTTCACACCAAAAGGGGAATGAAGGAAGAGAGATCTGATTTCACAATGCTCCCATTCAAGAACAAAGACTTGAGATTTAAATGCAAAGGAGATTGAAATCTATCAAAGGGGATTGTCCTAAAGGCTGAAAGCTAGTAAAAGCGTTTACCACTAATGTAAAACCTACAAAATGATTTTTTTTTGAAAACATGTTGTGATATGCAAAAAGACCTAGAAATGCAAATAGATTGTAACAAAAAACTATGAGATTTAAAGTATGCACTTGGAAACTAGAGAAGGATGGAATGGAGCTTTAGAATCCTAAAATTAATGCTTTTTAGGCCAACTAGGACTCATACGCCAAGTTGGGCGACTTAGTCCTGCTTTGGCTGAATAATGTTGGAACAAGTTTAAGACAAATGGGTACTCAGATTTATAAAAATTTGTAAGAGAATCCTAAAGTGGGGCTCATTTTCCACTAATGGAGAATTATTCCACTTATAGATTTTTAGAAATTCAAAAGTGGAATCTATAGCTCTCGGTCTACTCTTTTGCTCCAAACAAGATTCTAGATCTGAAATTGTAGAATTCAACTTGTAGGTCTTCTCCAAGATTCTCTTAGGACTTTGACATATTTGAATGGCATTGGCAGTGTTGCCTATATTTCACCCATAGTATAAATCAGGCAAGATAATCATATGTTAGATCTTCATAGGGCAATGGAACATTTACATGAGGGCAAAGACTCTACATCTGTTGCTATGTCACGGGAAACGCAGTGGAAGAAACTGCCCTAGGGAGATTCAACATGAAAATCATCTAAGGGGAAAGTCGCCAAGACCTTCCAGATGTCCTACCGACTGGCAGGGGTTCAATCTAGTCTGAAGCTTCACCTACAGGTTCCTATCGGCATGAGATTATCTGGGTCTCCCGACCCATAATGCATTTGGCAAAATATGCGTCTGAGTTGCCTATCGGCAAGACCTCAGGGAAGTCACAACGATACAAGTCCATAGGTAGGTTCCCTTCGGCATAAGAATCTCCTTCGCCATGAAGTCTCGGCGAATGCATCGGGTCTCACCAACAAAGCAAAGCATGGAGCTCGGCAAGGGTATCTGCCTTTAGCAAGATGTCTTGCCGAAGGATGGAAGTCTCCCCGACGATGATAAGATTGAGGTACTATTTGCATAAGGAGCAACCATCGGGGGGATGTCTCCTCAACTCCTAATGTCTTGCTGATATCAGAGCTTGACAAGAGGCGAAGGGTTCAACAAAGGGTCTTGGCGAACAGAGACGGTATTGCCGATGAAAGGAAGGCCTCACCAAAATTTGAAAGGGCTCGCCAACACTTGAAGATATCGCCTTGAGGTCCTGCCGACACTGGGAAGTTTTTTGCGACATAGGAAATGTCATCAACAAGGGTCTCACCGACTAGTGGAGCCTCCAAAATGAAAAGGAGTTTGGCAAAGGAAGTGGGCTTCGACCTAAGGTCATGCCGAAGTGAGGATGTCTCCCCGACATGAAAGGGAACCCACCGAAAGACAAAGAGAGGGGAAGGTCTCAGCGACCTGATGGGGGTCTCACCGATGAGGAGGCCTTCGGTATAGCATTCCAAGTCAGAGAAAGGTCTCCTTGACTCGGCAATGTCTCGCCGACAAGTGAATGGCTTGGCAAAAGAGAGGACCTGGTGTGACTTGACAAAAGATTGTTCCTTGTTGTAAGGTCTCAGCGACCCATGGATGTCCTACCAACCGGGGGATGTCTTCGATGTAACATTTTGAGGTCGCGGTGAGGTCTTACCGACCCGGCAAGGTCTCACCGAAAGTAGGCTGATCTCGCCAAGAGTTGAAGACTTCAGCAAGATGTCTTGCCAAGGGACAGAAGTCTCACCGAAAGGGTCACGCGCCTGGTACAAGATTGTGCCTTTGACAAAGGATCTGAGCTTGAGGGAAAGTGTCCTGCCGACACCATGTGGTCTCAGCGAAGGGAGGAAACATGACAAGGAAAACGAGCCTCGCTATGAAGTCTTCCTGACTTGATGATGTCTCGTCGAAGGAAATGTAGAGCTTGGTAGAGTGGAATGCGTTCGGGGTGATATCGATCAACTCCTGTCGAAGATGAAGGGTCTTGAAGAAACATTTTCCCTTCAGTAAAACGTCTCAGTGACACTCAGGTGTCTTGCCGAATGAAGAGGAGCTCGGGGAGTTGTCAGAATGAACTCAGAAAAGAATACAGAGATCAATGAAAGTCTCACCGATCGAGCAAGCCCTCGCCGATGGGGAAATAGAGTTTGCAAAGAGCTTTGGGTTCTCCATGTTGTCACGGTGAATGGGGATGTCTCAGCGAAGTGTGATGTCAACGAAGAAAAGGAAGAAGCTTTGGTGTAACATCCTAGCTAATTGGTGGAATGTCTCCTCGACAGAGCAGAATGTGCATGACAAAGGGTCTTCCCGATGGTGACTGTCTTTATGACCACAAGGGCAACATCGATATAACTTCTAAAGCTTGTTGGGATCTCTCACAGACTGTCACATGTTGTGCCGATAACTTCAAAGGGCATAATCACAATTGTGAGACACCTCCAGTGTCTCACTGAGATGCAATTCTGACTGAAAAGAGCTCTTGACCATAGTGGAACCCATGTGGAATGTGCCCAGCTAGTCATAGAAGGCCAAAAGCGAGTCGTGGTAGTCTGACTAGGAGAAGAAGATCAACAACATGAGAATCAACATGTATCTGTTCTAGGCTCAAGGGAATTCAAGGTGCTCAACGGGGGGGTTTAGTAGGTGGACACAAGGACTAGAAGTAAATACACCTAGTAGCTTCAAAAGATCTAAGCGGGTTTCTCTAGGTAGTAGCTCTTTACTGACATAGGCAGCAAAGACATGCAGGGGTGCAGCATTAAATTCAATAAAATATCTAAGGATAGATCTTTCTGAGCCCGATATTTTTTGTAAGCCCTAAGGGGGGCGATGCAGTCTATATATAAGGCATTTTTTGCCTTTTTGTAAATAGTTTGGATTATACACTCTGAAGAGTTAGTGATTTTTAGCTATCCTTCCTCAACTGATGTATGTTTGGTAACTCAATTGGAATCTAGAATGCAACACAGAGTTTACCTTGGAATCTAGTTGTGCATTTTTGTACTGTTCTCATTTTTGTATCTTTCTCTTGATTGTGGAAGTCTTTAATTGTGTTTTTATAATTCTGCACTTATATCTTAGAGCTGTGAAATTAATCTTTCCTTACTGAGATGTGTATGTAGATCGAACCTATCAAGATTGATGCATAAGTCTAAAAGAAATTGTGTTGAGAACATAAAACATTTGCAATTAGGTTTCCCAGTGTATGTCCATCCTATTTTCTTTTCAATTCCTCATCATTTCGGTGTATCACCTTAGATTTTGATCTTTATTTCATGTATTCCTTCTTCCTTTTCCTCCACAACAATTAGTAGTCATTTGACACCAAAGGAAGCCAACCTTCTCCAGAGGTTCACTCCAATCTCAGGTGACCCACGGCCTTGGAGTGATCCAATGTTTCACTAGAAAGCTCTATTTTTTACAACTTTGCATAGGGTGCATTTCTACGTGACAACAGTTTCTGGCATGCCCGGTGGGAAATAAATTAAATTGAACTACTGGTTTAGTATGCAACCAATTACTCCCAGACTTTATAGAATTCATTTGGCATACTTGGAAACTCCATAAGAAGGAAGAACTCCAGAAATCAACGCCTTCTACAGTTTATGAAAAGAGTTCAAACAAGAAGCAGCTCAGGTCCTTTTGAATACTTGCAGCTGTCACCACTAAGAAGACAAGGCAGAGTAGAGGAAAGGTGAGGAACAACAATTATCTATTCTAGAAGAGTTTAGTCTACCCCTCCATTTGTGGGATCACACACTGTTGTCTCATCTTTGGTTTCATCTAGAATACCAGTAAATCAACCACAGCCACCTCCAATGGCCGCCCCAAGGAATCAACCCTTTGTAACTTTTAATGGAGGGAGCCCCTTGAATTTGACACATCATAATGACATCCCAATGGCAGCCCTAAAGATTCTGCCAAATTTCACAGGAGAAGACCAAACTACTCCAATTGAACATATGAGAGATGTGGCCTCGTTATGTGGATTCCATCACATAACTCGAGAGGATGTTGCAGTAAGATTGCTAGCTGCTTCACTAAAATGAAGAGCTATGCAGTGGTATAGGATCCTACTAGTCAATTCAATTGCAACATGGGACGAATTTGGAGACAATTTGCATAAGCAGTTTCAAGACAGGTCTGATAACTTGTCTCTATTAGAACAACTGACTACAATTAAGAGAGCTCCACAAGAGTAGATGAATGACTTCAACTTCAGATTCCAAAGAACTTGGGATAGAATCCCTGCAATGGTGAGGCCACCTTCAGAATACACATTTTTCTACTTCTTGAGGGCTCTTAACAGCGACATAGCTGTCATGTTATAGTCAATGGGAGGAGTGTCCTTACCAGATGCCTTTGAAATAGCTATCAGAGCTGAAAACAACTTAATACAAGCTGGTAAACTTGCTCCTAGGCCACCAATGCCTATATTCCCATAGATTCATGCAAATATTCCCTTGCAAATACCTCCTTTTGCACCTTTACCATCTGTTCCTGCTGTTGTAACACAAGAAAATATGGCTTCAGGCTCATCAAATGAGTTACAATAGATCAAAAGTCTTTTACAGACTTTTGGTAACAAGTTGGTGAACTTAGAAAAGCAACAGTCCTATTCTAGGCCTTATCAACATAATCAAGCCCTTATCAATAGCAAAATCAAGCCCCAAGTCATCCCTTTCAAGGCAAACAACAACAATTCCAGGGGAATAGACAGTAGTACCAGGGCAATTATTAGAGCCCAAGATAGAATGTGAACACAAGACCTTTTCAGGCCTATGCTCCAGCCCTTGTTAGTGCAACCAAGGAGCTGGTTCCTATCCAAAACAACTTAGTAGCAGACTATGAGTGGTGTTACCCTTGTAACCAACCCCACAATCAGGCTACTTTTTCAAATGGACTCATTAATCAGGCACTGATGGTGCATAATACCTCGAGTTCACAACAACAGTCACTTAATGATCCAACTTCACAACACCAGGATCAGCTTAGCAATGATGCCACCCTACTTAATTAGCAAGGTCAAGAGTTTTGTGGACTAAATGAAGATAGTTCTCTAGTTGCAGCTAACACCAGGGCAAAGAAAATGGCTTTTGAGCTTGGTCAAGCGGCTGACAAAGGAAAGGCCGTAGCTGTGGAACCATCTACCTCAAGCAATTCGTGGTTCACAAAGAGATCAACAACTCCTGACCAAGGAGCAACCACACTTTCTAGCTAATTATATCGACATAAAGGTACAATCTAAAGTAAACCCAGTTGTGCCATTTAATATCCTTGATAGTATGAAGAAAATGAATGTTACAATGTCTATGTGGGACTCACTAGCCATCCCAGGTCAAAAGGATATGTTACAATCAGCCTTGTCAGGTTTGAAGATGTTTGATCAATCTGAGTCCCCAATAGGTCAAGTTAGAGCTGTGTTAACCAACAGTCCTCAAGCAAATGATCAACAGCCTAGAAAAGAGATAGAAAAAAGGGTTAAACCACCCCCTTTTTATGTATTAGTAATCATAGGTGACAAGTTAGTTCATAACTGTATGGTAGACAGTGGGGCTAGCAGCTCTATGATGCCAAAACAGATTGTTGACAAACTTGGACTAACGTATCAACCTTTAGAAAAGGGAGTAATCCAATTGGATGGTACCCAAGTTAATACATTGGGCATCATTAAGGATTTGAGTCTCACCCTTCATGCTTGTCCTAATTTTTTAGTTCCCCAAGACATATGTGTCATAGACCTTCCACCTTTCTTTTCTTTGTGCTTATCAAGAGATTTTACAGCCAAGATAGGTGGTTATGTATCAGCTGATTGGTCACACATGTTGTTTAGGACAAGATATGGGACTAAGGTTACCATCAAGTTTGAGAGGTTGGCTAAAGATCACATTAATCCATATAGTCCAAGTCCTATCAACGATGTCCCCATTACTCTAGACACAAATTGTTTTATTTCAGCTGACAATGAGCTGGTGACCGCTCAAGAGCTTCAATCAGAAGTTATTCCTGATGTGTTGTTACATGAGTGGGCAGTTGAGAACGTGTTGGATAGTCTTGAGGAGCTCATTCAAGATGCTAGTATGGGTAACTATATCATTCTTGAGCCCGATACAGAGATCCTAAACCTTGAAAAGGATACAGATCAGCTACTACAACCACTAAGTGGACTTTGGGAGATGTATTTTGATGGTTCAAGAAGAAAAAAATGGAGCTGGAGGAGGTGCAATGCTCGTGTCTCCTCAAGGTGATAAGTATTATGTTGCTTTCCGTTTTGCTTCTGTGTGCTCCAACAACACTGCTAAATATGAAGGCCTTGTTCAAGGTCTTGAATGGGCAAGGAAGAGAAGAATAACTCACTTGAAAGTGCATGGAGACAGCGAGCTAATTGTTAATCAAATAAGGGGCCTGAATGTTACTAAAAATGATACACTTAAGTCTTATAGAAACAGAGTGTGGAACATGCTGGAGGATTTTGATGCCTTTAATTTAGTGTCTATTCCAAGGAATCAGAACAAACATGTTGATAGGCTTGCAGCAATTGGAGCACAGTTTGACATTCTAGATGATATTAGGAGAGAGAAGGTACAACAGTACGTGAAGGTTGTGGTTAGCCATCAATTCCTGATAACAACATTCACTAGCAATTTTTTGACAGTGATGAACATATTCTTTCCTTTTTGCTAGAAGAAGATCAGTTCTCCATGGTGAATCAAGAAAAACTCAAGCAACTGTATGATGATCAAGTCATACAGCTAAGGATGAATAAGTTACCCAAAGGTCTTGTTACCTTAGAGTCAATTTTCAGTACTGATGATCAACTTAAAAAGGGTAAAGCCGGCTTGCAGATCAAACAAGAACACTATGAAGAGTTGGAGATCTTCAAAGGTAAGCTCCTTAAGATAGGCAAAATTTGTTCACCTGAAGATAAACAAGCTTTTGTTACTTTATGTCAAGAATTCTATGATGTCTTTGCTTGGGAATTTTTAGATTTGAAAGGGTTTGATCCCCACATTGCTCAGCACACAATTGAGTTAGAGCCTAATGCTAAGCCAGTAAGGCAGAAACAAAGGCCCTTGAATCCTAAACTTGAGCCCCTAATGATTAAAGAGATGACTAAACTAGTTGAGGGGGGTATTGTCTTTCCTATCAAACACACTTCATGGGTTTCTAACCTTGTACCGGTTAGGAAGAAAAGTGGTGAAATAAGACTTTGTGTAGACTTTAGGGATCTTAACCGAGCCTCTCTAAAAGATCATTACCCACTGCCCTCCATGGAATGAATCTTGCAAGAGGTTGCTGGTTCTGAAAGATTTTCCTTATTAGATGGTTTTTCAGGGTATAATCAAGTGTTGGTTAAAGATGAAGATCACTTTAAAACTGATTTTACAACTACATGGGGCACCATGGCGTACAAAAGGATGCCTTTTGGTTTATCCAATGCTGGTGCCACATTTCAGAGGACCATGGACATGGAATTTCAAAGTTTGATCAACAAGATTATACTAATTTATTTAGATGACATTACAGTTTATTCCAAGAACGCTGATGAACATTTGATACATCTTAGGCAAGCTTTTGAAAAATGTAGAGAGTTTGGTATCTCTCTCAATCCAAAGAAAAGTATCTTTGTTGTTCATGAAGGGAAATTATTAGGACACATAGTGTCAAAGAAAGGAATTACTATTGATCTTGAGAGATTCAAAGCCATACTTGAGTTGCCGCTGCCTAATGATAAGAAGGGTCTACAGAGCTTTCTGGGGCAGATCAACTTTCTAAGGAGATTCATCCCTGATGTTGCAAACCTATTACAACCATTGACAGCTATGTTAAAGAAAAATGATGTTTTTAGTTGGACGAAAGATGCCAAGGATAGTTTTGACAAGATTAAGGAGGCCTTAGCAACAACCCCTACGCTGGTAAATCCTAATTTTTCTAAATATTTTTATCTATATGCTTATGGTAGCACAAGTAACATTTTTGCAATATTGGTTCAAAAAAATGAAGAGAATTTAGAACAACCAATAGCCTTTTTCAGTCAGGGTTTGGTTGATTATGAACAGAAATACTCATTTGTAGAGAGGCATGTTCTTGTTGTGATCAGAAGACTGAAGAGATTCAAGCCTTTGATCTCTCATAATAGGATTCATATTCTAGTGGCACACTCAAGTGTAAAGGAGTTTCTGCTGAATAAAGATCTGAATGAAAAAAGAGCAGGATGGGTCACCAAGGTCATGGAGTATGATGTAGAGATTAAAATCACCAAATTGGTTAGAGGTAAAGGTTTTTGTGAGCAGCTTGCTATAGGATCAAGCGGTAAGACTGAATTAGAAAGGGATGTTGTGTTTACCAATACAAATGAGTTTCAGAATGATCAAGATGATGTACCAATAGGGACAACTGATTGGGTTCAAGATATGACCCAATTTTTACGAACTGGTGAGTGTCCTTTAGGTTTGAACAGAGCTAAAAGAAGATACTTCAGACTGCAGTCCATACCGTATGTGTTGGTAAATGATGTTCTTTTTAAAAAGGATCTAAATGGTGTCCTATTAAGATGCATTCATGGTGATCAAATTGAAAAGGTACTGTATGAGTTTCATGATGGAGCTGCAGGAGGTCACTTTACCCCAAGAACTACTGCCTGGAAAATCATGAGAGTTGGTTACTATTGGCCCAGCTTGTTTAAAGACGCCTATGCCTAGTCAAGGAAGTGTGTCAAATGCACTCTATTTTCAGGAAAGGAAAAACTGCCAGCTATGCCTCTGCATCCAATTCAAGTGGAGCAACCCTTCATGAGATGGGGCATTGATTTCATTGGACCAATAAATCCACCTTCTAGTGCTGGTCACAAGTGGGTACTTACAGCCACTGACTATTTTACAAGGTGGATAGAGGCGATAGCTTTAAAAGAAGCAAAAGAGTCTTCATTTTTGAGCTTCTATGAGGATATAATCACCAGATTTGGAGTCCCAGACTCTATCATATCTTATAATGCTCTTGCATTTATGGGATTAAGATTGATTGATTGGGTTGTCAAACATGGCATTCATTTGAACACCTCCTCAAATTATTATCCTTAGGGTAATGGTTTAGCTAAAAGCACAAATAAGAACCTCATCAGGATCATTAGAAGAACCATAGAGGATAATCAAAGGGCCTGGCACATCAGTTTAAAGAATGCACTTTGGGTAAACAAAGTGACCCCTAAGAGGTTTATTGGTAACTCGCCATATATGTTGGTCTATGGAAAAGAGGCAAGATTACCCCTATCTGTGGAGCTTCTAGCTATTGACATTGTTCACCAATTAGAGATGGTTGAGGAACATGACCCAATGTCTATAAGGTATGTGGAGCTCATGGAGCTCAAAGAATCAAGGGACAGAGCAATGAAAACTTTGGAGTGTCATTAGCTCCAAACAAAGAAAACGTTTGACAGGAGGGCTACAAAAAAATTTTTTAGGGTGGGAGACCTCATGCTCAAATGGGACGTTCTGAAAAGTAGGCCAGGCCATCACAGTAAGTTTGACAATATGTGGACCGGTCCATTTATTTTCACAGACTGCAAGGAACACAATGCTTATCAACTAGCTACAATAGGAGGGGAAGTACTTCCTATCCCAGTCAATGGGATACATCTTAAGCCTTGTTTCCAAGTCTGATGGAGTTTCCTCTATTGTACATAATAGTATAGAGTTATGTTTTCAATAAGTGCTTCTGCGCTTCAGGATAGTTATTTTCTATTTCCTGGGTGTCGTGATGGCAGGGTTTTCTCTTTCACTTTTTCCTGTTTTGTTTTTCTTGGCAACCTATTATGACCCATGAGTCTCATGCAAATTACAACCATGTGCTGACTGATGTTTTTATTTGTTCTCTAAGCTTCTTAATGACTCCATACCCAATGGACAAATTGTAGCCACTGGTTCTCATGTTTAGTAGGCAAACATCCTACAAAGGTCACCAGAATTGTTGCCTATATTTCACCCACAATTTAAATTAGGCAGGATAATCATATGTTAGATCTCCACAGGTCAATGGAACATTTACATGAGGGAAAAGACTCTACATCTATTGCTATATCATAGGGAACTCAGTTGGAGAAACTTCCCTAGGGAGATTTGGCATGAAAATCATCTAAGGGGAAAGTCACCAAGACCTTCCAAATGTTCTGTCGATTGGCAGGTGTTCGATCTAGTCTGAAGCTTCACCTACAGGTTCCTATCAGCATGAGATTATCTGAGTCTCCCTGACCCATAATGCATTTGGCAAAATATGCGTCTAAGTTTCCTATTGGCAAGACCTCAGGGAAGTCACGATGATCCAAGTCCACAGGTAGGTTCCCTTTGGCATAATAATCTTCTTCACCATGAAGTCTTAGTGAATGCATCGGGTCTCCCCAACAAAGCAAAGCATGGAGCTCGACAAGGGTATCACCTTTGGCAAGATGTCTTTCCGAAGGATGGAAGTCTCCCCGACAATGATAAGGTTCAAGCACTATCGGCATTAGGAGAAACCATCGGGGGCATGTCTCCCCGACTCATAATGTCTTGCCGAGATCAGAGCTCGACAAGAGGTGAAGGATTCAACAAAGGGTCTTGGCGAACGGAGACAGTCTTGCTGATCAAAGGAAGGCCTCACCAAAATTTGAAAGGGCTCACCAACACTTGAATATATCGCCCTGAGGACCTGTCAACACCAAGAAGTTTTGGCTACATAGGAAGTGTCATCGACAAGGGTCTCACTGACCAGTGGAGCCTCCAAAATGAAAAGGAGTTTGGAAAAGGAAGCGGGCTTCGGCCTAAGGTCATGTTGAAGTGAGGATGTCTCCCCAACATGAAAGGGAACCTATCAAAAGACAAACTGAGGGGAAGGTCTCAGCGACCCGATGGGGGTCTCACCGATGAGGAGGCCTTCGATATAGCATTCCAAGTTGGAGAAAGGTCTCCCTGACTTGGCGATGTCTCACTGACAAGTGAAAGGCTTAGAAAAAGAGAGGACCCGGTGTGAGCTCGACAAAAGATTGTTCCTCATTGAAAGGTCTTAGCGACCTGTGGATGTCCTGCCGACCGGGGGATGTCTTCGATGTAACATTTTGAGGTCGCGGTGAGGTCTTACTGACCCAGTAAGGTCTCATCAAAAGTAGGCTGAGCTCACCAAGAGTTGAAGACTTCAACAAGATGTCTTGCCAAGGGCTAGAAGTCTCACCGAAAGGGTCACACGCCCAGTACAAGATTGTGCCTTCGACAAAGGATCTGAGCTCAAGGGAAAGTGTCCTGCTGACACAGTGTGGTCTCAACAAAGGGAGGAAACATCGGCAAGAAAAATGAGCCTCGCTATGAAGTATTCCTGACTTGATGATGTCTCACTGAAGGAAATGTAGAGCCTAGTAGAGTGGAATGTGTTCGAGGTGATATCGATCAACTCCTGCCGAAGATGAAGGGTCTCAGAGAAACATTTTTCCTTCAGTAAAATGTCTCACCGACACTCAGGTGTCTTGCCGAATGAGGAGGAGCTCGGGGAGTTGTCAGAATGAACTCAAAAAAGAATACAGAGATCAATGAAAGTCTCACCAATCGAGCAAGCCCTCATCGATGGGGAAATAGAGTTCGCCAAGAGGTTTGGGTTTGCGATGTTGTCATGGCAAATGGGGATGTCTCAGCGAAGTGCGATGTCAATGAAGAAAAGGAAGAAGCTTTGTTGTAACATCCCGGCTAACTGGTGGAATGTCTCCCTGAGAGAGAAGAATGCGCATGATAAAGGATCTTCCCGATGGTGACCACAAGGGCAACATCGATATAACTTCTAAAGCTCACTGGGATCTCTCACCGACTATCACATGTTGTGCCAATAACTTCAAAGGGAATAATCTCATCGGTGAGACACTTCCAGTGTCTCGCCAAGATGCGATTCTAACTAAAAGAGCTCTTGACCATAGTGGAACCCATGTGGAATGTGCCTAGCCAGTCATAGAAGGCCAAAAGTGAGCGATGGCAGTTTAACCATGAGAAGAAGATCAACAGAATGAGAATCAACATGTATTTGTTCTAGGCTCAAAGACATTCAAGGCGCTCAATAGGGGGGTTCAGTAGGTGAACACAAGGACCAGAAGTAAATACACCCGATAGCTTCAAAAGATCTAAGGGGGTTTCTCCAGGCAGTAGCTCTTCACCGACACAGGCAGCAGAGACACACAGGGGTGTAGCATTAAATTCAATAAAAGATCTAGGGATAGATCTTTCTGAGCCTGATATTTTTTGTAAGCCCTAAGGGGGCCGACGCAGTCTGTATATAAGGCATTTTTTTCCTTTTTGTAAATAGTTCGGATTATACACTCTGAAGAGTTAGTGATTTTTAGCTATCCTTCCTCAACTGATGTATGTTTGGTAACTCAATTGGAATCTAGAATGCAACATAGAGTTTACCTTGGAAGCTAGTTGTGCATATTTTTACTGTTCTCATTTTTGTATCTTTCTCTTGATTGTGCAAGTCTTTAACTATGTTTTTATAATTCTACACTTATATCTTAGAGCTGTGAAATTAATCTTTCCTTCCCGAGATGTGCATGTAGATCGAACCTATCAAGATTGATGCATAAGTCTAAGAGAAGTTGTGTTGAGCACATAAAACATTTGCAATTAGGTTTCCCAGTGTATGTCCATCCTATTTTCTTTTCAATTCCTCATCATTTCGGTGTATCACCTTAGATTTTGATCTTTATTTCATGTATTCCTTCTTCCTTTTCCTCCACAACAATCAGTAGTCATGTGACACCAAAGGAAATCGGTCTTCTCCAGAGGTTCACTCCAATCTTAGGTGACCCACAGCCTTGGAGTGATCCAATGTTTCACTAGAAAGCTCAGTTTTTTACAACTTTGCATAGGGTGCATTTCTAGGTGACAACAGGCAGTTTGATGAAAACTTTTCTAATCTTTCTCTTTGATAAATCTGCAACCTAGACCTGTAAATCACATGCAAAGAGAGGGAAAAGTTGTTGTGGGGTTAATGAATAGGGGTTTTCCTTGGTCAAACCCTAGGTTGGTAATCAAACCCTTGAAATGAAATGAAATATGGCAAGAGAATGATGAATGAACAAAATAAATGCTACAACTCACCAAAACCTTGAAGTAGAATGCTACAAACATGTAAGTAATGGCTCCAAAGTTCTTGAATGCTAGATCACTTTATCGTTTGTTGGATTGATTAAAATATTGGGGGTGAAATGAGTGAAAGAACCTTATATTTATACACAATTATGCCATAATTCCTAAAAATACATCATAGGCCAAACTTAGATTTTAGAAAATGAAATCCTGCTAGAAATTTGAATTAATTGAGTTTTGTGCCAAAGGGGACTCATTCGCCACTATAGAAAAATGGGTCCCACCTAATGGGACTCATTTTCCCAAAATGGTGAATGGTTCCCACCTTAGGCATTTGAAGTGGGTTTCAATATTTAAGTGTTTTAAATGATGATTAACGGGTTTATTCTCAAAAATACACATAAGTAAGTCTTTTAGATGTAAAATAGGGCCAATTAAAGCATAAGAAGGTCCAATTATTAATGACAACCCTAGAAAAGTGTGAAGGTTTGTTATAACACTTTGAAATAAGGCTTGGTAAATGATGAAAAGAGGTTATTTAGGTCAAATACATTAACAAGACCCTAGAAAAGTGTGAAATTGTGTCACAACACTTTACAAAACTTTAGTAAGGTACCATTTGAGTTCTCTTTTAGTTCACAAGGGACCAAGACCTAATGTGAATGTGTTATCCATATTACAACATTAAATCAAGGCACAATTAAGCCAAAATCACAAGGAGGACCTAAACGAGACATAAAAAGTAGAAGGGCTAATTTTTTGGTGTCCACATTTAGCCCCCACTTTAATGAGAGGATGAACCTACTTCAACTCACACTAAAGTAGACCAATGTGCATCAAGAGGGGTTCCAATAAACCAATGCTAGCAAGATGGGACAACAATGATCAATAGGGGTGATCAAGCCCCTAAGATCAAGATCCCATGACAAACCATCATAAGTACAAGGCTACACACATGAAAATGATATCAAGAACAACAAGACACAAGAATATAATGCCAAAGATGAAAGAAAGAAAAAGAAAAGGAAAAGAAAGAATTAGATTAAGCTTCAACCATTTTTCCAACACGATGTGGATCAGATCTAGGTCATTTTTCTAGAAAATTCATACTCTATTTGAGGGGATGGAACTTCTGGCTATCCACTAGGTAAGAAGGCCTAAAAGGTGAGAAACATACACTCATGGTTGGTATGCCCTCACAAACATGTAGATGGCTATGGGTAAAGTCATGCCTCAGAATGGGCTTCACGCTCAACCATATTAAAGTTATACCTCCTGATAACTTTAATAAGGCACCATAAAAATAAAAATGGCCTTTCGAGCTTCACAAGACAAGCAAAACTTCATATTCTTGGAGCTCATGAACAAATGTGATGGCTCCACAGGCATGCAGTCTTGTGTTATTCAAGATGGCCATATAACAAAAGAAAAATGCAACATGCAAGGGATCTTCAAAGGATTCTTGCTTAGTTCATGCGAGGTCTTTAACTTAGGGAACATTGTGTCTAATGTCTCCAAGAGAGGACTAATCAAAGAATAGAAAATTCAAAACTTAGGGGATGTAGTGCATTGCATCAAGCCACTAAGAGGAATGTAATATGCTAAGATAAATCACTCACATGAAATACATCACACCCAATGTCATCCAAAAAGTGACAAACAAATCGTATGAAGTAAGAAGGTTGCACTGAGAACTAAGAAAAGAAAAATGCAAAAGAATAATGCAATTGTATTCCACCACTTTAAAGAAATTGCTAAACACCATGATGTGAGAAATTAATTTAAAGTAGAGAATGAGAAATGAAAACAAGAAATAAGACATCAGAAACAACTTGGAAATCCCTATGCCAAGTCATATGTTTTTGAGTAAAGATGCGTCATGTAAGATAAAAAGTAAAGAGAGTGGTTTCCCTCAAAATGAAAACACCAAACACATAAGGAATCTATGGATTTGGGGTTAGAATGTTCTTTGCTACAATTTTTTATAAGGAGATTGCAACTATCATCCCCCAAATACATAGAACTGGAAGAAGGACACAAAGAGAGTGAAAACAAAGAAAAACCTTTTGGGTCAGCATGGAAGATACATAGGGTGTCTCGACGCCTTGCGTCATCCCCAAAAGGGAAACACAAGACAGAAAAAGGAAAGGTGAAATAAAATGGAAAAGATTTTGGGTGAACATGAAAGAGACCCGAATGTCTCAATGCCTTGCGTCATCCCCAAAAGGAAGAAAAATGAAAAAGGGAAAGAAAAAGAAATCCTTTTGGGTCAACATGAAAGAGACATGAATGTATTGATGCCTTGCGTCATCCCCAAAAGGAAAAAACAAGAAAAAGACAAAATATAAAAGGTGAAAGTGATGCATGACATAGAGAAGAATGAAGGTACAAATAGAAGAATGTCACAAAGAGAGAGAAAATAAAAAAAAACATCACAGGGGATCACATTACACACATGAAATCACACAAAATAAAAAGAAAGAGAAACAAAAATTCAAAAGACTAGTAAGGAAATGTGAGTCAACCATCAAGCAAGTCATCCACCTCCCAATCATGTTCATGATATTCTAAAGGCGAATGGCTAGCTAAAGGGACAATAGCAAGTGTTGAACTAGGAGAAGTGCCAGGTTCATCACTTTATATAGGATATTTCTTCTTTAAGCTCATCGAAGAGGAAAATAATGTGTTCAAGTCATTATGCACCTCTTCGTCAATTTTAGCAATCTCTTCATCGTCATCTAAACAAATCATAATGTCCATCAAAGAGGTCATATCTTGTTGTGATTCTTGTATTGGGTCTTTTTTTTTTTGTGGGGAAGAGATTCATTATGCATGGCTTCAGTCAAGTGTGTATTTTGATTTTATTTTCTTAACTCTTCATGTAAGTTACGAGCTAGGGCACAACATCTACACCTATGCTCTCTAGCACCTCTATTTTATCAAGTTTTTCTTCAAGCTACATTTGTGAAGGAGCAGGTTGATCAACCATATGTTTCTTTTCTTCCCTAAGGGTAGGAATAGAAGGAACCATAGGAGGTTGGTCATCCACTTTCTCTTTTTCCTTGTAAACTTGTTTTATTTGAGGAGGCATGACAGAGTTGCTTTCATTGTCTCTTGGTCTTTTGGATGATGTAAGTGAAGTTTTTGTTATTGGTTGGTCTTGGTTGTTTGGTTCTTGTTTAGGTTCAATCATGGTTTCATCAAGTATGGGAGGTGTCGAAATGGAATGGGACATGTTTCATAAGGATAATTCAGCTATTTTCTTTGCTTTGAACTTTTGGTAAGATATGAAAAAGAAGTCTTGACATGGTGTTATAGGTTCCATGGGCTTAGGCCAAAAGGATTCTAAGGAAAAGTTTCCTTTGGAAGACAAGGGGTTAAAGCCGCTATGGTGGACGGTGGATATTTCATTGTCAAATAGAAATTTTAAACATTTGTGCACAACCAAAGGGATGACTTTGATTAAGTGAAGCCATGGATGGCCTAGCTTCAAATGAAATTGGTCTGACTACAGGATGATGGAGAATGTGACATTTGATGTTTTTGGTCCTATTTGTAATGGTAGGGTGATTGATCCTATCGTAGGGCATGCAAAGCCATTGTGCATTTTTATCCATGATTTTGGTTTATCATAGTCATCTTGATAAAGTTCACATAATACTAAAAATTTCTTGATGATCATATTCTCTCCACAGGTGGGATCTATTAGTATCCCATTAGTGGGCTTGTCATATATACAACTGACTATGTAGAGAGGACCATTGGGGGAATTTTTAATTATATCCTTAGAAGATAAATCAATATCAAGAGGATTCTTAGGTCGGCCCTTACGAGGGATAATGTCTATCACCCCAACCATTTCATCCATAGGATTAACATTGATATTGAAGGATTGAGTCATTGTTCATCATCTATATCAACATTCATTAGATCATTTTGTGTAGTTTCAATATCTTTGACAAATGAAATATTATGCTTACGCATTGGATTAGTGAAAATTTGTAAGTTTTGGTTCAGAGGGGCAACTGATTTATTGCCTTGATCACTAACACCTGCAATAGATAGATGACCAGAATCAATGAGGTCTTGCATAAGATGTTTAAGATGCTAGCAATGTTTTGTGTCATGTCTATTTTGCTGATGATAATGGCAATAATAATTTGATTTACAACTTTGGGGTAAAGGCTTAGTAGGGTTGGGTGTTTTGACAGGAGGCAAGGTAATCATTTGTTGTTGTAAAATTTGGGAATTTTTGTTATGAAGGGTGTCAGATAAGGGTGTGAATTGTCTTTTTAGATATCCATAACTAAAGGGCAGCAAGGTTTTAACAACTGCTATTTAGTTATTCAAATTTTGAGTTATTGGCTAAGGAGGATTAAATTGAAGGAACCCTTTATTTTTCTTTCTAAATGGTTGGGAATTGTTTTGGTTGACGGACTTGGATTTCTCAATTTGGATAGAAGTGGACCTTGTATCTTGACTACTAACAAAATTTTGATAATCACAAAGGGCAGTACACAAGTGCATGAAGGATGGGAATTTCATCATAGTTACTTTGTCCCGAAGTTTAGTTTGCAATTTTTCTATAAACGTCTTTTGAAGGTGTGGGTTAGGGATCTTGACATTGATTTTGGAATAAAGCGATTGATAGCATGAGATAGAATCAATTACCTTTTCTTCCTCATTTTTCTTGCATCTCATCAAAGTGGCCAAGGTTTTCTTGGGAGTCATATACACTTGGAAATGGTTTACAAATGCATCAAAAATTTCATTGAATGAATGAATGAATTGAATTGTTTGGTAAAGAAGAAAACCATTCCAAGGAAGTATATTTTAAAGACCTAGGGAAAAATTTGGCTAAAAATTTATCATCAAGGACAAAGTCACTACATAAGGTAGTGTAGGAATTAACATGGTTAAAAGGATCTCCCTTCCCTCCAAATTTCTCAAATCTAGGAACCTCTACTCCTTGTAGCATTGGTGTTCACAATATTTCCAATGATAATGGGCTACTTCTGCCATAATATGTGAGTGGGCCATTCTGATTTTGGTTTATGGTGGAGATTTTTTTTGCATAGATGAAATAGTTTGGAAAAGTTGTGTTATGAGAGGATTGTTACAAGTGATATGAGGTAGAAGTGAAAGTGTTGATGGAGTGTATGTAGTAGTAGGACAAGTGAATGGAATTCTTATAGCTTGTAATGTGGTAGAAGATAGAACATGTGATGCCACATAGGAACTAGGGATGGTATCAGGAATATTCAAGGAAGGAATCACATTACTAACTTGTGGCATTGTTGTTGTGACTTGAGGAGTAGTATAGGTAGGTATTGATGCTATTGTTGAGGGAGGAGGAATTTGAGTTCCTCCTTGGTTGGAAATATTTTTTGTTGGAATAGGAGCACTAGAGGTTGAAGGAAGATGTTTTCCAAATATTTGAACTATGTTTTTCATAAGGTCAAGGCCTTCATCACTTTCAAGCTTGAGGTGAATGTTTTCTATGGTAGGAATTATAGTAGCAGAAATGTTTTCAAGGCTAACTTGGTGTTGTAGATTGACTAAGTCCTCATGAATTTGAATGATTTTCTCTTGTAGGATATCATCGGTCCTTGGTTCAACATGCATGCTACCTAAACGCAAAGAGTTTCTAAGGGTATCATCCATGCCTAGTGTACTAGTGTCAATACTAGGAGTGGAAGCTCTAGATAACCCGAGATCCACAATGAGTATGTTATCATGGGATGATAGGAGACTTGAACTTCTTCTCATGATAGTATTAGCAATAGCACACCAAACACTCATGCAAAGGCTTATAAATGTGGGTTGAGTGCAAATGCAATGTAAAATAACAAGAATGAAATGCTTATAAATAAAATTTTGGAAAGTAAAAATGAAATATAGAAACAAAGCAAAAACTTAGAAACTGAATTGTAAATGATAGAAATTCAGTGCAAAATATGTAGAGGGACTGATTTTCCCAAGGTGGCGAATGAGTCCTGGTATTGATTTTTTTGAAAGTTTTAGAATATATGAAGTGAATTTTATGAATTTTATATTTTCTAATGCAAATATGATATGAAAATGCACAATTGTAGTTATTTTTAATGAGATTAAGCTCAATAATGTAAGCTAATGAATTTTCCACTAATGCAAACTTTGAAACCCTAGAATGCAAATTAACTAATAGAAAATTCAATGCAATGTTAATGCAAGCTAAATCTAGGATGTAATTGCACTCCAAAATAGAATTATGATGTTCAAATGTTAGGTTCACCAAAATGTGGACAATGGAAATGGAATGCACAACTTCCTTGTTCACACCAAAAGGAGAATGAAGGAAGAGGGATATGATTTCATAATGCTCACATTAAAGAACAAACCCTTGAGAATTCAATGCAAAGGATATTGAAATATATCAAAGGGGATTGTCCTAAAGGTTGAAAGCTAATAAAAGGGTTTACCACTAATGCAAAACTTAGAAAATACAAAATGTTTTAAAACACATTGTGATATGCAAAAAGAACTAGAAATGCAAATAAATTGTAACAAAAAACTATGAGATTTAAATTTTGCACCTGGAAACTGGAGAAGGATGGAATGGAGCTCTGGAATCTTGAAATTGCTACTTTTTAGGCCAACTAGGACTCATACACCAAGCTAGGCGACTTAGTCCTACTTCAAGTGAACAATGTTGAAATAGGTTTCAGATAAATGGGTACTCAGATCTATAAAAATATCTATGAGAATTCTATAGTGGGACTCATTCACCACTAATGGAAAATTAGTCTACTTATAGATTTCTAGAAATTCAAAAGTGGTATCTATAGCTCTCGGTCTGCTCTTTTTCTCTTGACAGGTTTCTAGATCTGAAACTACAAAATTCAACCTGTAGGTCTTCTCCAAGCTTCTCTTAGGACTTTGACAACTTTGAATGGAATTGAAAGTTTGATGACAACTTTTCCAATCTTTCTCTTTGATAAATTTGCAAACTAGACCTACAAATCACATGCAAAGAGAGGGAAAAGTTGTTGTGGGGTTAATGAATAGGGGTTTTCCTTTGTCAAACCCTAGGTAATAAAACCCTTGAAATGAAATGAAATATGGCAAGAGAATTATGAATGAACAAAAGAAATGCTACAACTCACCAAACCCTTGAATTAAAATTTTGCAAACATGTAAGTAATGGCTCCAAAGTACTTGAATTCTCTTGTAAACAAAATTATTGAATGCTAGATCACTTGATCACATGTTGGGTTGATTGAAAGATTGGGATGAAATGAGTTAAAGAACCTTATATTTATACACAATTATGCCATAATTCCTAAATATACATCACGGGCTAACCTTAGATCTTAGAAAATGAAAACCTAACAAAAATTTGAATTAATTTTGAGTTTTATGCCAAAGGGGACTCATTCACCACTCTGGGTGAATGGGTCCCACCTAAGGGGACTCATTCACCCAAAATAGCGAATGGGTCCCACCTTAGGCATTTGAAGTGGGTTTCAGGATTTAAGAGTTTTAAATGATGTTTAACGGGTTTATTATCAAAATAAACATAAGGCCTATAGATGTAAAATAGGGTCAATTAAAGAATAAGAAGGCCCAATTATTAATGACAAGCCTAGAAAAGTGTGAAGGTTTGTTACAAAACTTTACAACACTTTGAAATAAGGCTTGGTAAATGGTAAAAAGAGGTTATTTAGGTCAAATGCACTAATAGGACCCTAGAAAAGTGTGAAAGTGTGTTACAACACTTTACAAAACTTAAGTAAGGTACTATTTGAGTTCTTTTTGAGTTCACAAGGGCCCAAGACCTAATGTGAATTTGTTATCCACATTACAACATTAAATCAAGGCACAATTAAGCAAAAACCATAAGAAGGACCCAAACAGGACATAAAAAGTAGAAGGGTTACTTTTTTGGTGTCCACACATCATCAAATATTTCTCATGACTTAATGAAAGATTATGTTCTTGACATATTTTCAAAACCTTTTCTAGATTTTTTAACGCTTCTTCATAGGTTTCTCCATAGGTGGTAAATTCATCCATGTAGATTTTCATGGAATCATGACTATAATTAGAGAAAATATTTAGCATTTCCCTCTGGAAGGTGGTTGGGGCATTACATAGTCCAAAGGGAAGAACATAATAGGCATATCTATCCCAGGGGCATGTAAATGTAGTTTTATCCTAGTCCTCTAGAGCTATCTTTATTTGGTTATAGCCACTAAATCCATCTAGGAAGGAGTACTTTTTACCTAGTACAAAATCAAGTACTTGATAAATGAAAGGTAGGGGAAAGTGATCTTTTCTAGTGGATGTGTTTAGCTCCCTATAGTAAACACATACCCTCCATTTTCCTCCTTTCTTAGGGACAACAACTAATAGTGACAACCATTGACTATAAGAAATAAGATAAATGAAGCCTACATCAAGTAGATTTTGTAGCTCAATCTTAATTATTTTTCTTAAGGTACGGTTCATTCTCCTTTGTGGTTGTCTAATTGACTTGTAATTTCCATTTATGTAGATTCTTTGCATGCACAAGTCTGAAACAATCCCCTTCATGTCATGGTAGTCCCATGTAGAGGTTGTTGTGTGTGCCTATAGCACAATGTTTAGGGAATTTTGTTGTTCCTCAGTTACTCTATTGTTGATGTTCAACATTTTTCTTGGAATAATTTCCAATGTTTTGGATTTTGATTGCATGGATAGAAGGTCAAGTCCACTAATGTTGGGGACACATTATTATGGAAAAAGAAAATGGAATAGGTGGGATAATTTTTCTGAAGAATTTGCAAGTATCATATTCTACAATGGATCCTACAAACATGAAAGAAAGTCTTGTTGTTGTGGGTCCCTATTGTAGTTATTCTATATAATATGGTCAATTAAATCATCCTCATCTTGGGTTGCCAATAGGGGTTGCGTTCTATAGTCATGAGATTTTTTAGGGAATATTTATCTTCTTCATCCAAGGTAGGCCATATATTCTACTCTAAATTTTCATGAGGTTGGGCTAGTGGATAGAGAACCAATTTCTTGATCATAGTCCCATTGGATATTATCATGTTCCCAAACCTACAACCTATGAATACATTAGTTGTTGCTAACCATGGTTTTCCCAAAATAAGTGGATATCCTGCAAGGTTAACCTTTGGCTGCAAGACTATAAAATCTATAGGATATTCCAATGATTCTAATGTTATGACTAAGTCCTCAATGATCCCCTTAGATTTAAATGTTGACCTATTTTCCAATTGTAAAAAAATTGGTGTAGGTCTAAGGTTAGCTAGCTAAAGTAGCTGCATTGTTTCCTTAGTCATGACATTAATTATTGCCCCTAATTCAATCAAGGCGTTCTTAATAAGTGTCCCATTTATCTTAACATCCACTATTAGACTTCTAGGGTTAGTATTTTAGGGACAATTATATTCCATAGAATAATATCAACAAGGTTCCCTAGGACATGAACTATCTGAGGGTCCTTCCTCTTTCTCCCTAGTTTCTTAAGACAAAGGTCTCTCTTTTTTTTTGTAGATTTGGATATCCTTGATAGCTTGAATGAGGGGGATTTTGATACTTACATCCTTAAGCTGACTCAATAGGTTTATCTTAGCTTGGGTATGATGTTTTTGAATGGATAAACACTTAGGGAAAGGATGCTCTAGACTTTAGATAGTCTAGTTTACCTGATTTGACCTAGGCTCTAGAAGTGAATTGTCTAAGGATTTAGTTTTGGGTTCCTCATCCACCATCTTAGTGATTTGAGGAGATGAATGCCCAACCAATTTTTTCCCTAACTTGAGGTGCACATCACTCACCTCTACCCCATAAGTGGGATATTTTATAACGTCATTGGTATATACTTGTTGGTCAGGCTTGTTATTGGGTTTAGGTGTAGGTTGGGAAAGTAATTGTGGTGCTCTTGGTGGCTAAGATTGTGGGTTTGGTGGATTGGGAATAATAGCCTACTGTTGTGACTGAGAAGGTAGCAAAAAATATTGGTAATTAATATTTTGGTGTTGTCACTATTGGCCTTTTTTCCATTGTGGCTGCCACTAATTTTGTTGCACTAGTCATTGAGGGTTATAATTGGCACCTTGAAAGTTTTGTTGTGGCCATTCATTTGGTTGCTACTAATTCTAGTTTTTTTGAGGGTTTTGTCATTAGTTCTGGTTATTTGACCAAGGCTAAGAATTCCAACCAGAAAAAATTTGATTACCAATTGGAAAATATGTATTGAAATTTATAGAGTTTTGTGGCATATCCCATCTTGGTTGTCATTTCCTTCTTTGTGCAATATAGAATAGTTGTCCATATTATCCTTCTAGTGGTTGAAAATATAGTTTCTCTATTTTTTCTTTTGCAATACTTAGAACCCTTTTGCTCTTGCAGTTGGTTTTTCTTTGTCTACAATTAGGGCAACATTTAGCAAGCATTACTTCATCCTCCTTTTGCTTCTTCTTTACATGTAGAGTGTCAAAATGAGTAGCTAGATGAATTATAATATCTTCCTTCATGTTGGACACTAGGTTACTTAACTCCACTCTTGAAACCCCATTAGATGTATTGCCAATGGTAGATGTTCTTTCCCCCCTTGATTGTTTAGTAAAAGTCCTAGAATAGTTTCTATAGACCTTGAAAATATATTCAAAGAGTAATTGAGACACATCCCCTTTCCCGATAAGATTGAGGGAATCCATGCAATCATAATTGACTCCTCTTAAAAATACAAGCTTCAAGGATTCTTCTGAGAGTCTATTCTATGGGTTTTTCTTCAAGCACAATTGGAACCTTTCTACATAATCCTCCAATGGTGAATCCTCTTTCCAAGTCATTCTAAAAATATTATCTCTTCTCCTATCAACTCCTCTACAATATTCTTGGTATTTCTCCAATAATTTTATTTTCATGGTGTTCCAATCTAGAACAACATCTCTACCTAGTATCATAAACCATCTCATGGTAGCATCCTTCAAAGTTGCAGGAAATAGCTTGACCCTATGAGCATCATTTGTGTAGTCATAGCTCCTACATAGGAAATCAAAATCGAACAAGAATGTGTCTATATCTTTAGTTACCAAACCATAGAAAACCGATAATGTTGAAGGAGGTATATTCTTCAACACAATAGCCCTCTCTTGGTTGGTAATTGGAAATTCAAGTCACATGTTCTAGTGGATCATCCATGACTACATCAACCATGGTTTGGAAGGTCCCCTATGTGTTTATAGTAGATGTTGGTGAGAGGGAAATTTCTTCTTCAAGAGTACCCCCACTCTGATCACTGTAGTCACCAATATCTACTCTAGCTTGTTGGTTTGAGGGGAGAAATCTTCCCAAAGTATCTCTTTACCTCCACATATAATATGTATGACTTTGTATGGAAATTAATTTTGCATAATGTTAGTCACATATTCTGGTATTTGAAGAGATAAAACATAATTAAATCCTTATATTAAAAATAAATTCTAAACTAGGAAAGCTTGGAAATAATATAAGCTAATATTTGAAAGTAGTAGCATCCCTGATAATAGCACAAAAAATGTAGATTCCCTACTAATGTTTAGTAAACTTGGTGGCAATCACACAATTCAAATGGAAAACCTAACTAACTAGTCCACTTGAACCTTTGGAAATACCTTCATTGAATTATCAACTAGGGCTAGTAAGCTTGTGATGGTACTAGCATTGTATGTTCTTTCAAAGACTTAAGATTGCCTAATTCATCCTATTACAAGTGTTATACTTGTTGAGAAATCATAAAATTGAAAAATAATAAGGAAGTAGAGTTGGAACTATTACTACAGGTTCCTATAGTATAAGGTTGGAACTAATTACTATCAAGAAATGAATGTTCAAAATTAACTAAAATGAATAATTAAACCTACACTACACTTTGGAGTATGAAAAAATCAATCAATTACAGTATAATTGTGAAACAAGAATTATTCATGAATCCATTAATGACTGTAACACAAATAATTTATTTAACATAACTTGCATTTATGAAGTAACTACTAAAATAGAAATGAAATAATAGGAAATGGAGTGGACATATACCTTGAGTGACCCTTGATCAAGTGGTTTTCTTCACTAATCTAAACCAAATCTAACTTCTTAGATTAACACAATCATAATAACTCAAACCATTCATTTCACAACTCCAAAATATCACATAAGATTCCCTTGAGATATCTTATTCATGAAGCCAAGATTTGAACAATAAGCATTGTCTACATAAGAAACAAAAACTAACTAAAAGTATCTAGTAACTATATTTTCTCTTGAATAGAAATCAACTAACTAACTAGCTCCTTCAAATCTTAACCATCGAGCCATACATATAGGCATGAGGGAGTATTAAAACAAGACTCTAAATTGAAACCATAAATCACCACTCCCTAGATATCAGAGCATGATAAAGACTCATTAATCTAAATTGCAATTGAAAAGGAAGAACATTCCAAGTAGGATTGTGACTCAGTTGTAATAGAACTAGAATGAGGAATGTTCAAATCAGTTATGTTAGAATCCTAAATCTAATAGGGTTCTTCTCCTCCAATATCCTTATTAAACATCATAATGATGCACAATCATATTCACTAAGTGAATCCATGCTGTAATTGTTGTGATTCATTTAGTCTAGAACCTCCCCTATTTTGTTTCCTAGGAACTCCTTTGGTTGTGGGTTGCACCTTGTAGTTGTTGTGGGCTATAGTCTACCTCTTCTAACTACAAAGAGTTAGTTCACAAAACATGCACACAATACTAAAAACCATAGCTAAGCACAAATATTAGTTACATTTCGTACATATCCACACATAAATTATGCAATAACCATTACATCATAACCATATTTCCATATACTTTAAATCAAGTTCAAGGTTGCATAATAAGCATAAAAGATAGCATAGTGTAGGAATATGTATAAGATAATTGTTTGGTAATGTCTATGAACTTTCATAAAACCATAAGAAAACTATCTAATGATTGTAACTCATCACTTCGATACATGAGTGAAAATCTATTGTAAAACTTCTTCTATTTGTCTCGTCATTTTTCTATATTGTGAACCCCAATCCTAGACCTACACAAACACAAAGAACAAACATAATGTTAGTCACATATGCAAGTTAGAACTAAGATTCCCAATGAAATTCATTTAAAATGATCAAACTAGAAAATGAATGAAGAACAGAACAAAGAAAGAAATTAAATACTATCCAAGTATCCAAACTCTCAATCCCATGTGGGAATTGGTGCCATTTTGATGTGAAAAATGGCCCTTTCCCAATCCCTTGTAAGCTTGATGAAGATTGATCCACTTGATGATGATGAACAATGTGCTTCCTTGATGAAATCTGCAATAACCTAGCTTTGATGATGGAAAAATGCTATGGAAATGGATGAATTCGCTCTAAATATGAAGATAGTAACTTTGCTCTAAGTTGTGGATCCAAAATACAAAGGGAAGCCTCTTATTTATAGATGAGAATGTTGGAGAATGAGGAAAAATGGATGAATGTAGGATCATTCAACATCCAATAGCCAAGTGACACTTGTCAAGATGTGAATGGAGGAAGGATGAGCACCTTTTGATGAATGTGCACAATAAATGATATTAGGTGGAATTTCAAATTTATGAAATGACATATGTTGGAGAGAGAAAGGAATGAATTAAATTCCACTTGGCTCAATGCAAAAGGACATGTAAGAGGAAATGAATGTCTTGTTGGAAGGACAAATCCATTTGGAGGGATTTTCAAATTTGGAGGAATATTCCCTTTTGATGCCATGATGAGGGAAATTAGAAGATTTATTAAATCAAAAGAAACAATTTATTGAACAAGTGGCAAAATCTAGAGGATTGGATGGATTAGGATTAGCATTGATCATGATTTGATTAATTTTAATGGAGGTTAGTTGATTGTGACATTCAACTTAAATATTTGGATTTATTTAAATTAAATGGAGAACTTTAGAAGACTAAATAAAATTGATTTATTTAATTAAAGAGATGACTTTAGGAGACTAATTAAATAAAATCGAGTTATTTAATTATAGAGAGGAATATGATCTAATCAAATAGAATGATATATTTAATTAGCTAAAGTTCATTTATCTAATTAAATAAAGATTGATTTATTTAATTAAAGATGAAATGTGATGAATTTTAATCCAATAAAGGTTATTTGATTAAAATGGTTAGAAGAGGGATGATTAAGGATGAAATGAAATTAGTGATTCTGGATTAGATGAATGTATATTTTATGTGTCTACATTTTTCCCCTCTTTGAAGCAATGTACCTATTGTGTTGGTTCAAAGAATAAACTGCCAAGATCAAAATTCAAAATAATTCTGATTTTTTTGGATGCTCCAGCAAAAAGAAGTATACTAGTACATTGCCCCCTCGAAAGATCGAGCAAAAAATTTGATTTGAGGGTCGATCTCATCACAAAGAGGTTCAAGATGGAAACATGGATGGTTATGATGATGATGCAAATGAGATGGTTTTAAGATGCTTAGAATAACAAATCTATTTTATCCTAAACAACTTAAAATGATGATGCACTGCATTTAAGATGATGTAATGATGCCTATATGATTATGCAATGGATGTTTTATGGAAATGTATTGTTTATGAGATGCTTAGACTAACATATCTATATTATGCAATTCAATGAAAATGTAATGCGTGTGAATGATATGCAACATGCTGACAATTTGTGGATGCAAGATGGATGCATTGGTGATGATGATTAACTACAATGGTACTATGTTAGCGTGGAAAGAAGACAAAAGAAAGAAGAAAATACAACAAGCCAACCTTATCAAACATGGTGATGATGATGATGATGGTTTTCTTATCAAGAATAAGGACTCTAAAAGGGCTACTTACCTTATGTTTGATAATACACATAGGCATGATGCATCAAGGTATAAAGAACTAGGATGGCATTGCACCTAGTGTGATGGACTTTGACTCGACAATCAGATAGGAGTACTCTTGTTCACACCTAACACACATAACCCTATTCAAAATGTAGTTTAGATATTCCAAATATCTCAGACCAAAACATAGAAAGGAAAGCCTTCTTATGTGGTCAACAAGACAATTAGAACATCCTCCCTACACCCAAACAAAGCACATATGACCAAGGTTATATTACAAGAATATCCCACAAGCATGGCAGATAAAAAGATAATGATCGTTGCCCCATTTATTTCTCTCTAAATCCCTTTGTTTGGGACATCATCAAGAGGTCATTGAAATGAGTGCAAGAAGATAAGTCAAAAGACAAAGATAAAGCACACAAACAAGCTAATGTTCTTCAATACCACTAGGCAAGACTAAACTAAGGTGATGCCTGATGTTGATTTCCATTGTAGGAAGGATGCATCCTAGGACATGATGTTATCAGATGATTGATTTGGCACCGATTGGATGATAGACTATTGACACAAAGAGTTGACCAACTTGCTTACGTACTAACCTAGACTTGAGACCTTGAAATTTGAGTTTTCACTTTTAACCTGCTAGATTTGTTTCTGACTATTTCACCAAAGGCTAAGGGTGAAAATTGTTTATTATGAGCGATTTTTTATTGCGGGTGAAAGTGAGATGAGATGAGATAGATGGATTTTTTAAAATATTTGGATGTTTTTGGAGTTTTTTTTTAAATATTTTGAGGTTGTTTTTGGTATTTTCAAGGTTTTGCAAATGTTTTGGGGTTTTCCAAGATTTGGACCAAGAGACTAACCTAAAGACCTATCCTAGGGGCCTTGGGGGCTGATCAACAGATTAGCCTTGCCTACATTATACACACAGAAACCACGTAGTTCAACTAATGTCGACTCGATTATTGATGAGATATGAACAGATGGATTGCTAGTTTATTATGACAGACTCCTAAAGGACCGACCTAAGTGTCTCAGGGATGATCAAAGATCAACCTTGCCTAAGTTTAGAGCTCATAGATGACATAGTTTGACAAGATGACTTTGTTTTTTACTTTTTGATTGACCTTTTGACCTATTTTTGGATTTTGAATGTTTTTGGATTTTCTAATTTTTTTGATGTTTTTGGATATTTTCATTTTCTAATGTTTTGGGATTTTCTAATTTTAGGAAGACTTCAAGGATATACACAAATCTGATCTGAAGAGAACATGCCCCCAGCATGATGTAATAGACTACTCCGATAAAGGCAGGAAAAACTAACCTTGAGAATGGGCTGAGTAGTACTAGGAGGGACCATTCTATGAACACAGTACCAAGCTATGATGCGAATGTAGATGGATGATGGATGGAGATAGATGGATGATGGAAGCATAATGGATGGATGATGTAGAACAAGCCGTGAAGATCTTGGTGGATGGAAAGTGCTTATTTACACAAGGTGCCTGTTTGTCAGGTTTTCACCAAGGTACTTGCACCAAAGTGGTTTTCACTATAGGTGTTTTTAATCCTTTTTATCATTTTTTTGGATTTTTTTCTTTTTTTATTTTTGTTGTCACCAAGATGCCTTTTTTTCAGGTTTTCACCAAGTTGACCATTTTTTTAGGACATTTTCTATTTTTTTTGTATTTTTCAATTTTACACCCTGAAAGATCTAGGCATAATTTTTTTTGAGATGGGAGTTGTTCATGGGCTCCTGTAAAGGCTCGCCTTCTGGTGTTGATAACTGATATGCCCCTAACCTATAACCTTTTGTGATGACGAATGGTCCCAACCAATTGGGTTCAAATTTTCCTTTATCGTCTGGATTTGGAACATTCTTTTGGTTCTCCTTCAGCACAAGCTCTCCTACCTAGAAGGTCCAACCTCTTATCTTCTTGTTATAACTCCACTTGAGCTGGTTTTGGTATACTTGAAAATGGTTTAAGGCATCCATGCACTACTCATCTAGCAATTCCAGCTCATTTAGTCATGATACTCGGTATTCTTTGTCTATGATGAGATTCTGTAGTGATATTCTCAATGACGGGAGCTCGATCTCAATGGGTAATATGGATTCTTATTCGTAGACTAGGGAGAATGAAGTGGCACCTGTTGGTGTGTGGATACTTGTTCGATAGGGCCATAGGGCCGGATTTAATTGGATATTCCAATCACGACCAACTTCATTGATCATTTTCTTGAGTATTTTCAGGATAGTTTTATTTGTAGCCTCAGCTTGGCCATTGCCTTGGGGGTAGTACGGGGTGGAAAAATGATGTTGGATTTTGAACTTGTGGCATAGGTCATGAACATCCTAATTCTTGAAAGGTGTCCCATTATCTGAGATAATGGCTTGTGGGACACCATAATGTAAAATTAAGTAGTTCAAGATGAACTTTGATATCTACTTTCTAATAATATATGTCATGGGGATGGATTCCACCCACTTGGTGAAATACTCAGTGGTAGTGATGATAAAATTGTGTCCATTGGATGAGGTGGGGGTGATTTTTCCAATGAGATAAAGCCCCCACTATGAAAAGGGCCATGGTGTGACAATCGGATGTGAGAGAAGCGCATATGTCCTTTCAATGGTATTACTTTGAGTAAGCAATTACAAAAAATGAAACACATGTTCATTTTAAACCCACAAAGCAATTATTTCATTCTTTTTAGAACACCAAAAAGAAATATGGAGGTTTCCTTGTTCAATTGCTAATCCTCAAACCAAATCTAGTGAGTTTGTCCTAAAGTTCTTTTTAGAGCCCAAAAGGAAATTAGTGGGTCCTAAGCTTGTGAAAGATAATAAATTTTTAAGAGAAATTGTGAATTCTCTAAGAGTGTTAAACAAACACTAAAGTGTTAAAAAACACTTGGTATCATGAGATAATGATGTCATTATGAGACCACTAGATTCACTTCCTTTGCCTTGAATAAGACAACCTCCCAAGAAACCAGTTAGAACTGCAAAAAAGAGGTCAGGAAATCAATTAATAACCCAAATGATCAGAATTAAAAAAAGCACATGTCATAAAAAATTGAGATTTGACTTTTTCCTTTACTCCAGCGGTGGAACCCGCATAGGTGATGTAGTTTAAAAGACCCAATAGTGCTGTATGGCGCTGCTAATTCTGCAAGTGTCACTCTGCAACAAAAAAAAGAAGGTGATTGTGTTGCTATTTTGCTCAGCAGTGTAGTTTGGAATTTAAAAATTCCAGCGTGTGCAAATAGAACCAATGGTGTAGTTTAAAATTTTGAATTATGGGCAGGAACACCAGATTGTCATAGTTTGAAATTTGAAGCAGTGTTATATGGTGATGCTAGTGAGGTAGTAGTTCTGAATAGCGAAGCTAGTCTACTAGTGGTGCACTTCCCTGTAGACACTAAAAAAACAAAAAAAGCATGGAATTTTTGATAAAAATGTGATTAGAAAATAAGATTTCCCCTCCTTCTAGTGCCATAATGTAGAACCAAGATCCTAGTACTTGCAAGAGACAACAAACAAACATATTAGAAGATTCAAATGCAATCCAAGATCAAATTTCCCCATAAAATCCATTAACAATGTTCAAAATAGGAATAAAAACAAGAACACAATGAAAAAGCAAAGAAATAGATTAAATCCCATTAAAAACATGCAAAATCTTGATTTTATGGGGGAGTTGGTGCCAATTTGATGTGGAAATTGGCCCTTTCCCAACTCCTATGATGCAATGTTGATGAATGATGAAGAGTGATCCACTTTGTTGAAGATTGAAGTGTGCTCCAAGATGATAAACCTGCATAACCTAGCTATGACTTGATGAAATGGATGAGAATTGCTATGCTTGAGTATGGATTTGAGTATAGTAAGTTTGCTCAAATTGTGGATGATTGAAATGAAGGATAACCTCTCTATTTATAGAAGAATTTGATGAGAGAAGAGGCAAAAGGGATGAATGTAGGATAAAAAACCAACCAATAGGAAGAAGCCACTTGTCACCATGTGAATGGGCCAAGGATGTGCACATTTTGATGAATGTTCCCATGAATGCAATTAGTTGAAATTTGAAATTAGTGAAATGACAAGGTGAAGGGAGATTCAAATGGAGTTATGGCCACTTGGCTCAAGGAAAAAGGACTTGTAAGATGAAATAAATGCCTTGTTGGAAGGACTCATCCCATTTGGATGGATTTTCAAATTTGGAGGAATATTCCCCTATTATGCCATGTTGAGAGAAAATAGGGATTTAATAAATGAATTAAACCTATTTTCATGTGCAAGTGGCAAAAGCTAGAGGATGGGACATGGATTAGAATTAAATTAATCAAGGGTTAATTAATTTAATGAGGGATTAGATGATGTGACAAATTTGACTTAGATTTATGGGTTGATTTAAATCAAAGATGAGAAGAATGTGTTTTTAGAGATAGTTAAATAAATATTTTGTTTTATTTAACTAAAGGGGATGATTGGCTAGATTAAATTAAACAAGGTTTAATTTATTTAATTTAATAGATACACTTTAGAGATTAATTAAATAAGATTGATTTATTTAATTAAATAAAGAGCTAGGGTTAATTAAACCAAATTGATTAATTTAATTAATGAGAGAGAATGACTTAATCAGATAAATGATTTATTTAATTAAGAGAGGAAAATTGATGAATTTAATCCAATAAGGGTATTCGATTAAATGGTTAGATTGAGGGATGATTTAGGATGAAACGGTGTTAGTAATCGGGATCAAGCGTGTAGTGTCAATGACTACATTTTATGTGTCTAGATTTTTCTCCTCTTTGAAGCGATGCACTTGTTACATTAGTCCAAAGAAAAAACTGTCTCGATCAAAAAGCCAAAAAAAAATCAATTTCAAAACTTGTCCCACTGCTGCCCTGACGAGAGAAAACATGCCAATATATTGCCCCCTTGAGAGATCGGATGAAAATTTTTATTTTTGGGGTGATCTCGCGAAAAAAGAGAACGTGCCTGACGGGTCCAAAAAGGGTCCACGAGGTCAAAAAATGAGATAAAACATAGAAAAAGGTACAAAATAGCCCTCGGTTGGGAAAAAATGAGATTAGGGGACCTAGACCCTTCCTAGACGGCCAAATGGGGTCAAAAAACCCTAACTTTTAGGCTTAAATAGGCCTTGGGGGGGCACTTCCAATTCATTTTCACATTCAGCCTTTAGAATTCTTGGGATTTTGAGCTCTAACACCTTCACGAGATGGCGCAACGATAGCCTCCCATGCACATTTCTGATAGAGTATAGACATACTAGAGACGTCCTGGCACTGGACCATCAGTGAGTCGACTTGACCTAAGCTTGATTTTTTATTTTCATGCTCATTTAATGCATTAGGAATCTAAGTCTCTAGGAGTGGTGCTATACTGCACTGGTAGAATTTTTAAATAGCGCCACTCGGCATCAAACTATGTTGTCGTTGCGAGTAGCGACACCGAGGTATAGTTTGGAGTTTAGGGTTAAATTCCAAACTCAGCCATTTTTGCAAGGTGCACCGCCATGGTGCTCTTTAGAATTAGGGTTTTAACTTAAAATCAAATGCTTTTGCAAACTGCAATGTCGCGGTGCAGTTTGGGAATTTGAAGCTCCTAGCAGTGCAGTTTGGAGTTTACAAATTACATTGCCTTCATAGGTAGTGACACTGAGGTTGCTTTTGGGATGCCGAGATAGGTCAAGATCAGGATTTTTTTGATGAATTTAATACGGTGACTTTTCATATGTAGGAGGAGGCTAAAGAGATTTATTCATGCAGGCACAGGTCTTGAGAGCGTTTCAAGATTTTGGACGAGCTGACCGAGTGACAACAAAACTTAGGGAAGAAGGGACTTTGGTACATCGCTTATGCATTGCCTATGCGGATACACTTGGGCATGATGATGGAACTTACTAAGAGGTGGCATAGTGAGACATCGTCATTCCACCTTCCGCCAGACGAGGCAACAGTCACATTGGAGGACGTGTGGAAAATTATGAGATTTCCCATTCATGGCGAGCAAGTGATATATGACATAGATGCTGGGAGGGAGGCATGCTTTAATGTTATGGGAATCAATCAGATTGTGTTCTGTGAGGGACAAATCGAGCTAGAGTGCCACAGACCTGTTGTATCACTGTACCGCTTGGTTATTACAACTATTATTTTAGGTCTTTTCACACTAGATCAGCAGGGTCGTTATTTTAGTCTTGGATGGGGGCTCGCTTGGGAGCAGATGGTTCAGCGATGGACACTATTTGGTGGGGGCTAGGTCTGTTAGCCTCACTTTATAGAGATTTGCACGAGTTTGCTTATCTGGATGGCAAAGCACTTGGGGCGGGGGTCACACTCTTACACATCTGGGCATGGGAGCACATCTCTATGCTTCGTCCTTGAGTTGCTCAGGTTCCCATGGAGCCAGATGATCTGATTGTCTAGTGGTATAGAGGGGGTCTTTCTTTTACGCATACAGGACAACATGAGATTCCTCATTGGAGGGTCCTTGATGATATGTGAATGTTCACCTCGCAGCTATACCTTGGACAACTTTTTGTTTCAATGATGTTCAACAGTTATTCTTTTCTCACTAGGAATGACTAATGCAAGGGTGAGAGCACATGATGATTGAGAGATACCTACTAGGTAGGGTACAGAGGCAGTTGAAAGAGCTGCAGGATAGGCCTGATGATCAGTATGTGGCTATCTTTGTGAGGACTATGAGCTAGAGTTCTTGGAGCTTCTACATACTATCTCAAGAGGTAGTTGATTCTTTCAGATAGTTTGTGGCTAGGTCGTGGCCATATGACCAAGGTCAGATCCAAGGACCACACAAGCATACGATTGGTTTTGGCCACCACTGAGACTTATAGTTCTGGGAACACCATCTACTCAATGTAGAGCTAGAGGCAGGGGAGAAGGATAGGGCTGGGGGGATGGGGATCAAGATCAGGGAGGTGGTGGTTCACCAACGGTTCACCAGGTTCAGGATCATGAACCCCAAGATCAACACCTAGAGATCCAAAGGAGGGAGAGTAGAGATAGGATGCCCCCAACATGACTAGGATCTAGGATGTCAGGTTAGGATCCCGACACCACCCAAAGATGGGCATTAGGATCAACCTCTTGTGTAGTCACCCCTACAGCCAAATCCTAGAGATGGGTAGATTTTGTAGTTGCAGGCCCAAGTGCAGGCACTTATAGCTTAGAGAAATCAGCTATGGGTAGAGTAGGACCAGGCGGTCCTACAGAGACAAGCTGCAGAGTTACAAGCAGTGGACGAGATGGGTCGATGATGACAGTTAGAGAGTATGGCTTCCTCTTCCTCCCTAAGCATAGTATCACTCTGAGCATACAAGGAGGCCATCTAAGAGGCTGATTATTATAGATTGTACTATTACCAGGTTGTTCTACAAATAGCCTGAGTCCCAGACTTCTCACAGAGGACAGGGCACAAACCTGTAGAGGATCACGAAGAGAAAGCAGATGGCGAGGGAAATAGCCAACAAGGTTAGGCCTATTTTTGATTGAGATAGGATTCTTTCTGTGCCCCATGGGCTCATTTTTGATAGCCCCATGGGCCATTGTACTCATTGACATACACATGTACATTGATCTGATTTTTTGTGCCATGACATTGTATTATTCTAATGATATATGAGATGATTATTCGATGTGATATGCTATGTCCTATATTTTTTTATGCATTATGAATGGCTTTACTTTCTATGTGCTATGCAATTATTCTATCTTACGATGCTATGATGTTTATGTGATGAATATGCTATGTGATGATGTATGGATTCATTTCTTTTTTTAGTACCTTGTCTTATGCATTTTTAATGATGTATGCAAAATGTTTATGATGTGCAAATGCATAGACCAATAAATCTATATTATGCCATGATGGATGGTATGATGTAATGTACTTTTTCTATGTATGATATGCACTTATGATGATGTGATATGATGATGATATGTGTAATGATGTTCATGAATGTTATGATGATATCTATGATATGATATAATGGATGTAAATGATATTTATGACATGGATACTTTGATATATGATATGTGATGCATTAATGGGTACTTATATGTGGTATGGGATGATTATGCAATCTTATGATAGAATCAATATAAATGATGCTATGATGATGCAAATGTTTATAATGCTATGGGATGATTGCTTTTATGTTTATGTAATCATATATGATTTATGAGATGCGTAGAATAACCAATCTATATTGTATATGAACATAAGTAATGGTTAATGCTTTCTATGTGATATTCCATATGCAATATGCAATATGTTGATGTTTTGTGGATGTAGAGTGAATGCGATTATGATAATGATTTGATTAACTATCATGGTACCATGTTAGCATGAAAAGCAAGAGATAGAAAAAAACAAGAGATTCTAACAAGACACCAGAGATGATAATGATGATAATGATGATGATGATGATGATGATGATTTTCTTACCAAGGAGTTGGGTTTTTTAAAGGGCCAATTACCTTATGTTTGATAACACACATAGGTACGATGCATTAAGGTATAAAGAACCAAGATGGTGTTGTCCCTAGTGTGATGGACTTTGAATCAACAATTAGATAGGAGTATCCTTGTTCACACCTGACATATGGAAACCTTACTAGGATGCACTTCAAGTACTTCAAACATCTCAAACCAAAACATAGAAAGGAAATCCTTCCTATGTGGTCAACAAGATATCTAAAACACCTTCCATACACACCTAATAAAGCAAGTATTCACCAAGTTATATTACAAAGAGATCCAAGAAGAACAACAGATAAAAAGATAATGATCATTGCCCCATTCCTATTTCTCTAAATATTTTGATTAGACATCATCGAGAGGTCCTTTGGATGAATGTGATAAGATAAATCATCAAGAAAAGATCAAGCACACAAACAAGTCAATGTTCTTCAATACCACTAGCCAAGACTAAACTACGGTGATTCCTGATGTTGATTTCCATTGTAGAAAGGATGCATCCTAGGACATGACGATATTAGATGATTTTGATATGGGACTGATTGGATGATAAGCTATTGACACAAAGAGTTGACCAACTTGTTTACATACTGAGCTAGACTTGAGATTTTGATGTTTTGAGTTTTCACTTTCGATCTGCTAGAGTTGTTTCTGATTGTTTTACTAAAGGTTGAGGATGATGATTATTTATTATGAGTGATTTTTATTGCAGGTGAAAGCAAGATGAGATAGATGGATTTTTCAAATATTTGGATGTTTTTGATGTTTTTGGAAATGTTTTGAGGTTGTTTTTGGTATTTTGGAGATTTTTCAAATGTTTTGATTTTTGATTTTCAAATGTTTTGGGGTTTTCTGAGATTTTGACCAAGAGACTAACCTAAAGACCTATCCTACGGGCCTCAGGGGCTGATCAACAAATTAGCCTTGCCTACATTATACATGCAAAGATCATGTAGTTTGACTAACACTGACTCGATTATTGATGAGATATGAACAAATGGACTACCAATTTATTATGATGGACTCCTAAAGGACTGACCTAAGTGTCTCGGGGGATGATCAAAGATCAACCTTGCCTACATTCAAGGCTCAGAGACCCATAGTTCAACTAGATGACTCTATTTTTGACTTTTTGATTGACTTTTTGACCTGTTTTGGATTTTGATATGTTTTGAATGTTTTGGGTTTTTTGAGATGTTTTGAATGTTCTTTTTGGATTTTTTTATTTTATGATGTTTTTGGATTTTATGATTTTATGATGTTTTTGGACTTTTTGATTTAGGGATTTCAAGAATATACACAAATCCAATCCAATGAGAACATGCCTCCAGCGTGGTGTAATAGACTACTCTAATAGAGGTTAGACAAAGTAACCTTAAGAATGGGCTGAGTAGTACTAGGAGGGATCATGATACAAACAAAAGACCAAGATATGATGTGGACACAAGTGGGTGACGGATGGAGATATGGAATGCAATGGATGATGAAAGTGTGAAGAATGGATGATGATGCAGAACAAGCCATGGAGATCCTGGTGGATGGAAAGTGCTTATTTACACAAGGCACCTATTTTCCAGGTTTTCACAAAGGTACTTGCCCAAAGTGCCACTGGAGTGGTTTTCGGTAGAGGATGTTTTTTTCTCTTTATTGATTTTGATCCTTTTTCTGATTTTTTTGGATTTTTTGCTTTTTTGATTTTTTGGTTGTCATCAAGATTCTTTTTTTCTAGGTTTTCTTCAAGGTAACTATTTTTTTAGGACAGTTTCTGATATTTTGATTTTTTGGTTCTATACCTTGAAAGATTTAGGCATAAAACTTTTTGAGATGGGAGCTATTCATGGGCTCCTATAGAGGCTCGCCTTCAGGTGTTGATAACTAATATGTGCCTGACTTGTAGGTAATTATGATGATGAATGGTCCCAACCAGTTGGGTTCAAATTTTCCTTTTTTGTTTGGATTTGGGACGTTCTTCTGATTCTCCTTTAGTAAAAGTTCTCTGACTTGGAAGGTCTTGCTTCTAATATTCTTGTTATAGCTCCTCTTGAGTTGATTTTAATAGACTTGCAAATGATTTAAGGAATCCATACACCACTCATCCAATAGCTATAGCTCATTTAGTCTTGATACTCAGTATTCCTCTTCTGTGATAAGATTTTGTAATGATATTCTCAATGATGGAAGCTTGATCTTGATGGGGAGTATGGATTATGATCTGTAGACTAGGGAGAAGGGGGTAGCACCTATTGATGTGTAGATGTTGGTTCGATAGGCCCATAGGGCAAGATTTAGTTGTAGTTTCCAGTCATGACTCGCATGATTGACTGTCCTTTTGAGGATTTTTAAAATGGTTTTATTGGTGGCTTTTGCTTGGCCATTTCCCTGGGGATAATACAGAGTGGAAAAGCGATGTTGGATTTTGAATCTGTCACAAAGGTCACAAACATCCTGATTCTTAAAAGGTGTCCCATTATCTGAGATAATAGCTTGGGGAACACCGTATCGACATATTAAGTAGTTTAGGATGAACTTTGATATCTTCTTTCCAATCATGTATGTCATGGGGATGGCTTCCACCCACTTGGTAAAGTACTCAGTGGTGGTAATGATAAATTTGTGGACACTAGATGAGGTGGGGGTTATTTTTCTGATGAGATTGAGCCCCCACTGCAAAAAGGGACAAGGTGTGATGATGGGATGAAGTTCTTGAGCTGGAGCATGGATGAGGTCCCCATGCTACTAACATTGTAGACACCTTTTCATATAGTCATGTGATTCTCTTTCCATTGTAGACCAATAATACCCTATTCTCAACAATTTCTTGGCCAAGGTCATTCTACTCAAGTGTGAACCACAAATACCATTATGCACCTCGATTAAGGTGGTCAATGCCTACTAAGCATTTAAATAGCGTAGTAGGGTTCCTTCTATTCTCCTATGGTAAAGGGTATTTCCTAAGATGACAAACCGGGATGCTTTCTTGACAAAATTTCTTTTTAGGCTTAAAGGTAAGTCAACAGATACGACCCCTATTCACAAGTAGGTATAAATGTCATGGTACTAGGGATCACTGGGAACAATGATTTTGAAAAACCATTTTGACTTTGGTACCTCGAATGCGGGTATGAGAAGTTACTCTACCAAGAATTCATGTTTTGGGACATTACGAGGGATATCCAATAGGGATCTAATTGTTTCCATGGCATCTGTTGCTCTATTGATTTCTCCAGGAATCTGCTCAAATGTGATATCAATGAATGATTCTTTGAGGCTCTCTACCAAATTTTTGTATGGATTCAACTTATCATCCTTTGTTTGGTACTCGTCATTCACTTGATTTATTATCAGCTAGGAGTCTCTATATACCCTAAGGGCCATGATGTGCCACTGCGCTGCTATTTTGAGACCTATGGTTAATGCCTCATATTCTACAATGTTATTAGTGTAGGGGAATGCCAATTTGTAGGATCTAGGTATACAGTCCCCCTATGGGGTGATGAAGAAGACACCAGCTCCTGATCCATGTTGCATGTAGGAACCATCAAAGTAGAGTTTCCAGTGGTCGGGTATGTTGAGATTGAATATGGATTCATCTGGAAACTATGATATAAGTGGATTCTTTGAATATATGGGTGCTTCTGCAAGCTGATCTAATATCACTTGGCCTTTGATTACTTTTCATTCCATGTACTCGATGTCATATTCAAATAGAATCATGAGCCACTTGGCCATCCTTCCTATAAGCATTGCCTTTGATAGTAGGTACTTTAGGGGATTGATCTTGGCAATGAGTTTGATTTTGTGTGCCAATATGTAGTGTCTAAATTTTTGTGAAGCAAACACTACTTCTAGATAGGATTTTTTGATGAATGAGTAGTTTAACTCATGCCTGACCATTATGTGGTAGATGTAATAAATGGCCCTCTCTATCCCATTTTCATCGTATTAAGCTAGAAGAGTGTTGAGGGCTGCTGCTATTACTGACACAGAGGATTAGTGGCCTTCTTGGGATCAGTGGCATGAGGACTGAAGGTGTGAGAAGATATTCGTTGATTTTGTTGAAGGCTTCATCACACTTGTCATCCCACTTGTATGCTACCCCCTTGTGGAGTAGGTGAGAATAAGGGATTTGCTTGTCTACCAGTTGTGATATGAATCTATAGATGGACTAAAGCCTGCCTTGGAGACCTCTCAATTGTTTCAATGTTTTGGGTGCCTCCATCTCGAGGATTTATTTTACCTTGGTGGGATCTATTTCAATACCCCTCATTAACACTATGTATCATAGCAGTTTTCTTGACTGTATGCCGAAGATGCACTTCTTCAGATTTAAATGGACCTTGTATTCCTCCAGCTTGTCAAAAATAGCGCTCAAGGTTGCTATGTGATCTCTCCTCTTTCTAGATTTTTCTAGTATGTCATCAACATAATCTTTGACAGTTTTATGGATCATGTCATGAAAGATTAATGTCATGGCTCTTTGGTAGGTGGCCCCATCTTTCTTTAGGCTGAATGCAATCATGTTCTAGCAGTAGGTCCCCCATGGACAAGTGAAGGTTGTTTTGTGTTGGTCTTATTTGGCAATCATTATTTGGTTGTACCCAGAGAAACCATCCATTAGAGAAAGGATTTCATGTCCTGCTTTCATTTCCACTATCATGTCAATGTTAGGTAATGGGAAATAATCTTTCAGACATGCTTTGTTTAGATCTCTAAAATCTGTGCAGATTCGGATGCCCCCATCAAGTTTTGAAATAGGAACTAGATTTGATACCCATTCTGGATAGTAAATTGGTTGTATGAATCTTGTATCAATTTGTTTCTTCAATTCCATCTTGACCAATAAAGCAATATTTGGATGCATTTTCCTGAGTTTTTGTCTAACGAGCTTTGCTTCAGGGTAGACTGCTAAGTGATGGACCATAATCTTTGGATCGAGCCTGGGCATGTCCACATAGCTCCATGCAAAATTAACTTGTCTTTCTCTTAAGAAGGTTGCAAGGAGCTCTTATTCTTCTGATAGTAATGACTCAGCATAGAATGTAATGTGTAGGGTTTCTTCTGTTCCCAAGTTGACTAGAATGCATTTTTTGGCTAGGACCGCTGATTTTTCCTAATGGAGAGCTCTGAGAGGAAGATTGAATCCCCCATCCTTAGGTGCCTTTGAGAGGTTTTCACCATTAGATGCATCCTTTCTTTTTACTATTTTCGGGTTGGAGAGTGCCATAGTGTGGTTTTCACTCAAGGACCTAGAGATTATTCTCATTTTTTCCCTTTTGCGATTGGGGGATTCAATCATTACCCCATAGTATGCATGTGTGTCTAGCTCGATGATGAATCATTCTTTATGATACCCACTTGGAATATTATCTCGTAGTTCCATGAATTCTGAGAGTGCCTCATTGTTTTCAAATGTGTCAAGAATTGGCGGTCCTCATTGGTCATAGTTGATGAGTTATGGGTAGACTAGCTTTATCTCATGGGATTGGTTTTCAGAATCATAGGATAGGGTGTTGATCATAAAGAGGTTAGATTCTTCAAATAGTGCAGGTATACCTCTCTCGGGTTCATCATCTTCACTACTACACACCTCAATGATGTTGAAGGTGAAATTGTCTAAGGGTAGACCAGTGGATTCAAGAAATTGAAGGGTGGCTATCATTTGTTGAGGAGTTTTGACTTTCTTAACCGTGGGATTTCGGCCACATATGGTTATACTCAGAGGGGTACATCCGAGGCCAAGATTTCTCATTCACATCTTAGGAATGATGGGTATTAGAAGCCCATTGTCATTTTTCCCCAGTTTTTGGTTTTTGTCATAGCCCATTGCAAGCATCATTTGTAAACCCTTACTATTGTCATCCATAGGTAGATCAACTTTTGATCTATTGTCTTGATATAGAAGATGGGATACATTGTCCTCTATTACTTCTCAATGGAGATCTCCCCAAATTTTTAAGTTGGAATATCCTATAGTGGATGTTTGGGATGTGGAGGCTTCATTTGTTGTGGCCATCCTCGTGATCTGGGAGATTGTGGTAACTCTTCTACCACAAAAGCATTTTTGGGAATTGTATAGTTTCCAAAACCATTGTCCTAGATGATGACTTTGATATCAGAGATAGTGGGGATGGTGGGAGTGGTGGGTGTCTCTGTCATAGAAGTGGAAGTGAGAGTGGCTTGATCAATGTATGGAGTTGATGGGCCTTCATCATTCTTTGGTACTTGAGGGATTTTGTAATATTTTTCCTCTAGGCTCTTGCAGTAAGAGAATGGTTCGGGATCCCCATGGATGGTGACCTCTTGGCCTTCATATGTGAATTGAAACATTGATGGAAGGTTGATGCTACTACTTGCATTGCATGGATCCACGGATGTCCTAGGAGAATGTTATAAGGTAGATCAAGGTCAAGGACCTGACAGGTGGTTTCCATAATTGTTGGCCCTACTTGAATAGGGATTTGGATTGTGCCTTGGGATACTCTTTCCTAATCATAATACACCCTGATTGTTATCCCTTTTCCTTTCTCGATGGAATCCTCAAATATTTTTAGGTTCCTAATGAGCTTGAGGGAACAAATGTTTAAACCTGCACCTCCATCCACCAAGACTTGCTTGACTTTTTTTTTATGCACTAGGACCTCCAAATGGAGTGCACAGTTGTGAGATGGTTGGGCAGGAAAATATTGATTAGAGAATGTAAGGAGGTTTGGAGTAATGATGTTTTTGACCATAGCTTGGAATTATTTTGCATCAAGATCCACGAGGATGGTGGATGAAGCCAATGCTTCCTCAAGGATTTTATTGTGGGTGGATGAAATTTTTAGCAACTCCATGATGGAGATTTGTGTTGGGGTTCTTTTTAGTTGGTCAAGGACATTATAGCCATTGGGAAGAGATCTTGGGTTGGGATTATGTGCTCTGTTTGGCTAAGATGACCCTACAATGGTAAATTTTTAGCCTCTTGTGGCAACTCCACAATCAACATGGGCTCCTTTGATGGTGATAGTAGCACAATATTCATCTAGGGATGCAACAATATGGTCATATACATGATTCACGCTCTTAAAGGTTCCCTTTCCCTTATCTATGTTATTGTTCCCTTTATTATTATGATTAGGCATCAGATTTGTGTAAATCTTCAAGTTCTAATTTCTTGTTGGCTGCTCTACATTTATGCTTTTTTGATCAATGAGGTGCTAGATTAGGTTTTTTAACCTGATGCAACTGTTAGTGGTGTGCCCTTTGATTTTGTGAAAGTCACAGCGCTGGTTTTCATTGTACCAGGGTGGTTTCACATCTGGTTCCTAGTAATTCTCATAGGTGGGAGCCTTGATGAGGTTTTTCGTTTATTAATTTCTTCATGATGACCTCAAGTGGTTCCCCAAGGGCAATGTACTTCCACTTGGGTGAGTTTTTGTTTCGCTAGGGTGGTCCTCCTTGATTATTTAGGTTATTAACCTAATTGTTGGTTGGTTGGTGTTGTGATACTATACTAGTTTGGGTGTTGTTTCGATCATTATTTTGATATTGTTGATAGGTTTGGTTATTTTTCCTTGGAGCACTGATCATTACCTTAGCATCCACCACACCATCATTTGTGACATTTTTCTTCCTTTCCCACGTGCAATGTTTCTTGTTATAGTTGTTGGATGGGTGATTTTTTTGTTGTTTTGGATATGTGGGTGTCCCTCCTTGTGAAATAAGAGCTTGTTCAATGTTGAGTACCTTGGAGATTAATTGGTCATATGTGGTGATACCTTGGACTTTAATATGGAATGGCAAGGCTCCATTGAGATTGGATATAATGGTACACACTTGTTGTTTTTTGGCATGACCCATTTGATCTGATTGGCCTTGGATCACAATCATTGTAGGAAAGAAGCAAATGATTTGTTCTTACCTTGTTTCAGAGCTGATAGTTCCTGTAGATTGACATCCATACCAATATTGAATGCATAATTTTTTATGAATGCGTCTACTATTTCTTGGAACTTCTTAATGTCTGGAGGAAGGCAAGAGAACCATTCCATGGTGTGGCCAGCCAAAATTCTAGGAAATAGCCACATCAAATAGGTATCATCATATGTGACTTCCATGCAATGAACTTGGAATTCCCTGATGTGATCTTTAGGGTTTCTCATCCCATGATATTTAACAAATTTGGGGATCTCAAATCCCTTTGGGAATGGTTTCATTACAAGTCTCCTGTCAAATGGATAGGGACACAAGTTGTTGGGTGTCTTTATGGTTCTCCCTAATTGAAGATCAAGTACTTTTTGTGAGAGTAACTTGATTTGTGTTGCTACATCATTTTACAGATCAGGGGGTGGGATGAAGGTGTTTTGTGATGGTTCACTTGTTGGAGGGATGGGTGGATTGGTTGGTGTGTTGATGGATGGTATTTGCACATTCTGCTATGCCAAGTATGCTTGTACTATAAGGAAAGCTTAGGTGTGGACCAAACTCTTCTAATGCCAAACCTCAAGGAAGAATGTAGATATGACTTTAAATTTTTTAGTTATAGTTCAATAAGATACACATGAAAAGAATAATAGAAAAGATAAATGAACACATACACAATTAGACACCATATAATTTATGTGGGAAAACCCTTATGGGAGAAAAACCCACCATACCAAGTAAAGCCTCTTTGTATTATAGTAAAAAAATATTACATACAGAGATCAAACTTCACTTTCAAATGTCAATTTTACAGCAGCAACATTTTCCTGATCAACCTTGTACAGAACATCAATGTTACAATGCTCTTAGAAGCTTACAATGAATTCACACACACTGATCAAATTGTGTTCAATCAAACAATTCTCTTTAGCTCTAAACCGTTCATCCCCATCGACCATTACAGAGTATAATTGTTATTGTTAATGGTCTATTGATCTTCCACACAGGAATGGTCACAACAGTTCAACTGCCAACGGTTCTTCTTCTGCTTCTCTCATTGGTCCAAGACAGATCACGTAGGATAGTCATTCGATCAAAATGTTCAACTGTATCACATGTCGGTGAGACACTAAATAGTGTCTCCTCGATGCCAAAGTGCCTGATTGCAGAGCCATCGGCAAGACCAAAGGTATTGGCAACATCCTGAGAAGTTAGGCCGATAGTTTAGGTCTCCCTATGTCACAAGGAAACCAACTGTCCTTATTGGAAAGATTCAGACCGAACGCAAAACCATCAGCAAGAGATTTATATTGCTAATACTTCACACTGATGTTCATCACGTGCAACTCTATTGGAAATACCATCCCTATTGGAAAGAGCTCATATCGAATACAAACCCATAGGCGAGACATGCTCTATCGGCAAGAGTTCATACTGAACACAGACCTATCGGTGAGACCTATACTATCGGCAATAATTCTCACTGAAGTTGCACCGGAAGTTGATATTACTCTGATATGTTCATCGGCCAGAGTCTCTTCGACATTCAACATGATCAAAACCATCAGCAAGATTGGCACTATCAGAAAGAGTCTGAGAGTCTCCCCGAAAGTTCATATCTCCCTGATGTTCGCCAAGAGTCTCCTTGATGATCACTTAAATCCAACCAGTCAGTACATCAGAATGAGTTAATCTCTCTCTGATGACCATGTCTTGTTGATGACTTCCGTCGGAAAGATAGTTTCAAAGTCACGCCGATCTAAACTCAATCAAAAGTTTAGAACACAGTTGCTAGTTAGTAAGACATTCTGAGGGTCTCACCGATTTTTCTCTTTCAGGAGTTTCATGTCAGTAAGTTTGAGGCACATTTTCCAACATGTAATTTTTGTTGTATCAACAACGCTTGTTGTCGATACTATTGTTGTTGTGCTAATAGTGCTTCTTGCTAAGCTTGTTGTTGTTGTTGCACCAACAATGCTTGTTGTTGGGCTACTAGTTCGGCTACTTCTTGCTACTCTTGGTATTTCTTTAGTGCTTGTTGGTATACTTGTTGTTGATATATGTGTTGTTGTGTGAGGTATTGTGCTTGTGCTTGTGCTTGTACCTGTTGAGCTTGGTACTGGGCTCGATCTTGCACTTGTTCCTGTTCTTGGACTTGCGCTTGTGCTTGGGATTGTGCTTGTGCTTGTACTTGGGCATCTTCTTGTTGTTGTAATAGGGCTTGGGCTTGAGCAACCTTCTACACTTGTTGTGCTTGTTGCACTTGTTGTGCAACTAGAGCGGCTTGGACTACTTGTGTTGTTTGGGCAGCTTGTGCTGCTTGAGCGGCTTGCGCGGCTTTAGCAGCCTATTGTGTAGATTTTTAGTTTTGGATTTGTTGAAGTTCCTATTGATAGGTAGCTTGTTGAGAAACTTGCAATGCTATGCTATATTGGCTTGATACATTTTTGTTTGGTGGTGGAGGTGGTGGTGGTGGTGGTGGATTTGGTATAGTGTTTGTTGTTGTGGTGAGAGGCATCATTGTATTGATGATTGGGATTTGGATGGTGGATGGTGTGATTGATACACTTGGTCTTTGAGAGACCATGTTTTGACATACTTGGGGGATGGTTGATGATGTGATGGTGGTGGCTTGTGTTACCAAGATGGTTGTCATCTATTGTTGTGATGTCAATGACAAGATGGAAGGATTATGTATGATGTTTTGATCGATGATCGAAGGGTTGATTTTATTTTGTTGATTGACATTTGGTAAAGGGGGAAGCCCTAACTTGAGAGGTGATGTGGATATTGATGGAAATGGGGGGAGTGGTGGAAAAGTGAGTGGCATACTACCTTGGGGGAATGACGAAGATGTAGTATCAAAGATGCCTCTTGGTCCAAATAATTCTCCTCCTTGTGGGGTTATGGGGAGAGAAGTTTGAGGTGTTGCATCAAATGATGATGATGGGTCATTAGGATTGTGAAAGGTGAGGGGGACATATAGATGTGATGGATTTTTTGGGATGGATTTCCCCAAGATGGTGTTTGTGTCTAAATCTTGATTATTCACAAGGGGTTGTGTTTGTAATGCATTAAGAAATGTGCTCCCTTTGTTAACAATGGGTTGAGTTGGAGCAATGGATGATGTAATTTGGGGAATAGATTGATTAATGCTATGGAATGGAGGTTTAGATGAGATTGGGGGCATGGATGAAATCAGATGCATGACCCCAAAAGGTGTTTCAATAATGGTACTCACATCTAAATCAGAAGGGAGTTTAGCCCCTTATTTTACCAATTCAAGCATGTATAGTGAGGGATTGAGTCTCATCATGATGTTAATGATTCTACGATTCTCTGGGTTTTGGACCATCTCAATGATTTCATCTTGTGTCATTATGAAGGCATTGTTAGTGATATCCTCTACTTGAATTTCCTCTTGAGGATTTTGTGATGATGAAGGAAAGTTAGTTAAAGGATTGCTTGATCTGATGGGATTTATCTCAAAATTCATTTGGATTAGGTCACTTGAAGTGGATGTTTCTTTGTTGGCTTTCATGTTCCTCTTGTGTTGAGATCTAGTTTACACCATAAAATAGGGATCAATTTTCAAGAATGTGGGAGATGAATCTCTAATTCTTTGGATTGATCTAACTTTAGGTACAAAAGAGAAAATTTAGGATGATTTAAGGATCAAAAGGTATGATGATGAAAATTTGTGAAAGATGAATGATGTGGATGATTTAAACTCTTAGAATATCTTGAAGGAGATGCTAGACTTTTAGGACTTTTTAAGATTTTTTTTTTATTTTGGATTTTTTGATCTTGATTTACCTTGATTTGATTTTGGATAATGAACAAATTAATCCCAAGATGTTGGATGTTATCTATGGGATAGACTTTCTCACAAAATGATAATTTGACTAAGTGTAGGGAGAAGGATGTATCTACCCACACCTGACCAAACAAGATAATTATTCAACTAAGCATATGGAGAAGGATGCATCTACATATACCTAGCTAAATAAAATGATTTGATGATTATTCAACTAAGCACATGAAGAAGGATGCATCTACATGTACCTAGCTAAACAAGATTGATTTTGATGTTTGATTTGATGATTTTTTTCAAGGATTTTGATTCATGGATTTTATTTTCCAAAAATTCTAGCATGAAAGATGATTTTAATATTTTTAAGAGTTGTTGGTGAGATGATTTTGGTTTGATAGTGATCCTATATGTACCAAAAGGGACTCTTGCTTACAAGACCTCAGTTTTGAAGAATGTGCTTTACTCTAGACAAAGTGTTCAAATTCCAAAAAAAGATTTGGATTTTGTTGACAAAATAACTCATACAAATTATGATTGTTTCTTGAATCTCTTCTATAAAAGTTAAAAATCAGTCTTCATCTAAATTCGTATAGTGTTGACAGATGCTTTTGATGATCTTTTGGACTAAGAGCTTTTAGCTTTGATTTTTTTAGATTTTGATCTTGCGTGAAATAATTTAAGACACATGTGTGGGGTTTAATTGTTCTTAGATTTGCTTAGTGACTTCTTTTTACCACAAAAAATTCTTGATTAGGGTATGTGCAAGATCATGATGGGACAAAAAGTGGCAATATGATGGGTATTTGTAAAGTATGTGGCTGAAGACTTTTTTTAACCCAAAATTGATGAAATGAAAAGGGTTTTTAAAGGATATTCTCAGCTTTCCACCAATATAAATTATTCTTTACTTTGAATTTAATAAATAATTATTATTCATTTTCTATTTGAATTACAACTAAAGTCTTGATTGATAGGCTGATTGAAAAACATCTATAGCTTTCAAATGGTATCACATTTTTGGAATTTAAAACATGCATCACATTCTATGTTTCACATACTATAGGATTAAAAAAATAAAAAATTGAATTTCATGAAGATTTGACCAAGTTAAGGTGGTTAGACATACGAGTTTTTATATTTTTTAAAAGTTGTAATAAAAAAATTATAATTAATTATTTACTTGGAAAAAAATTATAAAAAAATATGCATCACATCTGGACATGAGTCCTCTACTTATGTCTAAAGTCTTATAAAATTTAAGTACTATTGCATTGAAATTTCAAATTTTCACCAAATAGATTTAAAAAAAAAAACCTAGTAGTTTAGAAACTACATTCAATTTCCTACAAATTCTATTCTTACATATTTTTGAAATAATATAGATAACTTATTCAAATTTTTACGTCAAGTTCCTAACTCTGATTTTTCTAAATTTTTTTCCACTTAAGGGCATGTTTTTTCCATGATGATCCTACACATACCCATTAACTTTTTGAAACTAGTTGTCCAATGTATTAACTTCTTCTCATCCCACAAAGCATGTTATGTGGAACTTTGATGAAATCAAGGAAAAGGTTACCTATTGTTGATTTTAGTAAGCAAATTGAGATATAAATCCAAGTGTTTAGAAACCTCTAAGGATAAAATCCCAAGGGAAAGCAATAACGCATGAATCTTTTCAATGATATTTGCTTCCTAAAGGGTTTGAAGTTTTGATGAAATGTTGAATGTTTGTTTCCAAATGTTTTTGAACAAGCAAAGTGTTTTGTAACCAAGAACAAGTACAATCCTATGGCTATGAAAGACTATATTTGTTGGATCCCCACTTGGACAAGTCCAGCTACACTTATTTTTAGTGAATGGTTAGATGCTTGACCCCATTGGCTCCCCTCCATGACACTCACTTATACGGGGAAGCCAAGCATCAGCACCCATGAAACTCCCATGGCATACTTTCCATTTCTACTAAAAACCATAAAAGTGTGGGGCGGCTTCAGAATGACTGTTCTTCCACCAACAAATAGATCAAGGATTTTGACCTTTTCTAAACAAGGGTTTTAATTCAGGCTTTTCGTTTGTACGGATTGATCCATGCAGCGAGAGACCATTACTGCCCTTCTCATTAGAACCAACCGCGTGATATTGGCCATTGTTCTAATATCCACACTTATATACTGACTGAAAATACACTTGGCTTTAGCGTGTTACCGGTTGGGTCATTCCCTTGGGTGATTACTTTTTCCCACAAGGCAGGCCCTCTAAGATTAAAAAAAAATGAGAAAAATAATACCTATAACTCAATCAATCTTTGTTGGAACACAAAGAGAGGGAATGTACGCAATATGCCCCACTCACACTTGCAAGATGTTTTGTTCAATTTTAATCCCAAAATGAAATGTGGAGGCAATTACTTTACCCAACTGGTGTAGGAGCACCTAGGAAACACTAGGCAATTAGGAAGTCTAGGATGAATTTTTGTTTTTGATGTGTTACCAGGAAGGTCATGTTGACCATTGAGATAGAGGTAGAGGTTTAAGAGTATGTATTTCTCAATAGTGATCAGTAGGTTAAGGAGTGGAAAGGGTGGATGAGTTTAGAAACTCAATTCTACTAATGAGTTTAAAAATTCATTTTACTAGAAATGGGAAACAAGTACAAAATGGTGCATTTTGCAACTTTGCCACAATGTAACTAGCATGTCTGACCAAGGGGAGGCATAACTACTCTTTTTAACCTATATTATGGTGCACCTCAGCTTGAGAGAGGGTTGGAAGCTTTTGAATTATTGGAAACTTATGAATACAAGAGAAGACAATGATAAATTGGTGTAAATTTTCTGGTTTTTGTTTTTGCTTTGAATTGTGTGTTAATGGAGTGATCCTGACACTGTGTAACGTGTAGGAAGTAGTGCATTTATCTTCCAAGCATTGTGTGGAACAGTAGGTAGCTAGTTTATTTGTTTCAAGCAATCTTGTGTAATTAGTTTGTTTCTTTTAGTTGTTGTTCTAACTAGCAGACTGTGAAAAATGGAGGTTTAGTTCACATTTCCACTGTACCTAGTGTACGGGCTTTTGGGGATTGTGGCTAGACTCCATATTTTAAATATGGTATGGTTAGGAGTCTTTAGTAGTCAGGGTATCACTGTGAGAGTCTTCTCCTAGGTGAGCTAAGAAGATTCTGGCTAGGGAAGACAAGAAGTGCAGAGCACTTGGGTTGCAAGGGTGTTCATCTCCTGGAAAAACATGATGTGGAGAGGGCAGACATGAGCCTTGACAAGGTATTGAATGTAGGAGGGAGCTCCATCTTACCGTCTGGTGTTAGTAATCTCTAACAGTTGTAAGAAGGACAGGAAAATGGCTTAAAAAGACCTAATTATTGCCAAATTGTGGTTTAGGCCTGTGTACGGTTAGTTGAGGGTTAAGACCTTTAAAATATTCAAGTGGTAGGCATAAGGACCAAGAAACCAAAGGAAATATTATGTGTTCTTTGGAAAAGTTAGGAGAGACAACCTGTTTTCTCGGAGGTGGAGACCTAATTGGGGCTCCTAGGCTAGTAGCCTTTTTAACCCTAAATGAGGGTTTGGTGGAAGCGATGAAAAGATGGAGTTAGGTGGATCTTTCTGAGCCTTAACAGGGTGGAATGAAGTTAGTAGAAGCATCTCCACACCCTTGCAAAACTAAGCTTTAGTTCTTGGGAAATGTTAGTCTTTAGGGTAGATTAAGGGCTAAGGAAGAGTTAGAGATATTGCACCAAGATTGACTTGGAAGGTTTAATTATGATGGTAGTGGGGTTGGCTGGGAGAACCAGGGGTACCTAAACATGAAGAAGGTCCTAAAGGTTAAGGTGGTGAAGTAAGACACCAAGGAGGTCTTGCAAGCAAGACACAAAGCATGAATCTGTGAGTGATTCCTCTAACCCCTCCCTATCAGATTGGTATTAGAGCAAGCAAAATATTTGGGATTGACTACTATATGTCTGAGATTGAGTCTAGTGGTTCTACGATCATGGTGACAAATGTAGAATTGGCCAAGATGGTCGAAGGATAGGAGGAATACAATAGGCTATTGAGGGAAAGAATAGACCAACTTGAGCAAGCATTAAATGATGTGTAGTTTGAAGGAAGGGTACCAAAGAAAGAAGAGGTTGCAGAGGAAGACAAGATCCCTAAACCTAACCCTATTTTGAAAGAAGAGCCTTTCTTGAAAGCATTGAAGGCTTTGAGTGGAAAAGCACTTGAGGGCATACCACTATTTAGTGGGAAAATGGAAGCTGATCTAGTCATGGATTAGATAGAGGGAATGGAAAACCATTTTGAATGTGATGGAATCACTGAAGCACAGAAGGTGAAGGTGGAAAAGTCAAGATTAAGAGGTTCTGCCTTGACATGGTGGAAGTTCATTCAGAAAGAGAGAGAAAAGGAAGGCAAGAAGCCTATTTCTACTTGGAAGGGAATGGTTGCCAAAGTGAGAGAAGCATACATGCCAGATGATTATGAAATTCAATTGCATAAGAAAAGATAGAGCTTGAGGAAAAGAGATCAAGATGTGAATTCTTATACTGAGGAGTGTCAAAAACTTTGCATGAGGTCTAATGTTACAGAGGATGAAAGTCTTAAGGTGGCTAGGTATCTTAACAGCTTGAAGTGGAATATTCAAGAGGAGATGACTCTTCTAAGTCCCAAAATAGTGCACCAATGCTATCAATTGGCTATAAAGATTGAAGAGAGGAGTAAGAGGAAACAAGAGCATGCCTCTAAGAGTAGAGGAAAAGGAAAAGATCAAAGAGGACATAGAGGTGGATATCAAGGTAGAGGGACTGAACAAAGAAATCGGGGAGAGTCTAAACTCATAGAGCATGGAAGTGAGACAACTTCTAGAGGAGGCTATGGAAGAGGTAGAGGACCTCAAGGAGGTTCAAATAGAGGTGGAGGAGTAGGAAGAAGTAACTCATACTTTGGTAGTATGAAGTGTTACAACTGTGGTCAAGTAGGTCATCCAGCTTATAAGTGCCTGGAGAAAGAATCTTCTTCAAACACATAAAAGAGAGTAGCATATGCTCAAGAAGACACTATGAGTGTCAAGTCACCAGAGGTTAGTCACATTGAGTCAGAAATGGGGGAGAACTTGATGTTTAGCAAGGTTCTAATAAGACAACCAACCAAAGCAGAGCCAAAGCAAAGGAGAGAATTATTCAAGGCAAGATGCAAAATACTTGGAAAGGTGTGTAAGGTTATAGTGGACTCAGGGTATACTGATAACATAATCTCTGAGGAGGCAGTGAGGAAGTTGAAGTTGGAGAAGGTAACCCACACTAATCCTTACAAGGTGACATGGTTGAACAAAGGCCAGAGTGTTCTTGTAAATGAGCAGACAATGGTGGAGTTATCCATTGGAGGATACAAAGACAAGTTGATTTGTGATGTGTTACCCATGGATGCATGCCATCTTCTATTGGGTAGACCATGGCAGTATGACAGAGGTGCCATCTATGATGGAAAAGCCAATACTATCTCATTCAAGAAGGATGGAAATACATTCAAGTTGTAGTCACTGTCAAATGAGGAAGAAGGATAGTCAAAGACCCCTAGTGTCTTATTAAGCAGTGGAAAAGAGTTCATTAACAACCTACATCAAGGAGATGAAGAATATGTGGTCATGGTGCAACCCAAGGAAGAGGACAAGACTGAGAAAATAGTCATACCCGGAGCAGTCCAAAAGTTGTTAGAATAGTTCAAAGACATAGTGAGTGATGGAACACCAGCAACCTTACCTCCAAAGAGAGCCATTGGCCATCAAATTGACTTCATACCAGGAGCTTCATTGCCATATAGAGCAGCTTATAAGCTCACACTAGATCAAAATCTAGAGGTAGCTAGACAAGTGCAGGAGTTGTTAAATCAAGGATTGATTAGGAAGAGCATCATCCCATGTGCCGTACTAGTGGTCTTAGAAACCAAAAAAGGAGGAAAGTGGAGGTTATACATTGATTCAAGAGCAATAAATAGAATCACAATCAGGTATAGGTTCCTTATTCCTAGGATTGAGGACTTGATGGATTGTCTTGGAGGAGCTCAGTATTTCACCAAGTTGGATCTCAAAAGTGGTTATGATCAGATCAGAATTAAAGATGGGGATGAGTGGAAAATAACCTTTAAGACAAATGATGGGTTGTATGAGTGGAGAGTTATGCCATTTGGCCTCTCTAATGCCCCTAGCACATTCATGAGGCTCATGAATGAAGTGCTCAAGGAATTTGCAGGGATATTTGTGGTGGTATACCTTGATGATATACTCATTTTTAGTAAGACAGCAGAAGGAAACCTAAAGCATGTGGAGTTGGTTCTTAGAAGATTGCAAGAAGAGAAGTTAGCCTTCAACCTAGAGAAATGTGAGTTCTTCAAACAAGAGCTTGTGTATTTGGGGTTTGTAGTATCCCAAGGATCATTGAAGATGGATCCAAGCAAGGTGGAAGCTATCCTCAACTGGCCTACACCAACCACTGGGACAGAGGTAAGGAGTTTTCATGGGTTAACTTAGTTTTATAGGAAGTTTATATGGAACTTTAGTGGCATATGTGCACCAGTACTTGACACAATCAAAGGTGGCCTGAAAACTAAGTTCAAATGGACTCTTGAAGTAGAGAAGGGTTTTGAGAAACTGAAACAAGAAGTAACAACTCAACCCATCCTTTTGTTACCTAGTTTTGATAAGTTATTCACTATGGAATGTGATGCTAGTGGAATTGGAGGAGTACTCAGCCAAGAAGGTAGGCCTGCAGCTTTCTTTAGTGAAAAGCTCAATGAAGCTAAGACAAAGTATTCTACTTATGACCTAGAACTATATGCTTTAGTGCAGTCACTTAGAAAGTGGAGGCATTATCTCCTACCTAAAGAGTTTGTAGTGTTTACTGATAACCAAGCACTTAGCTACATCAACACACAAGAGAAGTTGAGCAATAGAAATTTGAAATGGATGGAATACCTCCAAGCTTTCACATTTACCATCAAGCACAAGAAGGGTAGTTAAAAAAGGTGGCAGATGCATTAAGTAGGAGGTTGCTGACAATGCAAGAGATACAGATAAAGAGCATTGGAATAGACAGTTTCAAGGATCTCTATGGAGAAGATGAAGACTTCTCGGAGGCATATAAGGTATGTTCTAATTTTAAGAATCATTTTCATAGTCAGTTCTCAGAGTATACATTGCAGAGTGGACTTTTGATCAAAGGAAATCAGTTGTGTGTACCAAAAGGTTCTATGAGAGAGAATCTTATCCAAGAGAAGCACAATGGTAGTCTTAGTGGTCATTTTGGTATCAACAAAACAATGGAACTAGTGCAGAGGTTCTATTATTGGCCCAAGTTGCCAAGGGATGTTAGAAGGTATGTGGAGTAGTGTGTAGTTTGCATGAAAGCCAAGGGGGGAGCTAGTAATGCAGGTTTGTATCAACCCCTACCTATTCCCAATAGACCATTGGAATGGATTAGCATGGACTTTGTGGTAGGACACCCTAAAACCAAGACAGGTTTGATAGTGTCTATGTGGTGGTAGATAGGTTCAGTAAGATGAGTCATTTTATTCCTTGCAAGACCACCCATGATGCTAGCTATATTGCTCATCTTTTCTTCAAAGATATTGTGAGGATCCATGGATTTCCATTGAGCATTGTCTCAGATAGGGATGTGAAGTTCATGAGTCATTTTTGGAAGACTCTACGGAGTAGATTAGGTACTAACTTGTATTTTGGATCAGCCTACCATCCTCAGACTAATGGAAAAAATGAGGTGGTTAATAGAGTGTTAGGTAACCTTCTCAAATTCCTAACCAAGGAGTATGGACAGACATGGGACATGGTCATATCACAGGTTGAATATGCCTATAATGACAGTGTGAATCAGACCATAGGCAGAAGTCCTTTTGAAATAGTGTATGGGATGCACCCAAGAGGTGTGTGTGAGCTCAGGGATCTAGGAGCTATGGAGCATAGGAGTGGACATGCAGAGGATTTCTCTCAAACCATGAAGGATATTCAGGAGCAGGTGAAGAAGATAGTCACCGAGGCTACTCAAAATTTGAAAGAGAAGGTGGATTTATCTAGAAAGGATCTACAATTTGTAGTAGGAGACTATGTTATGGTCCACCTCAACAAGTCTAGGTTAAATAAGGGGATATCAACCAAGTTGCAGATGTAAAGAGTGGGACCATGCAAGGTATTAGCCAAATATGGAAAGAATGCCTACAAGGTGGAACTACTTGCAAATTTAGGGATTTCACTAGTGTTCCATGTAGCTGATCTGATCAGATATAAGGGAACAATCAATGACATGAATAAGAATAGTAGGGATATCTTCAAGGATGTAAGCAACATAGCCTTACCTACTCAAGACAAGCTTCAGGTAGAAAGAATCTTTGAGTCAAGGGTGAAGAAATCTACAAGGCATAAAGTGTACATGGAGCACCTCATCAAGTGGACGGACAAGCCAGATTCTGAGGCTACATAGGTAGATGAAGCTCAGTTTAAGAAGTAGGGAATTGATGTGTCACTGATCTCTCCTCACATCCCCTAGTGTTTGTGCAGAGGGGGGGAGAACGGTGCAGGAGCACCTAGGAAACACTAGGCAATTAGGAAGTCTAGGATGAATATTTTTTTTTGATGTGTTACCATGAAGGTCATGTTGACCATTGAGATAGAGTTAGAGGTTTAAGAGTATGTCTTGCTCAGTAGTGATCAGTAGCTTAAGGAGTGGAAAGGGTGGATGAGTTTAGAAACTCAATGGTGCAGGAGCACCTAGGAAGCATTAAGTAGCATTATGCAAATTTGTAGGCCTAGGATGAAATTTTGTGGTTTATTTGTCTTAAGGTCATGTTCACCATTTAGTTTTGAGTTAGAGGTGTTAGAACATGTTAGGAGGAAGGTTGATCTGTAGCTCATGGTAGAAAGGATGAGTTTCACAACTTGTTTTCACTAGGATTCACTAGGAGTTGAAAATAAAGCCCAAAATGTTGCATTTGTGCAATTTTGTCCTATTGTGGTGGTTATGTCTGACCAAGGGAGAAGTAACCACTTTGTGAACCTTTAAAAGGTGGACCTCGAACTAGAATTGAGGTTGGAATCATTGGAGATTGTAATTAGTTTGAAATCAAGAAGACAATGATAATTTCAAGTGTTCATTTCCTATTTTATTCCTATTTTTGAATCAGTAGGTAGATGGATTGATCAAGGAATTTTGTATAGATTAGAATGTAGTGAAATTTTCTTGAAGCATTTTTTGGTATAGTAGATAGTTTGTTACTCACTTCCAAGTGTTCTTGTATATTCTTTGTTCTTTCTTAAATTGCAGTTTGACTGGTAAACTGTGAAAAATAGGGTTTTAGTTTGCATTTCCATTGTACCTAAAGTACGGGTTTGTAGGGAATGTGGCTAAGCTCCATGTCTATACATAGGTTAGAGGTAGAGGTCTGTAGGAGTCCAAGAATCATGGTGAAAGTCTTTTCCTAGGTGAGCTTGACAGTTCCCGGTTAGGAAAGATAGTGAAAAGCAAGCACTAATGTTGCAGGGGTGTCAATTCCCTGGAAAACCAAGGTGTGTGGTGGATGAAGGAGGCCTTACAAAGGCTTGGAATGAAGGAAGATGTTTTACTAGTCCATTTGGTGATTGGAAAACACTAATAGTTCACTATGTGGTCAGGAAATGGCCTAAAAAGCCCTAATTCTTGCAAAATGAGGGTTATGCCTGTGTATGGACAGTGAAGGCCCATAACCTCAAAAATATTTGAGAGGTAGGAAAATGAACCAGGATTCCCAAAGGAAGTTTGGAATGAACTTTAGAAAGATTGGAGATTAAGCCACTTTTCTCGGGTTTGGAGGCCTAATTGGGGCTCAAGATTGGTAGCCTTTTTAACCCTAAATGAGGGTTTGATGATAGTGATGGAAATATGGAGCTTGGAAGAGCCTAGAAGAATCCTAGGAGAAAGGTTTTGAAGCCATGGGAGACAACACACACCCCTGCATCGAGTTAGTGAAGGTTGGAGGTTTACCTAGCCTTTAGGAAGATTAAGGGCTAAGGAGGGAATGGTAGAGAGCACCAAGATTGGCTTGGTTAGGGAAATAGAGATGATAGTAGGGTTGGCCAGGAGAACCATGGGTACCTAACAAGCATTAGGACCTATAGGTTAAGAAGGTGGAGAGCACCAAGGGGGTTTTCCAAGGTGAGACCCAGAGCATGGGACAGTGAGTGTTCCATCCAACCCTACCCTATCAGATTGGTATCAGAGCAAGTTAAAGATTTGGGATAGAATAATATATGTCATAGGTTGAGTCTAGTGATACTTCCATCATGGTGACAAATGAAAAATTGGCTAAGATGGTTGAAGAGCAGGAGGAAGACAATAAACTATTGAGGGAAAGAATAGTCCAACTTGAACAAGCAGTGAGGAGCGTGCAATTTGAAGGAAGGATACCAAAGGAAGAAGAGGTTGCAGAGGAAGACAAGACCCTTAAACCTGACCCTATTATGAAAGAAGATCCTTTCTTGAAGGCATTGAAGGCTTTGAGTGGGAAGGCACTTGAATGCATACCACTATTTAGTGGAAAAATGGAAGCTGATCTAGTCATGGATTGGATAGAGGGTATAGAAAACCATTTTGAATGTGATGGGGTCACTGAGGCACAAAAGGTGAAGGTGGCCAAATCAAGACTAAGAGGTTCTGCCTTGATATGGTGGAAATTCCTTCAGATAGAGAGGGAAAAAGAAGGTAAGCAGCCTATATCTACTTGGAAGGGAATGGGTGCCAAAGTAAAAGAAGCATACATGCCAGATGACTATGAGATTCAGTTACACAAGAAGAAACAAAGCCTAAGGTAGAAAGACCAAGATGTGAATACCTACATAGAGGAGTTCCAAAAACTTTGTATGAGGTCTAATTTTTCAGAAGATGAAAGTCTCAAGGTGGCTAGGTATCTTAATGGCTTGAAATGGAACATTCAGGAGGAGATGACTCTTCTAAGTCCCAAGACAGTACATCAATGCTATCAATTGGCTATAAAGATTGAGGAAATAAGTAAGAGGAAGCAAGACCAGACTTCTAAGGGCAGAGGCAAAGGTAGAGATCAAAGAGATCAAAGAGGACAGCGAGGTGGCTATCAAGGTAGAGGCAATGACCAAAGAAACCAAGGAGAGTTTAAATCCTCAGATCATGGCAATGAAACACCTTCTAGAGGAGGATATAATAGAGGTAGAGGACCTCAAGGAGGTTCAAATAGAGGAAGAGGAGCAGGCAGGAGCAATTCATACTTTGCAAACATGAAGTACTACCATTGTGGTCAAGCTGGACATCCTGCTTATAGATGCCCAGAGAAAGCATCTTCATCAAGCAATGAGAAGAGAGTGGCTTATGCATAAGAGGACACCATGAGCCCTAAGTCATCTGAGGTCAGTCACATTGAATCTAAGGTGGGAGAGAATCTGATGTTCAACAGAGTTTTTATCAGACAACCGGTCAAGGAAGAACCAAAACAAAGGAGAGCTCTATTTAGAGTAAGGTGCAAGATACTTGGTAAAGTATGCAAGGTCATAGTAGATTCAGGTTCAACAGACAATATTATCTTAGAGGAGGCAGTAATGAAACTGAAATTGGAGAAGGTACCCCACACTAACCCCTACAAGGTCACATGGTTAAACAAAGGGAAAAGTGTTTTAGTAAATGAGCAATTAACGGTGGAGTTTTCCATTGGAGGGTACAAGGACAAGTTAGTTTGTGATATGTTACCCATGGATGCCTGCCATCTACTATTGGGAAAACCATGGCAATATGATAGAGGTACCATACATGATGGGAAAGAGAACACCATCTCATTCAAGAAGGATGGGAAGACTTTCAAGTTGCAGTCACTGTCAGAAGAAGAAGAGGGATAGTCAAAGACACCAAGCATCATGTTGAATAGTGGGAAGGAGTTCCTTAACAACCTACATCAAGGGGGTGAAGGATATGTGGTTATGTTACAACCTAAAGAAGAAGACAAGGCTGAAAAGACAGTCATACCTAGAGCAGTCCTAAAGTTGTTGGATTAGTTCAAAGACATTGTAAGTGATGGTGCACCTACAACTCTACCACCAAAGAGAGCAATAAGTCATCAAATTGACTTCATACCTGGAGCCTCATTGCCTAACAAAGCAGCTTATAAGCTTACACCAGATCAGAATCTAGAGGTAGCTAGGCAAGTGTAGGAGTTGTTGGATCAAGGATTGATTCAAAAGAGCATCAGCCCATGTGCAGTACTAGTGGTTTTAGCAGCCAAGAAAGGAGGCAAGTGGAGATTATGCACTGATTCTAGAGCAATAAATAGAATCACAATCAGTTATAGGTTTCCTATTCCTAGAATTGAGGACTTGATGGATAGTCTTGGAGGAGCTCAGTACTTCACCAAGTTGGCTCTCAAGAGTGGATACCATCAGATCAGAATCAAGGATGGAGATGAGTGGAAAACAACCTTTAAGACAAATGATGGGTTATATGAGTGGAGAGTGATGCCATTTGGCCTCTCTAATGCCCCTAGCACATTCATGAGGCTCATGAATAAACTGCTTAAAGACTTTACAGGGATATTTGTGGTGGTATACCTTGATGACATCCTCATATTCAGTAAGACAGCAAAAGAGCATTTAAAACATGTGGAGTTGGTTCTTAGAAGGTTGCAAGAGGAGAAGTTGGCAATCAATCTAGAGAATTGTGAGTTCTTTAAGCAAGAGCTTGTATATTTGGGTGTATATAGGATCATTGAAGATGGATCCAAGCAAGGTGGAAGCCATCCTAAACTAGCCTACACCAACCACAGGGACATAGGTAAGAAGTTTTCATGGATTGGCTCAATTTTATAGGAAATCCATAAGGAAATTTAGTGGTATATGTGCACCAGTTCTAGATACAATCAAGGGTGGTTTAAAAACTAAGCTTGTGTGGACTCAAGAAGTTGAGAAAGGGTTTGTGAAACTGAAACAAGAGGTGGAAACTCAACCAATTCTCTTATTACCTAGTTTTGAAAAATTGTTCACTGTTGAATGTGATGCAAGTGGAGTGGCAGTAGGAGGAGTGCTAAGTCAAGAGGGCAGGCCTATAGCCTTCTTTAGTGAGAAGCTCAATGAAGCAAAGAAGAAGTATTCAACCTATGACTTAGAACTTTATGCTTTGGTTCAGTCACTTAGGAAGTGGAGGCATTACCTTCTACCCAAGGAGTTTGTAGTCTTTACTGACAATCAGGCACTTAGCTATATCAACACTCAAGAGAAGTTGAGTAATAGGCATTTGAAGTGGGTGGAATACATCCAAGCTTTTACTTTTACCATCAACCACAAGAAGGGACAGCTAAACAAAGTAGCAGATGCATTGAGTAGGAGGTTGTTGACAGTGTAGGAGATACAAGTGAAGAGCATAGGGATTGACAGTTTTAAAGATCTCTATGGGGAAGATGAAGACTTTTCAGAGGTCTATAAGGTATGTTCTAACTTTGAGAACCATTTCCATAGCCAATACTCAGAGTATACATTGCAAAATGGGTTATTGTTTAAAGGGAATCAGTTATGTGTTCCAAGAGGGTCAATGAGGGAAAATCTCATTCAAGAAAAGCATAATGGCAGTCTTAGTGGACATTTTGGCATCAACAAGACTTTAGAACTAGTGCAAAGATTCTATTACTGGCCTAAGTTGGCAAGAGATGTTAGAAATTATGTGGAACAATGTGTTGTGTGTATGAAAGCTAAGGGAGGAGCTAGTAATGCTGGTCTATATCAACCCCTACCCATTTCTAACAGACCATGGGAGTGTGTAAGCATGGATTTTGTGGTAGGCCTTCCTAAGACCAAGGCTAGTTTTGACAGTGTCTATGTAGTAGTGGACAGATTTAGAAAAATGAGTCATTTTATTCCCTGCAAAACTACTCATGATGCTAGCTACATAGCTCATCTTTTCTTCAAGGAAGTTGTAAGGATCCATGGATTGCCTTTGAGCATTGTTTCAGACAGGGATGTGAAGTTCATGAGTCACTTTGGAAGACTCTATGGAGCAAATTAGGTACCAACTTGTCATTTGGATTAGCTTACCATCCTCAGACTGATGGTCAAATAGAGGTGGTTAATAGGGTGCTAGGTAATCTTCTAAGGTTCCTAACTAAGGAGTATGGATAGACATGGGATATGGTTATCTCACAAGCTGAGTATGCTTACAATGATAGTGTGAACCAGACCACAGGGAAGAGTCCTTTTGAGATTGTGTATGGGATGCACCCAAGAGGCATTTGTGAGCTCAGAGATCTTGGAGCTATGGACCATAGAAGAGGACATGCAAAATATTTCAGTCAGACCATGAAAGAGATTCAGGAGTAGGTGAAGAAGACAGTCACCGAGGCTACACAAAAGTTGAAGGAGAAAGCAGATTTGTCAAGGAAGGATGTGCAATTTGTAGTAGGGGACTATGTCATGGTCCACCTTAACAAGTCAAGGTTGCAGAAGGGAATGTCCACCAAGTTACAAATGAAAAGAGTAGGACCCTGCAAGATATTGGCCAAGTATGGGAAGAATGCATACAAGGTGGAGTTACCTGCCAATCTAGGGATCTCTCCAATGTTCAATATAGCTGATTTGACCACGTACAAGGGGTCAGTGAATGATGAGGATCAGAACAGTAAGGAGATCTTCAAGGACATCAGCAATATACCCTTACCTAATCAAGACAAGCCTCAGGCAGAGAAGATCTTGGAGTCAAGAGTGAAGAAGGCTACCAGACATAAGGTGTACATGGAGCACCTTATCAAGTGGAAGAACAAGCATGAATCAGAAGCCACATGGGTACAAGAAGATTAGTTCAAGAATTTTGGTATTGACCTGTCATTGACCTCTCCTTCCATTCCCTAGTGTTTGGGCAGAGAGGGGGAGAATGGTGCAGGAGCACTTAGGAAGCATTAAGTAGAATTCGGGAAATTTGTGAGCCTAGGATGAAATTTTGTGGTTTACTTTTTTTAAGGTCATGTTTACCATTTAGTTTTGAGTTATAGTTGTTAAAACATGTTAGGATGAAGGTTGATCTATAGCTCATGGTAGAAAGGATGAGTTTCACAACTTGTTTTCACTAGGACTCACTAGGAGTTGGAAATAAAGCCCAAAATGTTGCATTTGTGCAACTTTGGCCTATTGTGGTGGTTATGTCTAACCAAGGGAGAAGTAACCACTTTGTGAACCTTTAAAAGGTGGACCTCAAACTAGAATTGAGGTTGGAATCATTGGAGATTGTAATTAGTTTGAAATCAAGAAGACAGTGATAATTTCAAGTCTGCATTTCCTGTTTTGTTCTTGTTTTTGAATCAGTAGGTAGATGGATTGATCAAGGAATTTTGTATAGATTAGAATGTAGTGAAATTTTCTTGAATAATTTTTTGGTACAGTATATAGTTGGTTACTCGCTTCCAAGTGTTCTTGTATATTCTTTGTTCTTTCTTAAATTGTAGCTTTGACTGGTAAACTGTGAAAAATGGGGTTTTAGTTTGCATTTCCACTGTACCTAAAGTACAGGTTTGCAGGGAATGTGGCTAAGCTCCTTGTTTGTACATAGGTTAGAGGTAGAGGTCTGTAGAAGTCCAAGAATCATGGTGAAAATCTTTTCCTAGGTGAGCTTGACAGTGCCCGGTTAGGAAAGACAGTGAAAAGCAAGCACTAACATTGTAGGGGTGTCAATTCCCTGGAAAACCAAGGTGTGTGGTGGATGAAGGAGGCCTTACAAAGGCTTGGCATGAAGGAAGAGGTTTTACTAGTCCATTTGGTGATTGGAAAATGCTGACAGTTCACTGTGTGGTCAGAAAATGGCCTAAAAAGTCCTAATTCTTGCAAAATGAGGGTTAGGCCTGTGTACAGACAGTGAAGGCCCATAACCTCAAAAATCTTTGAGAGGTAGGAAAATGAACCAAGATTCCCAAAGGAATTTTGGAATGAACATTAGAAATATTGGAGATTAAGCCACTTTTCTTGGGTTAGGAGGCCTAATTGGGGCTCAAGGCTAGTAGCCTTTTTAACCCTAAATGAGGGTTTAATGATAGCGATGGAAAGATGGAGCTTGGAAGAGCCTAGAAGAACCCTAGGAGAAAGGTCTTGAAGCCATGGGAGACAACACACACCCCTGTATCAATTTAGTGAAGGTCAGAGGTTTAGCTAGCCTTTAGGAAGATTAAGGGCTAAGGAGGGAATGGTAGAGAGAGCACCAAGATTGGCTTGGTTAGGGAAATGGAGATGATAGTAGGGTTGGCTAGGAGAACTAGGAGTACCTAAAAAGCATTAGGACCTATAGGTTAAGAAGGTGGAGAGCACCAAGGGAGTTTTCCAAGGTGAGACCCAGAGCATGGGATAGTGAGTGTTCCATCTAACCCTACACTATCACTCAATTTTACTGATGAGTTTAAAAATTCATTTTACTAGAAATGGACAAGTGCAAAATGGTGCATTTTGCAACTTTGCCACAATGTAACTAACATGTCCAACCAAGGGGAGGCATAACTAATCTTGTTAACCTATATTAGGGTGTGCCTCGACTTGAGAGAGGGTTGGAAGCTTTTGCATTATTGGAAACTTATGAATACAAGAGAAGACAGTGATAAATTGGTGTAAATTTTCTAGTTTTTGTTTTTTCTTTGAATTGTGTGTTAATGGCATGATCCTGACACTATGTAAAGTGTAGGAAGTAGTGCATTTATCTTCCAAGCATTGTTTGGAACAATAGGTAGCTAGTTTATTCATTTCAAGCAATCTTGTGTAATTAGTTTGTTTCTTTTAGTTGTTGTTCTGACTAGCAGACTGTGAAAAATGGAGGTTTAGTTCACATTTCCACTGTACCTAGTGTACGAGCTTTTGGGGATTGTGGCTAGACTCCATGATTGTAAATATGGTAGGGTTAGGAGTCATTAGTAGTCAGGGTATCACTGTGAGAGTCTTCTCCTAGGTGAGCTAAGAAGATTCTGGCTACGGAAGACAAGAAGTGCAAAGCACTTGGGTTGCAGGGGTGTTCATCTCCTGGAAAAACATGGTGTGGAGAGGGTAGACATGAGCCTTGACAAGGTATTGAATGTAGGAGGGAGCTCCATCTTACCGTTTGGTGTTAGTAATCTCTAACAGTTGCAGGAAGGACATGAAAATGGCTTTAAAAGACCTAATTATTGCCAAATTGTGGTTTAGGCCTGTGCATAGTCAGTTGAGGGTTAAGACCTTTAAAATATTCAAGTGGTAGGCATAAGGACCAGGAAACCAAAGGAAAGATTCTATGTTCTTTGGAAAAGTTAGGAGAGACAACCTGTTTTCTCGGAGGTGGAGACCTAATTGGGGCTCCTAGGCTAGCAGCCTTTTTAACCCTAAATGAGGGTTTGGTGGAAGTGATGAAAATATGGAGTTAGGTGGATCTTTCTGAGCCTTAATAGTGTGGAATGAAGTCAGTAGAAGTATCTCCACACCCTTACAAAACCAAGCTTTAGTTCATGGGAAATTTTAGTCTTTAGGGTAGATTAAGGGCTAAGGAAGAGTTAGAGATATTGCACCAAGATTGACTTGGTAGGTTGAATTGTGATGGTAGTGGGGTTGGCCAGGAGAACCAAGGGTACCTAAACATGAAGAAGGTCCTAAAGGTTAAGGTGGTGAAGTAAGACACCAAGGAGATCTTGCAAGGAAGACCCAGAGCAGGAATCAGTGAGTGACTCCTCCAACCCCTCCCTATCACCAACTTAAGATCACCAAAAGGCCTTTTGATTCTCAAGATCACTGTGAGGCATGAGAGAAACACATACGTCCTTTCAATGGTATTAATTTGAGTAACCAATTAAAAAAAAAAAGAAACACTTGTTCATTTTAAACCCACAAAGCAATGATTTGATTCTTTTTAGAACACCAATACGAAATATGGAGGTTTCCTTATTTAATTGTTAGTCCTCAAACCAAAACTAGTGAGTTTGTCCTAAAGTTCTTTTTAAGCCCTTTTGTAGAAAAAAAATGAAGTGTTCTTTTTAGAGCCCAAAAAGAATTTAGTGGGTCCTAAGCTTGTGAAAGATAATAAATTTTAAAGAGAAATTGTTCAAAAAATCTCTAAGAGTCTTAAACAAACACTAATGTGTTAAAAAACACTTGGTATCATGAGATAATGATGTCAATGTGAGACCTCCACTAGATTCCCTTTCTTTTCCTTGAATAAGCCAACCTACCAAGAAACCAGTTAGAACTACAAAACATAGATCGGGAAATCAATTAGTAACCCAAATGATCAAAATTAAAAAAAGAACATGTCATAAAAATTTGAGATTTGACTTGTTCCTTTACTCCAGTGGTGGAACCTACACAGGTGGTACAATTTACAAGACCCAATAGTGTTATATGGCACTACTAATTCTACAAGCGTCACTCTATAGCAAAACAGAGAAGGTGATTGTGTCACTATTTTTCCCAGTGGTGCAGTTTGGAATTTAAAAATTCAAGTGTGTGCAAATAGAACTAGCGGTGTAGTTTAAAATTTTGAATTTTGGGTGGGAACACTAGAGCATCGTAGTTTGAAATTTGAAGCGGTGCTATATGGAAATGTCAGTGAGGTAGTGGTTTTGAATAGCAATGCTGGTCTGCTAGTAGTGCACTTCCTTATAGACACCAAAAAAACAAAAAAAAAACATAGAATTTTTGATAAAACTGTGATTAGAAAATAAGATTTTCCCTCCTAGCGCCAAAATGTAGAACCAAGATCCTAGTACCTGTAAGAGACAACAAACAAACATATTAGAAGATTCAAATGCAAGCAAAGATCAAAGTTCCCCATAAAATCCATTAACAATGTTCAAAAGAGGAATAAAAGCAAGAACACAATAAAAATCAAAGAAATAGATTAAATCCCATTAAAAACATGCAAACTCTTGATCTTATGGGGGAGTTGGTGCCAATTTGATGTGGAAATTGGCCCTTTCCCAACTCCTATGATGCAATGTTTATGAGTGATGAAGAGTGATCCACTTTGTTGAAGATTCAAGTGTGATCCAAGATGAAAAACCTGCATAACCTAGCTATGACTTGATGAAATGGATGAGAATTGCTATGCTTGAGTATGGATTTGAGTATAGTAAGTTTGCTCAAATTTTGGATGATTGAAATGAAGGATAACCTCTCTATTTATAGAAGAATTTGATGAGAGAAGAGGAAAAATGGATGAATGTGGGATAAAAACCCAACCAATAGGAAGAAGCCACTTGTCACCATGTGAATGGGCCAAGGATGTGCACATTTTGATGAATGTGCCCATACATTCAATTAGTTGAAATTTGAAATTAGTGAAATGACAAGGTGGAGGGAGATCAAACGGAGTTATGGCCACTTGGCTCAACGAAAAAGGATTTGTAAGATGAAATAAATGTCTTGTTGGAAGGACTCATCCCATTTGGAGTGACTTTCAAATTTGGAGGAATATTCCCCTATTATGTCATGTTGAGAGAAAATAGGGATTTAATAAATGAATTAAATCTATTTTCATGTGCAAGTGGCAAAAGCTAGAGGATGGGACATGGATTAGAATTAAATTAATCAAGGGTTAATTAATTTAATGAGGGATTAGATGATGTGACAAATTTAACTTAGATTTATGGGTTGATTTAAATCAAAGATGAGAAGAATGTTTTTTTAGAGATAGTTAAATAAATATTTTGTTTTATTTAACTAAAGGGGATGATTGGTTAGATTAAATTAAACAAGGTTTAATTTATTTAAGTTAATAGATAGACTTTAGAGATTAATTAAATAAGATTGATTTATTTAATTAAATAAAGAGCTAGGGTTAATTAAACCAAATTGATTAATTTAATTAACGAGAGAGAAAGACTTAATCAGATAAATGATTTATTTAATTAAGAGAGGAAAATTGATGAGTTTAATCCAATAAGGGTATTTGATAGAATGGTTAGACTGAGGGATGATTTAGGATGAAACGGTGTTAGTAATTGGGATCAAGTGTGTAACATCAATTAGTACATTTTATGTGTCTACAATCACAAAACAGGATGGTTTTTTGACAAAGGCTCTTTTTAGGTTTGGGGTTATGTCAGCTAGGAGGACTCCTATTCTAAGATAAGTGTATATATCATGGTACCAGGGATCACCAGGACCAACAATTTCTCACATAAATTCAGACTCTAGTACCCCGAATGTAGGCAATCTGATCTACAAGGAATTCTTGCTTTGGGATGTCACGCAGGATTTCTAGGACTGATTCGATTGTAGCTATTGCATCTACCGCTCTATTTTTTTCTCTTCGTAGTTGATCAAATGTAATATCAATGAAGAAATCCTTAAGACTCTCCAACAATTTCTTGTATGGAGTCAGCTTGTTGTCTTTTTTTTTTATTCTCATTGTTAACTTGATTGATTATGAGTTGGGAATCCCTGTAGACCTTAAGTGCCATTATCTCCCATTGCACTACTATTCTTAGCCCTATGACAAGGGCTTCATATTCTGCTATGTTATTTTTGCAAGGGAACAACAATTTGTATGATTTTGGAATGTAGTCCCCTTGTGGGCTGATGAAGAAGATCCCTGCCCCTAATCCATGCTACGTGTAGGACCCATCAAAGTACATCTTCCAGTGATTTTCTATACTTAAGTTGAAGATTGATTCATTGGGGAATTCTGAGACAAGGGGATTTTCTGAGTAGATTGGTGCCTCAGCCAGTTGGTCTATAATAGCTTGTCCTTTTATGGCCTTACATTCCATATATTCAATATCATGTTCTGTGAGGATCATGACCCACTTGGCTATCTGCCCTGTAAGTGTTGCTTTGGAAATCAAGTACTTAAGGGGATCTATCTTTACGATGAGTTTTATTTGATGGGCTAGCATGTAATGCCTAAACTTTTGGGCTGCAAATACAACTACTAGATAGGCTTTCTCAATAGATGTGTAGTTCAATTCAATGCCCACCATGGTTCTATTGATATAATAGATAGCCCTCTCTTTTCCATTTTCATCGTGTTGTGCTAGGAGAGCACCGAGAGCTACTATTGTTGCGGATATGTATAAGATCAAACGTTTTCTTGGAATAGGTGGCATGAGGACTAATGATGTGAATAAGTATTCTTTGATCTTGTTGAAGGCCTAATCACACTTTTCATCCCACTTGTATGCTACCCCCTTGTGGAGTAGATGAGAGTAGGGGACAACCTTGTCTACTAGTTGCACTATGAATCGGCGGATGGACTAGAGTCTTCCTTGTAGGCCCCTTAGTTGTTTCAGTGTTTTAGGTTCCTCCATTTTGAGAATGTCTTTGACTTTAGTAGGATCTATCTCAATTCCTCTCATGGACATGATGTACCTGAGCAGTTTCCCTGATTGTACTCTGAAGACACACTTCTTTGGGTTGAGTTTGACTTTGTATTCCTCTAACCTTTCAAAGATGGAGCCCAATGTGGCTATATGATCTCATCTTTTCTTTGACTTCGCCAATATATCTTCCATAGTTTTATGGATCATTTCATGAAAGATTAGTGTCGTGGCCCTCTGAAACCTATCAAAGATGGAGCCCAATGTGGCTATATGATCTCATCTTTTCTTTGACTTCGCCAATATATCTTCCATAGTTTTATGGATCATTTCATGAAAGATTAGTGCCATGGCCCTCTGATAGGTGGCTCCTACATTATTCAACTTGAATGGAATCATAATCCAACAATATGTCCCACATGGGCAAGTGAAGGACATTTTATGTTGGTCCTCTTTAGCTATCATGATATGGTTGTAGCCTAAGAACCCATCCATCAATGATAGTATCTCATGTCCTGCCATCATGTCCACGATCATGTCAGTGTTCTAAAGTGGAAAGTCATCCTTGGGACATGCCTTGTTGAGGTCTCTAAAAATTTTACAAATGCAGATGCCCCCAACATGCTTTGAAACAAGTACAAGGTTGGAGACCCATTATGGATAATCGATTGACCATATGAACCCTACATCTAGGATATTTTGCAATTCCATTTTGACCAATAATGCAATCTAACGATGCATCTTTTTGAGCTTTTATCTAAGAGGCTTCGCTTTAGGATATACAACTAGATGATGAACCACAAACTCTGGGTCAAGCCCAAGCATGTCGACATAGGTCCATGCAAAGTTTTTCTTTCTTTCTTTTAGGAATATAGCCAAAAGTTCCTATTCTTCTGTGAGAAGTGACTCTGCATAGAATGTTATGTATGGTATTTCTTCTATTCCCAAGTTAACTGGATTGCATTTTTCTGCTAGGACTACCAACTTCTCTTGATGAATTGCACTAAGAGGAAGATTGAATCCTTCATCCTTCGGCACCTCAAAGAGGTTTTCACCATTGGATACATCCTTTATTTTTACTATTTTCAAGTCAGAGAGTGCCACGGTGTGGTTTTCACTCAAATACTTAGAGATTATTCTTGAATTTTCACTTTTGTGACTGAAGGATTCAATCATTTCCCCGTAATAGGCTTGTGTGTCTAGTATGATGTTGAACCTAGCCTTGTGATCTCCATATGGTACCATATCCCATAATCCCATGAATTTTGAGAATGCCTCTTCATTTTTGAAAGTGTTCAGAATTGGTGGTCCTTGTTGGTCATAATCGATGAGCTGAGGATAGACTAGGTTTACTACATGGATTTGATGGTCTGACTCAAAAGATAAGGTACTAATCATGAGTAGGGAGGAATCTTCCAAAAGCATAGGAAAGTCAGTTATGGGATCCTCATCACTACTACATACATTAGTTATGTCAAAGGTAAAGTTGTCTAAAGGTAGACCTATGGATACGGATAATTGAAGGGTGGCTACTAATTGCTGAGGAGGAGTTTTGACCTTTCTAACCAAAGCACCTTTTCCAAGTATGGTCACCTTTGGAGGGGTACATTCGTAACCAAGGTTTCCTAGTCGCTTCTCTAGAATGAGGGGTTCAAATAGGCCATTGTCATTCTGCCCAAGTTTCTTGTTTCAGTCATAGCCCATACCGAGCATCATTTGTAGTCCTTTGCTACTTTCATCCATTAGAAGATTAGGCACGAGCCTTTCATCTTGATATAAGAGATTGGATATGTCTCTTTCATCTACTATTTCTCAAATTAGATCACCCCAAGACCTGAATCTAGAGGTGTCTACTTTGAAAGTATGGGATGATGTTTCAACTGGTTGGGGTTGCCTGAGTCCTAGGAGATTGAGGCAACTCTCCTATAATGGAAGCACTTTTCTTCATTCTGTAATACCCAAACCCATTGTCCTAGATAATGAACTTGATTTTGGATATGTCAGGGATAGCAGGTGTCTTTTTCTCAGAAGTGGAGGCTAATGTAGTTGGGTCTACATATGGAGTTGTAGAGCCTTCATCACTTTTCAAAACTTGGGGGATTTTATAATATTTTGCTTCTAGGCTTTTGTAGTAGGCAAAGGGCTCATAATCACCATGAATTACGACCTCCTAATTTTGGTATGGGAAATTGATGCACTGATTGAAGGTGGAAATGACTGCTTGCATCCCATGAATCCATGGATGCCCCAAAAGAATGTTATAAGGTAAATCAAGGTCAAGGACCTAACATGTGGTTTCCATAATTGCGGGCCCTACTTGAATAGGGAGCTGAATAGTGCCTTGAGACACTCTTTCTTGATCATCATAAGATCTAATGCTGATGCCCTTTCCCTTTTCAATGAAATCCTCTGATAATCCCTGATTCTTTATTAATTTGAGGGAACAAATGTTGAGACCTATAGCCCCATCCACCAAGACTCTCTTGACTTTGTTTTTATGAACGAGGACTTCAAGGTGGAGTGCATGGTTATGAGATGGTTGTGTGGGGAAGTCCTAATCAGAGAATGTTAGAAGGCTTGAGGTGGTGATATTTCCAACCATAGCTTGGAACTAGTCAGCATCGAGGTCCGCGGAGATAGTGGATGAAGCTAATGCTTCCTCTAGGATTTTTCTGTGGGTGGGTGATATCTTCAGCAACTCCATGATGGAGCTGAATGTGAGCCCCAATCCTAGTCCTGCACAAACACAAAGAAAAAACATAATGGTAGTCACATATGCAAGTTAGAACTAAGATTCCCAATGCAATTCATTTACAATGCTCAAAATAGGAAATAAATGAAGAACACAACAAAGAAAGCAATTAAATCTTATCCAAGCATGCAAACTCTCAATCCCATGGTGGAATTGGTGCCATTTTGATGTGGAAAATGGCCCTTTCACAATCCCTTGTAAGCTTGATTAAGATTGATCCACTTGATGATGATGAACAATGTGCTTCCTTGATGAAATCTACAATAACCTAGTTATGATGATGGAAAAATGCTATGGAAATGGATGAATTTTCTCTAAATATGAAGATAGTAACTTTGCTCTAAGTTGTGGATCCAAAATACAAAGGAAAGCCTCTTATTCATAGATGAGAATGTTGGAGAATGAGGAAAAATGGATGAATGTAGGATCATTCAACATCCAATGGCCAAGTGCCACTTGTCAAGATGTGAATGGAGGAAGGATTTTCACACATTTTGATGAATGTGCACAATAAATGATATTAGGTGGAATTTCAAATTTATGAAATGACATGTTGGAGGGAGAAAGAAATGAATTAAATGCCACTTGGATCAATGCACAAGGACATGTAAGAGGAAATGAATTCCTTGTTGGAAGTACAAATCCATTTGGAGGGATTTTCAAATTTGGAGGAATATTTCCTTTTGATGCCACGATGAGGGAAATTAGAAGATTTATTAAATCAAAAGAAATGATTTTTTGAGCAAGTGGAAAAATCTAGAGGATTGGATGGATTAGGATTAGCATTAATCATGATTTGATTAATTTTAATGGAGGTTAGTTGATTATGACATTCAACTTAAATATTTAGATTTATTTAAATTAAATGGAGAACTTTAGAAGACTAACTAAATAAAATTGATTTATTTAATTAAAGAGACGAATTTAGGAGACTAATCAAATAGAATGATATATTTAATTAGATAAATTTGATTTATCTAATTAAATAAAGATTGCTTTATTTAATTAAAAGAGGAAATATGATGAATTTTAATTAGATAAAGATTATTTGATTAAAATGGTTAGAAGAGGGATGATTAAGGATGAAATAAAACTAGTGATTCTAGATTACATGCATGTATATTTTACGTGTTTGCATATATATGTCGTGCATTTTGGATTTCATGTTGAGGATGATGCAAATCATGGGGTCATTCGAGCCTCTTCCATGTTGACCCAATTTTTATTTTTTATATTACCTTCATGTTCACTTCTTCTTATTCCAATCTGTTTAGGGGAAAATTAAAATTCATACATACTATATTATATTTATTCATTTATATCTATGAGTAGATCTGACCCTAAATAATTGGATCCCCCTATGATCTTGATTTCTTCATCTTTTCTTTTCTCTTTCATGATGTTGTGGATTATGTGTTGTCCCTCACATGACAATATCCTAGAATACATCTCGCTATGTATTTCATGTCATTAAATTTCATTGTCTTTCTCTTCTCCTTATAATGACATGTGATCCTCTACATAGCACATATCATTCTAAGGGGGGCTATCATATCTACTTAATTTTCAAAAAGTTTCAAAAATATTTAAATCTAAGTCTTGATGTATTATGTCTTGTTTTCTAGCTTGCAGGAAACCTGAATAGACTTTGCTTTTCTTTTTTGTGACTATCTTGCAATGTAATTTCCAGTAGCCATAGGCCTATCCACTTGTTGTATGGACTCTATCCTTTCTAGCCATACCTATCAGCACTATCTTTATCTGATTAGATTATGTCATGTCATGTCTCATGTCTATTTTCACTTTTTCACATAACATGTTTCTTTGTAGCTAACATGTTTATGGTGAGATTGAACTCAAATTTGTAGGATGGAAGACCCATGTCCTGCTCATGTCCCAACTCAACTTTTCTACATTGTATATACTAGATTGAAGATCTACATCCTCTTCATCCTAGGTATATTTTCTTAAACCTCTTTCTACTTTAGCTCACACATGTTTAGAATGCATATGCTTGCTAAAGTGGGGAAAAGTGTAATGTCTTAAAATTGCACCCCCAATGGAATTTCACATTACATAACCCTTACTTTATCCTAATAAAGACAATAATGAAAATCCCACTTTTTCTCACCTTCAATTTCATCCTTGACCTTGCCACTTTTGGTCTTTGAAGTAATTTTTGTCAAGGATGATTCCATGACATGTAGATGTCTATGCACCACACAAATCTCTTGACAATATTCTTGAACATGTGGTCATTGAAACATTACACTTTTGTCTTCCCATGAAGTTTAACACCTCTATGGTCACATACACACTCAAAAATAGCCCTCTTGCACACATTTCTTCATGCAAACTCTCATTCTTCCCTCTAATTTTAGTTAATTCGCTCTCTCATTCATTCTTGGAAGTCTATCTCTCAATCTTGCATTCTCTTATTCTCCTTTCATTTTTCATTCTCTCAAGCTCTTCTACACCATTTTTCTCAAGCTTTTTACATGTTCTTGGCTCCTACATCATCATCTCAGCTCTCTCAAGTGGTGAACTCTCTTTTGGCTTTGCAAGTTTGTTGAAGGGAGGGTAAATTCTCTTTTCTCACATTATCATACTTGTTTAGTAGCATATTGATATCTAACACGTCTACTTTCATTATTTCATCACTATGTATAATCTTTTGTCTATTTCTTTATCTATTTGTCTTCTTGGCTTTACATGGAGGTGAAAACACCAAAATGAGGGTTTGACTAAGGAAAACCCAAAAAACATCCCCAATAATTTCCATTTCCCCTATATGTGTAGGTTGTTCATGTGGAGCTTTGTGGGAGGCTACATAGCATTGGACCTCCCATGAGTCTACTTCTCTCTTTTATCTTTCACTATTTTTCTTCATTAGTTTATATTCTTGCATTTTTAGTATTATTCTTGTTGTACTTTCTATCATTTTAGCATTTTTTTATCTTAGTTAAATAGTCATATTTCAGTCCCTGAGTTGTTAGTAGGCTCTATGTTTTTTGGTATGCTTTCTCTATTTTTGGTTTGTATGAGACTAAAACATGTCGTGGGGATGTTTGTGCACTGCACTATCATCCTTTGGTTGAGAGATATTTAGCTTGCTCTTGAGACCTATGAGGCCTACTCTTTTCAATCATAGAACATAAAGTATTGCAAGAAAACTCCCCTTAGTTGTCACCTATCACTTGAGCTTAGCCTTTGAGGTAGTTGAGAACCATTCGCTCCCTCTAGAATCTTCTTTGTCTTATAGATTCGGGATTAGTGAATCTCCTCTACATAATTCATTTAAAATAAACAAAATATGTGTGTGTTATGTTTCCATAACATGTACGTGTTATGCTTCCATAACATGTACATGTTATTGGTCCCTAAAGTTAAGTGTTTTAACTTTAGCCTCCACTTAAAAATTCTTATAATGTCAAAAAAGCATGTGTGATTTTAACTTAACAAAACAAATACATGCTTTTAACTTTACAAAACATGTATGTGATTTAGCATAATAAAACATGTGTCTTTTGCTTATTTTTGTGCTTGAATGATGGATTTATCTTTACAAAAAATGTATGAACTTTTAACTTTACAAAAAACATACATGTTTTTCATAATTTTTTTCTTACAATGGATTTATCATAACAAAAACTCATGCACTTAACCCTAATACATATACACAACCCTAAACTATATACCCATAACCCTATACCCTATACCCTATCCTATGAAACCTAAACCTTATCCCTCAACCCTATGAACTAAAGCCAATATGTTAAACCATTAACCATATGTTGAACCCTATACCATATACCCTCAACCCTAAAACCTATACCCTATACCCTCAACCCTAAACCTTATACTCTATAGCCTCAACCCTAAACACTATCCCTCAACCCTAGGCCCTAAATCCTATAGGCTAAACCTTCAACCCTCAACCCTATACCATATACCCTCTTGATCCTAAACCCTACCCCTCAACCTTGGGACCTAAGGCCTATATAATAAAGCCTCAACCATATACACTCAACCCTAAACCCTGTGTCTTTTAATCTAAACCATAAACCATATACCTCAACCCTAGGCCCTAAATTCTATAGTATTAGACCTCAATCCCTCATACACTCAACCCTAAAATTTATACCCTCAAGCCTATACTCTACCCTAAACTTTATACCTTCAACCCTCAAGGTTCCTATACCCTCAAACCTAAACCTTATCACTCAATATTATACTCTCAACCATAAATCCTATACCCTATATCATCAACTATAAACCCTACACCCTATGATCTAAACCCTAATACATAAACCTTATACCTTATGTATTAAAAACTAAAACCCAATATTAATAATTTAGCACTAAAATCTACATAATTATATTTAATCCCTAAACTCTCAACTCTCAACTCTCTACATTTAAACCATCAACCCTACACTAATAAACCATAGGCTCGACAACCTAAATAGTGAATAATTTATAGATATTAAAGGGAGAGAGGAGAGATATACATGGGAGAGAGATAGAGAGAGGTGACATAGAGAGAAGAGAGAAGAGAGGTAGAGAGAGAGATGTGAGATATATAAAAGGGAGATCTACATATGGAGGGAGGGAGAGGTAGGTAAGGAGGGATGAAGATGTAGGAAGGGGAGAGATAGAAATAGAAGATAGAGATAGAGAGAGGTAGATAGTGGAGAGAGAGAGAGGTTAGATAGAGAGAGGTAGATCTAGGAGATATAGAGAAGTGAGATAGAAAACAATAGAGACGAGGAGGAGAGTAGTTAGGGGTAGATGTGAGACTTAACCCTAAACTCTATAGCCATAACCCAAAATGTGATACCCTATATCAACAAACCTATACCTTATCCATCAACCCTAGGAACTAAAGCCAATAAGTTAAACCCTTAACCATATACTCAACCCTATACCCTATACCCTCAACCATAAACCCTATCCCTCAACCCTAGGCCCTAAAACCTATAGGCTAAACCCTTAACCTTCAACCATATACCATATGCCCTCTTGAACTTAAACCATATCCATCAACCTTAGGACCTCAAAAATATACCCTCAACCCTAAACCCTACACTCAAACCTATGTAATAAAGCCTATACACACTACCCTAAACCTTATACCTTCAACCCTCAATCTTCCTATACCCTCAAACCTAAATATTATCACTCAATATTATACTCTTAACCCTAAACCCTATATCTTATATTGTCAGCCATAACCCTACACCCTATGACCTAAACCCTGATACATAAACCTTATACCCTATATGATAAACCATAAAACCAAACATTAATAATTTAACACTAAAACCTACATAATTAAATTTAGTCCCTAAAATCTCAACTCTCAACTCTTCATCATTAATCTTCAACCCTAAACCTATAAACCATAGGCCCTACACCCTAAATAATGAATAATTTAGAGATATTAAAGGGAAAGAGGAGAGCCCGACTCATGGGAGAGAGATAGAGAGAGGTGATATAGAGAGAAAAGAGGAAAACAAAGAGAGAGATGTGAGATAGAGAGAAGAGAGACCTACATAGGGAGGAAGGGAGATGTAGATAAGGAGGGATGAGAGGAGAGGTAGGAAGGAGAGATATAAAGATGAGATAGATAGAGGGAGATAGAGGTAGATAATGGAGAGAGAGATATTAGATAGAGAGAGGTAGAATAGGGGAGAGAGAGAAGTGAGATAGATAACAATAAAGATGGGGAGGAGATTAGAGAGGGGGAGATGCAAGATTTAACCCTAAACTCTATGCCGATAACCCCAAACCCTATACCCTATACTATTAACCATAAACCTCATCCCTCAACCTTAGGAACTAAATCCAATAGGTTAAACCATTAACTAGTATATACTCAACCCTATACCCTCAACCCTAAAAAATATACCCCATACCATCAACCCTAAACCTTATACCCTATACCCTCAACTCTAAGTTCTATCCCTCAAACCTAGGCCCTAAATCCTATAGGCTAAACCCTCAACCCTCAACCCTATACCATATACCCTATTGACCCTAAAACATATCCCTCAATCTTGGGCCCTAATTCCTATAAAATAAACCTTCGACCATATACATTCAACCCTAAAACCTATATTAGATACCCTCAACCCTAAACCATATCCATAAACCTAGGCCCTAAAGCTTATAGAATGAACCTACAATCCCCAATAAACTCAATCCTAAATGTTATACCCCCAACCCTATACCCTATATCATATACCCTCAACCCTAAACCCTACACTCAGCCTTGGGCTATAAGGCCTATACACTCTACCCTAGACCTTATACCTTCAACCCTCAAGGTTCTTATACCCTCAAACCTAAACATGATCACTCAATATTATACTCCTAACACTTAAACCTATACCCTATATCATCAACCATAAAACCTGCACCTTACGACCTATACCCTAATACATAAACCTTATACCCTAAATGTTAAACCCTAAAACCCAACATTAATAATTTAACACTAAGATGTAGATAATTAAATTTAATACCTAAACCTTAAACTCTCAACTCTCCATCATAAGACATCAACCTTGAATCCATAAACCATAGGCCCTACACCCTAAATAATGAATAATTTAGAGATATTAAAGGGAGAGAGGAGAGAGAGACATGGGAGAGATAGAGGGAGGTGAGATACAGCTAAGAGAGATCTACATAGGGAGGGAGAGAGGAAGATAAGGAGGGATGAGGGGAGAGGTAGGAAGGAGAGATAGATAGAAAGATGAGATAGAGAGAGAGAGGTAGATAGTGGAGAGAGAGAGAGAGGTTAGATAGAGAGAGGTAGATCTAGGGGAGAGAGATAATTGATATAAAGAACAATAGAGATGGGGAGGAAAGTAGAGAGTAGGAGATGTGAGACTTAATGCTAAACTCTATACCCATCAACCCAAACCCTATACCCTATACCATCAACCCTAAACCTTATCCCTAAACCCTAGAAACTAAACCCAATAGGTTAAACCCTTAACAATATACTCAACCCTATACCATATAACCTTAATTGTAAACCCTATACCCTAAACCCCAAACCCTATCCCTCAACCCTATGCCCTAAACCCTATAGGTTGAACCCTCAACCCTATACCATTTACCCTCTTGACCCTAAACCTTATCCCTCAACCTTGGGCCCTAAGGCCTATATAATAAACCCTTAACCATATACACTTAAACCTAAAACCCATATCATATACCCTCAATCCTAAACCATATCCCTCAAAACTAGGTCCTAAAGACTATAATATGAACCCTCAACCCTATACACTTAAATCATAAATGCTATTCCCTCAACCCTAAACCCTACAGTTAGACCTGGGTCATAAAGCCTATACACTCTACCCTAAACCTTATACAATTAACCCTCAAGGTTCCTATACTGCCAAATGAAGACCTTATCACTTAATCTTATACTATAAACCCTAAACCCTATACCCTATATCATCAATCATAAAACCTACACCCTAAGACCTAAGCCCTAATACATAAACCTTGTACCCTATATGTTAAACCCTGAAAACCAACATGAATAATTTAACACTAAAACCTACATAATTAAATTTAATCCCTAAATCCTCAACTCTCTATCATAAACCACTAACCCTAAACCCATAAACCATAGGCCCTACACCCTAAAAAAATGTAAACTTTAGAGATATTAAAGGAAGAGAAGAGAGAGAGTGACATGGGGGAAAGATATAGAGAGGTGAGATAGAGAGAAGATAGGAAAATAAAGAGAGAGAGATATGAGATATATAGAAGAGTATCTAAAAATGGAGGGAGATGTAGATAAGGAGGGATGAGGGGAGAGGTAGGAAGGGGAGATAGAGAGAAATTTGAGATAGAGAAAAATATGTAGATAGTGGAGAGAAAAAGAAGTTAGATAGCTTGAGAGGTAGATCGAGGGTAGAGAGAGAAGTGAGAGAGAACAATAAAGATGGAGAGGGGAATAGAGAGGGGGAAATGTGAGATGATATATAAAGAGATAGGTAGACCTTCAACGCTCTATCATTGACTATAAACCTTGCACCCTAAACCCTAAGCACTAGGAGATACACATTAAACCTTATACACTAAACCCCAAATATTCAAATAAATAATTAACACTAAAACCTATACCCTCAACCCTAAACCTTTAACTCTAAATTATTTGTAGAAATGTGAGCACATTAGAGAGACAGATGGAGGAGTGAGAGAAAGAGAGGGAGGGAGAGATAAAGTGAGGGAGGAAAAGAAATATGTAGAGAGTTATAGAGAGGAATTTTATCTCAAAGATGACTTTTTGAGCATATTATAACACACTTGCTCCTATGAAGATGACTTTTTGAGCATATTATAACACACTTGCTCCTATGAAGATGACTTTTTGAGCATGGAAAACATTTTATTCCTAAAAAAATGATTGAATTATAACCTAGAAAGATATGTATTGAGAGAGATAGAGAGGTAGAGAGAGTTAGGAAGAGAGGGAGAGTGAGATGTAGATAAGGAGAGTTAGGTACACAGAGAAAAATAGATACATGGGATGAAATGAGTGGAAAAGGAAGGAGGGAAATAGAGAGAGAGTACAATGGGGAGGAGGGAGAGAGCAAGAGGTAGGGAGAGATACAAAGGATTAGAGAGAGAGAGAGGGATATAGATATTTTAGGGGGAGGGATGGAGGCACAAAGAGATATGTAGAAAGAGTTAGAGATAGATGTGAAGGGAGAGAGAGATGGAAAGTTAGATTCAAGAGCATGATGCTTTTAGTGTAGGCCAAAACAAAAATGTTTTTTATTTTACAAAAAATGCGTTTTAGTGTGATTGGCTTGCACAAAGCCCACAGGTGATCTGGCTTGCAAACAAAGCACACGCGGATCTAGCTTTCTGCACAAATCGGGGCTGATGACGCGATTACGTATTTCAACATTACATGATCCTGCCACAATAAAGCTACCACGCGGATCCGGCTTGTACTGTGCCACTATGTGATCCGCTTCGTACCAAAGCAATTGATATGTGGATTTGGCTTCCGGCAATGCTTAACGCATATCGGCCTACATAGAGCCAATTAATTAACGCCGATTTCTTGGAAAAATCATGCACATTGATTTTGGCCTTACATAGATACTGTAATTAACGCGGATTTTTTTCTGGAAACATGCAACATGATTTTGGATTTAACAGGAGCTAACGTGACAAAGTGGGATTGGCCTTTGCATAGAGCAATACTACACGCGGATTTGATCGGCACAGAGCATGGCATGATTTTCCTGCATAGACATACATGATTTTTCTCTTTGACATAGCATTAATAATGGATTTTGGCTTTACACGCAGCTAACGATACGATTTGGCTTCACAGAGCACATACACGCATTACGGATTTGGCTTCTGGTAATGTAGAGTTAACGCGACGCGGATTTTGGATTGGCACAGCATGCATTATTTGTGTTTTGGCTTGCACAAATCACATATGTGTTTTGGCTTGCATAGAGCACATATGTGTTTTGGCTTGCACAAAGAAAGTACATTTTTTGGCTTGCGCAGAGCATGTATGTGTTTTGGATTGAACATAACACATATGTGTTTTGGATTCCATAGAGCACATACATGTTTTGGATTTCAATAGCAATACATAAAATGAGCATTGTACAAAGAACGATGTGGTTTTGGTTTGCATTCAGGAGAAACGACATGCGGGCTTGGCCTCGGTAATACGGAAAGTAATTACGGCCACGGTTTGCATACGAGCACCGACATGGTTCTGCACGATCAATGCACATGGCTCTGGATTCGCACCGAGCATTTTCGTACACGCGGGAATATCCTCGGTAAAAAACGGCGTATGTGGTTTTGGCTTGGAAGATCAATGTTGATGTAATGCTGGTTTGGTCAAGTACATAGCACATACCGTAGTTTTTTCTTACATAGAGCATAGATACTGGTTTGGCTTCATTGCGCCATTACGTATCGGTCGCTGGGTTTGCAATAAAGCACATACATGGTTTGGTTTGCATAGAGCACATACATGGTTTGGCTTGCATAAAGCACGTACATGGTTTGGCTTGCATAAAGCATGTACGTGGTTTGGCTTGCACAGAGGATGCATGTGGTTTGGCTTGCACAGAGCATGTACATGGTTTGGCTTACATAAAGCATGTACGTGGTTTGGCTTGCATAGAGCACACACATGGTTTAGCTTGCACAAAGCATGTAAGTGGTTTGGCTTGCACAGAGCATGTACTTGGTTTGGATTGTAGAGAGCATGTACTTGGTTTGGCTTGCATAGAGCATGCACATGGTTTGGCTTGCATAGAGCACATACTTGGTTTGGCTTGCATAGAGAATGTACATGGTTTGGATTGCACAGAGAACATACATGGTTTGTTTTGCACAAAGCATGTACGTGGTTTGGATTGCACAGAGCATGTACATGGTTTGGCTTGCATAGAGCATGTATGTGGTTTGGCTTGCACAAAGAACGTACATGTTTTGGCTTGCACATAGCATGTATGTTTTTTGGCTTGCACAGAGCATGTACATGTTCTGACTTGCATAAATCACACATGTGTTTTGGCTTTCCTAGAGCACGTACATGTTTTAGCTTGCAGAGAGCACGCACGTGTTTTGTCTTGTAGAGAACACATACATGTTTTTTCTTGCATAGAACACGTACGTGTTTTGGATTGCACAAAACATGTACATGTTTTGACTTGCACAGAATATGTATGATTTTTGGCTTGCACAAAACACGAATATTTTTGAGTTGCACAAAACACATAGATTTTTTGGTTGCAGAAAACACGTACAAATTTTGGCTTGCAAAAAACATGTATTTGTTTTCGTTACACAAAATACACACGTGTTTTGGCTGCACAAAACAAGTACATAATTTGGTTGAAAAAAACATGTGCGTGTTTTGGTTGCACAAAACACATACATGTTTATGTTTGTACTAAACACGTACACATTTTGGTTTGTACTTACACTTGGATGACAAGCCTTAGGCTTGGATGGTTCATTTTCCTCAATTTGACATCATTTTTTCCTCCATTCTCATTTCTCAACTTGCTCGCCATTAGGTTTACACATTATAAATCGAATCTTTGTAAAATTACCACCATAATTTCACATGTCTTCTAAGATTTCTAACCATATATTTTTTAGATTTTATCTACATTAACATTTTTTTTAAAAAAATTCACTAATGTTTCCATAGTTATTAGAGACATATGTATTGATTTTTTTCAATAACTTTTGATGTACTTGTACAAATTTGAGAAAAATATATAATATTTTTCTACACTTCATTCTTTACACATAGAAAAAAATGTATTTTCAATTATTTTGGTGCAAGTTATGTGGCACACAATAAATGGTATATTTTCAAGATGCATCCACTTTGAAAAATCATTAAAAAAATACTCAACAAAAAATTACAAAAAAAATATATAACTTCTAGTACTCACTCTTAACTATATTTCTACCAATGGGTTTTTGAAAATACTAAATTCAACTAAAAAATTTGAGGGGTGCACACCAAACACTATGTTATGTTTTGTTAAAAAAATAGGAATACTTTTGTGTGTGTGAAGAATTTTATCCTCTTAATCTTATCTATTTTTGAAAAAATTTAGGGTCAGTGCAAGATCATGGGGGTCTAAACTAGGCCTCTAAGTGGCAATGAAAATTCTGAAAAATAAAGTTAGGCAACTTGACATAAAAAATTGAATACGTTATTACCATAATTTGAAAAATATGTAAGAACAAAACTTGTAGAAAATTGAATGTAGTTTCTAGGCTACTAGTATTTTTTTGGAAAAGACCTAATTTATTTTGCAAAAAAATGAAATTTCAATGTAGTGGTACTAAATTTTTAGGAAAAAGATAAGAAGCGGGTATGCTTGACCACCATAACTTGGTCAAAAATTTATGAAATTCAATTTTTTGTATCCTATAGTATGGGAATCATAAAATGTGATGCATCTTTTAGGTTCAAAAAATGTGTAGTTTAAAACTTATAGAAGTTTTCCAATCAGTCTATCAATCAGGACTTTAGTTGTAATGTATGTAGAAAATCAATAATTATTATTTATTAAATTAAAAATTAGGCATATATTTTTTTTGATAAAAGTGATGGACCACTATAATATATTAATATAAATATAAATATAATTTACAAATCCTAGTTTAGGTGAGCATACCGGAAGGAAAGAACCAAGAAGAAACCTTCGGTTGTAGCTCATGAATTACAAAATTGTTACAAAATCATCCCAATTAATGGGATCCATCAAAATACTATCAATCTATCCTAGTGATAAAGTTCATAAACTGATTTTACATAGATTTTAAAATAGTGCTTTTCAAGCAACTATCACACAAAACTTAGCAACTACAAACATTACAATGCAAATAAATTTAACACCCATAATCCTGAATTAGCAAAAAACAACCCAAAAAGAAACTAAAAAAAACTTTATTCCTCCATTTGTTCACCACCCTACATAGAGCTTTCATCTTGCACCTCTTGAGCTTCGTGAAGACCCAAATCATTTGCAAAGAAGTTGAAATCCATGAATAGCTC